>WOXC01006991.1:0-450382 GCA_011680675.1 Gymnobelideus leadbeateri | reverse complement strand
CAAAGTTGAACTATTTACATTCCTACATGGAAAAACAATAACTGTGTCTGATGAAACCTTTCTCATTATGAAAATAATTGAAGAAGGGTATATGGAGATATGAACACATATGTGAATGTGTGTGTATGTGTGTATACACATGTGTGTGTCTGTATTTTATTTTTTTAAAGCAATTGGGGTTGGATGGCTTGCTCAGGGTTACACGGCCAGTCATTGTGTGTGGGTGCTCATTTTCTGAGGCCGGATCTGATCTCGGGTCGTCCCAGCTCTGAGGCCAGCGCTCTTGCTCACTGTGCCACCTAGCCACCCCAAATGTGTGTATATATGTTTACAGGTATACATGGACAGAGGGCACAGGTTGAATTTGGTGGGAAGGGATGATACTTAAGGGGTGAAGCTAAGAGGTGAGAGAGGAAAATGACAAGAGGTGATGGGGAGAGACAGAGTAGGGTAAGCTATCTCATGTAGAAGAGGCAAGGGGAAGTAGTTGCAGGGAAGGCGAAGAACAGGAAGGCAAAAAGGCAAAACCCTATTCTCATTGAATTTGGCTCAGGGAGAGAATCACGTACATACTAAATGGGATATCTCACCCTGCAGTAGAGTAGGGGGAAGGAGGATGAGAGGGGGGATGATGGAGGGGAGGGCTTTCTAGAGGGAGGGGAGGTTGGAAGTACCCACTTCTAAGAGGGACAGGATCAAAGTAGGGAATGGACCAGGTGGGGGATGGGATGGGGGGGAGGGAAATATAAGCAGCCTTTTACAACATATCTACTATGGTAATGTTTTGCATAGCTATACATGTATAACACATACTGAATTGCTTATCTTCCCAGAGGGAGTGGGTGACAAGGGAGGAAGGGAATGGATCTGAAATTCGAAGTCTTAAAATTAAATGTTTCAAATGTATATAAATACTATTATTAATACTATTTTGCATGTAACTGGGAGATAAGATGTTCAGGCATTGGGGCTCAGAGATTCACCTTGCCCCATTGGCAAAGTCAAAGGGTGTATGAGAGAAGATATGGGAGAGAGCAGATTGGATGAGGGAATATCTAGTGGGACTGCTATTCTGGGTTGGTGGGTAAGGAAAAAATGGGGAAATAATTGTAACTCAAAATCTGGTGGAAATGAATGATGTAAACCAGAAGTTAATAAAGTATTTGTTAAAAAAAGAAAAGAAAAGAAAGAGTGTTCCTAGCTGGTGGAAATCAAATCATAATGGTTAACAATGAATGACAAAATGAATATCATAGTGAGTGGGTGGGGGAAAGTGACTTTGATTATGTCACTCTTAGACAAAGATACTCATCTCTACCCTCACCCCTTCCTCAGGCAATTGAGACAAAAGTATCTATTCTTCACCCAGTAACAACTGAGTAGAACAATGGTGCTAAGAATTCCACCTAGATAAGATGATCTTTATTATGCTTTAATTAGAATTAAGTTTTCCCAGGTGGGTAGATGGGTCCTGCTCTAGACTGAGCCCAATATCATTATCAGTCCTTTCTTTCAGAAGAAATAGGGAAATAAAAAGGGGGGAGATACCTGAATCCCCGATATTAGTAATTGTTATTAAAATTATTTCTAATTCTCTCTTTGACTTTATTGTGAGACACAGTCATTTCAATGAATCACTACTAATATAGCAAACACATTATCAACTGTTTTGGTTTGTTTGTTTTGTTTTACCTATGGGGCTTATGAGGGGAAACAGTGGGAAAAAGGGAGAGAGATTGACAGACACATTGCCATGAGCCATTCAGGCAGCCCTTTTTGGAATGCAAGCCTTATAGATGAAAGGCTCAGAGGGAAAAAATAAACAATTAAAAATGTATTAAAAAAAAAAAAAAAGAAAATCAAGGTGTTGGTGCTTCTTTGTCTGATAACTATGTATGTATGTAATGGTCAGACAGCTAGAAGCCCTATCTGTTGGTCTGTTGAATCATGTTATTTTCTCTGTATTTTTTTCTGCCTGTAAATTCTGTTTGTATTTTCTGAAATTCAGGGTGCTGACTTTTTCCCCTGAACTAATTGAATGATATACATGTTTGATTAAAGTAAGGTTGTTAACTTCTTTTGACATTAAATTTGCTTTCCTTTAGAAAAGTAGATCAAAGAACCTGTGTTAGCAGCCATTCTGGGTATACTAAGGTGCTTGCTACTATGGTAGGCATCAGAGAGGAGGAAAGAAATGAGAGATATTGAAGATAAAGAAAAGGTTTGATAACTAATTCTAAAGGATAAAGAACTTAAAAATTCTGAACATTATGAATTAGAAGGGGTTACCCCTTTCATCAATGCCCAGGTCCTAAATGGTAGTTTTCTTCTCCTGTTATTTAAATTTGTGTGCCCTCTCACAATCATTTAAGAAGGAAATGAGTCTCATTAACACAAAGTTCCCACACATGACACTAGCAAATCATGTAGTTTAATTAAGACTTTGTTTGCCAAAGGAAGAGAAAGCATTTCCTCAAAGTGATAGTACCTATTAAGGTAAACTTGGAAGCTGTTAAAGTAAAGTTCTGGTTTCAGTAGGGAAAGGAGATAAAATCAATTTAGTTTCAGACTTTTAAGTATATACATACATACATACATATATATATATATATATATATATGTGTGTGTGTGTGTGTGTGTGTGTGTGTGTGTGTGTATACATATACATACATATATATGTGTGTGTGTGTGTGTGTGTGTGTGTATATATATATATACATATATATATATATATATATATATACATATATATATGTACACACACAGCACCCTTTAATCCATTTTTGACCTTAGGTAAAGAATCAAACCTCCTGTTATGGTCTAAATATTGTGCTAAAAATAGTGCTGCTAAATTATGCCTTTTCTCTTAGCCCTAGAGGTATTATGTGGGAAAGAACAAAATCTGCATGGTCTGAACAGTATTATTAATACTCAATTTAGGGCTGAAGTTGGATTCAAATTTATAAATTAAAAGCAAGATATTTTGTCAGGGGTTGTAATAATATTTGTTCTCCCCCATTAGAATGCAAGCTGCAGGGGTGACTAGGTGGCTCAGTGAATAGAGAGAGTACTGGCCCTGGAATCAGGAGGACCTGAGTTCAACTCCAACCTTAAACACTTGACACACTTATTAGCCGTGTGTCCTTGGGCAAGTCACTTACCCCAACTGTCCTGCCTTCCCCCCTCCACCCACACACAAAAGCAGAATGCAAGCTGCTTGTGAGGAGGGACAGCTTCATTCTTGTGTTTTTATCCCCAGCATCTAGCTCAGTGCCTGACACAAAGTGGTCACTTAATAAAAACTGATTGATTGATTGATTGATTCAACCTTGTGAAAAATGTCAATGGTTTGACAAAATACTCCACCAGCTTTGCCTACACTTAACATGTATAATGGCCCAAATTCTAGTAAAAATCTACAAGTATTTCATCAATCAGTTGAATAATGGCCCTTTAAAATATAGCACTATACTATACACTTCAATAAATATATGTTGTAGAATTAGCAAAAGACAGAGCTTATAAAAATTAATGAAAACTGTTATTTTATTTTATTTTTACCTTCACTACCTGATTACCTTTAGAAAATTGAAATAGTTACATGGGAGTTAAATTTTTCAAGTTGTAAACATGAGCAAAAAACAACCACCGGGGCAGCTAGGTGGCACAGTGAGTAGAGCGTCGGCCCTGGAGTCAGAAGGACCTGAATTCAGATCCAGCATCAGACACTTAACACAAACAAAAACCTAGCCGTGTGGCCTTGGGCAAGTTACTTAACCCCAATTGCCCTCCAAAAAACAAAAAATAATTAAAAAAAAAAACAACCACCAAGAATCTCCTATATTGTGTTACATTAATTATGTTGCCAGAATTAATTTTAATTAATCAGAATTTGGTTAAATTATTGTTTAGGTATTAGAAGTTTAAGGCATGAAAGTGAAGAACAGAATATAGTTTGATTTCAAGTAGAAATAAATGTTCCATGTATGCAATCCCATGATATATATAGCCTGAAAAGTTTGAGGAAATGAATTTACAGTTTTAGACATTAATACTTTCATTTTCCATCTCTTTCTTCTAGTTTCCCCTCAAACCAGCAATTAGCCTTATGAAAAAAGATGCATACTTAGACAAATGGAGTTGGCAGACAGAGAGAATTTTTAAACATATTTATTTACATATCATCACTTTTTAGCTATCCATTGTTTTTCTATGGCCTTTGAAAAAGAGGGATTTATGTAAGAATAATAATATGGGCCACTGATGTAGTATAAAACATATATATATATACATACATACATATATATGTATACATATGCGTGTAATATATATATATACATATATGATAGAACATATACACAATGACAAATAAACACAATACTAAGTCTTAGTTATACAAGATCTAAAGCAAAGACAATGCCTTCTGGCTTAACTGGGAAAATGTAATTTCTATAATGAATCATTTTTTCTTTTATCTTTGATACTATAGAAGCAGGCAATAAGACAGAACTTACAAAGAGACGAGGACTGGAACGGCCATTAGGAGCTGAATGGACCCCAAACCAATGAATGCTAAATAGTCAGGCATCATAATAAGGGAGGCAATTTTTTATTTAAAGCAACGTCATTTTCAACATTCATCAGTAGTGAGAGGAGCATCCATTAGTTTTTATTGATGGTAACTAGCTCTGCTTCTGTTAGTATTCCAAAGTCAGCGCCAGCTAGGGTAATGTTTGTCATTACTCTTAGTAGCTGTAGGGTTCTAAAGACTCACTATGTCTGTCTCTTTCTGATCATTTTAAAGAGATGAAACTCTAGGTAATGATCTTCTGGCACTGTTAACCTTAGATTTGAACTTGCTAGTCCATCTGAGCAGAGATGAAAGGATATAGACATATAAGATTAACATCTTAAAGAAAGTTTAGAAAGGAAGATTAAAAACCGGTTTCCTGATTTAACAATCTTTGACCCCTCAACAAAACAAGTTACTTCATAGGATGCTTTGTTCATCATTTATGATTTATCCCATCCCCATCATCACTACCACCTCCTCTAGGGTGATGTAATCTAAAGAGCATTGGATTTGGAATACAAAAGTCTGGGTTAAAATCCCAGCCGAGGAATGTACTGCAGGTGCAGCCTTAAGTAAGTCATACTATAGTTCTGGGTCTCAGTTTCTTGATTGGTAAAATGAAAGGGTTCTCTAAATACCTTTGAAACTATAAATCTATGATCCTATTGATGACAGTAAAAATGCCCCTCCAACAAATTAAGATCATTCCAATAAAATCACTGAGAAGATTTTTTCTCTCCTCTGCCCTTACAGGTTTCTAAAAAGGATTAGACTATGATGGAAAACAAGTTCTATTTTCACAGCAATTTATCTTTCTACATCACCTCTTTGTAAGTGATAAATATGCCATTTTCAAATTAGCTCAGCATTGTCAGGGAGTTAAATACTTTAGGAACAGCTATTTCAACAGAAATATAATGTTTTACCAATCAGACTACAACCAGAAGTCCTCCTTTGTACAAAATTTTGCAGGCTGAAAATTTTTTGTTTCTTAATGTACATGATCCTTAAAAGGAGCATTTCCTGAATAGAATGAATCCAGAAAAAAAAAAAAAAAAGATTTAACCCCAGTAACAAAAAAAATTACAAAAAAACTTTTTGGATTTAAAAGGAAAAAATAACATTTATCTATCTTCCTTGGTACACACAACAGAACTCTTAAACCATGTTACTTGTCCTTCTATAACTTATAGCCTAAAATCACTCATACAATGTCTTTACCTTTCTCTTTCTTTTTGATTCACATCAAAGCTACATAAATTTTATATTAATCCTAGTTGAAATCTACCAGTTCAATGTTGTCTGGTGAAAATAAAACTAGCAAATTATCTATCTAATGATTCAGATTTCTCTGTTAATGTAGTCTTTCCTCCCAATTCAAAATGGTCCATTGTTTAAATCTCTTTAGTCAACTGGGCAAAAATAATATTGCTGAAATGCTCACAATTATAACACTAATAGCTGACAAAACTCTGGCAAAAAAAAATAAAGAGGTCATACTGTAAGTTTTATTTTTAGACTTAGTTAAAATAGTCCTAAAATATGCATGCAATGACTTTGAAAAGAAGTAATTGTGATATTAAATTTTATTGAAATTTCTCAGGTCCTGATTTGTGTACAGGCTTCTGTTCCAAGTTCCCACGAAGCCGTAAAACGTTTAAAATACTGTCTGTGCAAATGCAAAATTTATGAATTCACACATCTCTGGTTGATTTATGTGAAATAATAATGCACTATTTAATGCTTAAACATGGCTAGGAGCAATGCCAGGCTATCAAGATGTACAATGGAATAATAGATTTATAAGACAGATAACCTTCCTGCCTAGAGAAGCTTGTTTAAAGGTGTTGTACAGATATATTAAACTATATGTAATTTTATACTAACTTAATGCTGTAGGCCTAGACTGCAAGCAATAAAAGATTACAGCCATGGTATTTGCAATAATAAAATGATCTGGCTATTCAATATAGGGTATCTGAGGATTAAAAAGAGATAAGGAACTTGAATTTCAAACTTTGGACTTCTTCATTCATTGATCTTTTCAAATAATTTGTCATTTAAATTGTAGCCATACACAATCTAGCATTTGGAAAACTTCCTAGCTGCCTCTAATTTGAACTGGGGATGGTAGGAGAGAGGATGGAGGGTGTGGTTTTAAAGGTTAGTGATTGAGAAGCTCCAAAAAGTTTTTAGAGATATTTAAAGGGCATGTAAATTGCTTTATTTGGCCCTGGAAAATAAAGCTACTTATTCTAGTACTGTACAGTGCTATGTCACATACACTTGTTAAGCACCTGTTATAAACAAGATATTAGCTTGTTTCTAGCTACTGGGGCTATAAAAGTAAAAATAAAAGTCTCTGCCCTCATAGATCTTACTTTTTTTTTTAATACAACATAAACAGGAATAAAAAAGTGAAAAACATATACAAAGTAATTGTAAGAGTAAAAATTACTGGGTGGTGGGGAAGGGAAGACAGACAGATAGACAGAGTATTAGAAATCACCTCACCTAGAAGGCAGGTCCTATGCTGTGCTTTAGAGGAAGTTGGATATTCTACAAGGTGGAAGTAAGAAGGGAGTGCATTCCAGACATGCCGGGGCGGGGGGGGAGTTGTAAGACAAGGACTTGTACAAAGAAAGGGATGGCAATGTTGTGGGCAAAGAGCAGGTCAGTTTGACTGGAACAGGGAGTGTGATTTGGAGAGTAATATAAAAAATGACTAGAAGGGTAGATAGGAACCAGATTTGTGGCAGGATTGAATTGCTATTCTAAGGATTTATGCTAGAGGTAATTAGGGAGCAATGAGGGGTGGTTTAGGGGACAGTTATAGTATCAGATGGGAACTTTAAGATTATAAATTTGATGGTTGCGTAAAAAATAGATTGGAAAGAGTAGAGACTAAGATGCAGGGAGACCCACTAGAAAGTGATTACAGTAGTCCAGGCAAAGGGTGAAAGGCGTGCTGAGGACCCAGACTAAGATAGAGATGGAGACTGTGTAATCAGAGAGAAAAGGGCAGATGAAAGAGATGTTGTGGAAGTAGGATCAATGAGACTTGGAAACTACTTGGATATGAGATTGAAGGAGAGGAAAGAGCTAGGGATCGACAACCCAGAAATTTTTATGATCATCTCAAAGACCATTCATCAATGCTTATTCTTTGTAATATTTTCATAGTAGAGAGATATAGACATATAATGGAAATGCAAATTTAAAGATCTTCCCTGCCCCTAGGCCTTTTGATAGGCTTTAGAGACTTTGATTGGTTTAAGAGACTCTGAGAACCTTCCTTGATTTGAAAATATACTCTGCCCCCTAATAGCCTGAATGTGGTCACATGGAGCCTGTGGCAGGATGCTTGGTTTTCAGGAATGCCCACACCTTGATGCTGTGTGATTGGGCAGTGGGTCAAGAGGGTGGTTACATTCTCTGAGCCAGAAGAAGGCTATATAATCCCTGATGTGAGGCTTTGCTTTGGGGCTCACTTTGAAAAGTGTTGTGTGATTTGACCAGATGAGACTCTGGGCAGCTGTTGAGAGCCCCCTGGTTTTGAAAACCCAGATGTTGATGCTTCCCTCTCTGGTAACTGTGATTTGGTATTGATGTAATTGTTGGGCAGTTTGGAAGCTTGTCTGCTTGATCTGTTTCCCTGTCTTGTAACTCCTGTCTGTATACTCTGAAGTTCAGGGTGCTGACCTTTTTTCCCTGAACTAGGTAAACAATATATGTTTGATTGATTAAAGCAAGATTGTTAACCGATTTTGAGTTGCTTTCCTTTAGAAAATGCAAATCTAAGAACCTGTGTTGGCAGCCACCTTGGGGATGTTGGGGTGCTTGCTTGCTGCTACAAGACATTATGTGTATATATGTTTGTGTGTATGTGTGTGTATGTATATGTATGTGTGTATACATATATATGTACATATATATATATTCTAGAGCAATATAGAGATACATCCATATATCTATAACTATATAGAGAAAGGTTAAGTATAAAGAGATTACTAAGAAATTGTTTCTAAAGCAATCATGATAATTATATGTAGCTCCCATACAAATATTTTGTTGTTGTTTGCTTTTGCTTTTTTGGAGGGGGCAAGGGAGGGCATTTGGGGTTAAGTGACTTGCCCAAGGTCACATGGCTGGTAAATGTTAAGTGTCTGAGGTTGGATTTGAACTCAGGTCCTCCTGACTCCAGGGCTGGTACTCTATTCACTGTGCCACCTAACCACACCCCCATACAAATATTTTGGTGTCATCTAATCATTTTCATTTGTGTCTGACTTTTTGTGACCCCTTTTGGGGATTTCTTGGCAAAGATATGGGAGTGGTTTGCTATTTCCTTCTCCATCTATCTCAATTTATTGAGGTAAATAGGATTAAGTAACTTGCCCAGCTAAGTGTCTTAGGATGGATTTGAACTCAGTGCTTCCTGAATACAGTCCTGTTCACATAAATAAATCTCTATATATATACATACACATACAATTATGTTTATGTATGTATAGGTTTGATTATGTGTATGTATGTATGTATGTATGTATATTCCAAACCTGTGATTTTATCATTATGAGGAACTCCCAATATGGAAAATCCCATCTGATGCTAATCAGTAACTCAACAGCTTACAACCTTATAAGATATTACATTAAAACAATATCTATTATTTATAGTTCAGCAAAGCTAAGGGTTTCACTTTTGGTCCACACAGTATGTGTCAAAGGCAAGACTAGAACCCTATTTATCCTGTCAACTCTTTCTCTACTAAGTCATGCTACTACTCTCAAATGTATTTAATTATAATATATTTTAAATCATCTAAGTTTTAAATCATTGTTTTAAAGAAGATTCAGATTTTCACTTTGTTTTGGGAAGAATTTTTTTTTATTATTACAGAAACAAAGACAAGCATAACTATACTTTTTTACCTTCCAAAGAATTTTTACCTTTGTACAAGTAACAGTACCTTTGTTTGCTGAACCATCTTCACAATATGTCTGTGAAAAACAGATTTTTATAATGGACAACAAAACTAATATTATTGAGCAACTCTGAAAAATCACTTTCATTTGGATTACATTTTAGTTGAATGTAGCATATGCATGGACTTCGCTTTATAATAGAATAGCATGTAATCACTCAAACAAAGCAATATAAGCAGGTAATGTTTAAAAACCAGAATTAAAATCATATTGAACATTTTAAAACACTCTATCTACCTTATGAACTCTGAATGAGACAGATCTCAACTATTTATGACATCACTATATACATATATTAAGAAAACAAAATTAAGAACAGACTTAATAAGCATAATCATAAACATCATAAATGACTATGTATAAGAAAAGAACAATTCATAATAAACATTTAGAAAATCCTGGTGAATCTGTAACTGAAACTAAATTAAGCTTTTTCAAAGAAATTTAAAAGAAGTCAATCAGAAACTCTCTCTTCTAGTTTCCACCTTTAACTCAAATTCCTAACCTGCATTTGTCTATGAAAAGCAAAGCTTGAAGTTTGGAACCACTCCCATCTACAATTTATTTCAAGAGACAGCCCACCCACTTGCTAAATATAAAATGTTTAGCTTGTCCTCTGTCTCCCATGGATGCAAAAGTTTCTCTTCATTCTGGAGCTCTGAGCAGAAAATCTCACTAGCCACAGAAAGGAGTGTTAGCTCAACTTTAACCCCTCCCTACAAATACAGAAGAAATGCATATAATTGACAAAGTCTCATTCTGCTGAAATCACACATTTACTGGGACACTAGCTGATGAAGGATTTTCAAAAGACAAGAGGCAACCTTGCCCTTAGGAGATGTGCAGCAGCTAAAGAATCTGAAATCCACTAAGCCTGTTGAAGCTTGTCAAAATGTTTGACCAATCAAGGTTAACAAAAGACAGAACCTAATGTGCCAGTTGTTTAAGTACAGGGGCCACAGCTAGGTTAATGCATGATACAGCTGCTTACTTCACAGACATACAACTGCTTCAAACAGCATTCAGACAAATCCCATAGACCCTTCATAAAAATCTGATGGAGACAGGGAAGGCGTGGAGTCAAAGGATGGCAGGAATGAATACTTTTGAATTCCAGCAAGATACAACATATTATCCATACAAATATAAATACAAGAGTTTAGTTTTAGAAGATAAAATCATAAGTATGCAGACAAATTTAGGGGTATGATGGAGAGAACACTGTACTGGGAGTCAGTTCAGTCTAACAAACATTTGTTAAATGCTTACTTTGTGCTCTACGCAAAGGAAACTTGGGTTCTCATAACTTCTCTTAAGTAGCTGTGTGAACTAAGGCAAGTCACTTGAATGCTCTGTGACTCAGTTTTCTCCTTTGTAAAATGAATAATCCAATCTAGTTAACCTGTCTCTAAGATTTTGGCCAGCCCCAAAATTATGATTCTAGTATATAAATTTGCCTTATAATTTTACTAAATATCTTTGTTCATGCAATCTATATCCAAATGTTTAGCCAAATATTAAGTTCACAAATGTTACTAATTATATTCTCTCTCAAGGGTCTAGGCTATAGCAAGAACGTCAATTTCATATTATTACTTTTTAGTAATTAAATATATTATAAGCTCCCATTATATAAAACATGTCAATGGTTTGAAAAAAAAGACATTTAAACATCAATGCTATAAAAAAAGTGTTTATACTAGATGTTGTCAATTTTTTTTCCTTAAGTTTTATGAAATGTAAGTATTTGTATTTACCTTATCTTTAAAAAGACTAGCTCCAACTTAAAGGTCTTAAGAGCCCAGGAACATAAGGATTTTAGCCATTCTTGCTGTTTCTATATGGCAAGAGAAAGATAGATTTATTACTCTTTCAGAATAGTCAATTTAGTAAGCATTTATTAAGCACCTCCTCCAAGTCCTGCTCCTGACTTTCTCTAGATTTTAGAATAATGTGCTTCCTACTGTTGGCTCATCCTGGAAATTCTCTTTCTACCTGGGGCATTTTTTACCCTGAAACAGCTTACCACCTCTGTAGCCCATTCACTATGGAATATCCTTCCAAAGATATCCCCTGCCCTAAGCCATTAACTTTGGTGAGTTCTTTTGGGAGCCTCCATTTTGAGGAAGGGATGAGAGGCTAATCAGCTTTCCCTCATCCCTCCCTTTCTCCTTTCTTCCCTTCCTTCCTTAAATTTTTGTTTTCTATATCGCAATAGTTTCCATTTGTATCCTTCCTGCCTCATCCCAATGGAACATTTCTTGTAATTAAGAAAAATTTAGTCAAATTGAAAAATGTAGAAACCTTCTTTGTATGTATATGCCGCATTTATCATGTGTAATTTTTTTCTAGGAAAAGGAGGAAAGCATAGTTCATCATCTGTTTTCTGGAATCAATATTGATTTTTTGCATTTAATCTAAGTTCAGATGCCTTTTGGGTTGTTTTATTTACATTTTTTGTAGTTTTGGGGTATATTGTTCTCTAGGTTCTACATTGTTACATATAAGCTTTCCCATTTTCCCCTAAATTCTTCGTATTTATCATTTATTAAGATATATTATGACATTTATATACTACCATTTGTTCAACTATTCCCTAGTCAGTTTCCAGGTTTTTTCTACCACAAAATGTTATTTTTGGTATGATTCAGAATAATCAAATATGAATGTAACCTTTAGGGCAGCTAAGTGGCACAATCAATAGAATGTCAGACCAGGAGTCAGGAAGAACTGAGCTCAAATCCATCCTAAGACTAACTGTGTGACCCTGGGTAAGTCATTAAATCCTCTTTATCTCAGTTTCCTCATCTATAAAATGAGCTGAAGAAGTAAATGGCAAACTACTCCAGTATCTTTGCCAAGAAAACCCCAAATGGGATCACAAAGACGTATATGATTGAAAATGAATGAACATAACATAACCTTTGACTCATATAGGTAGATTTCTACAATAGAGCCTGAATTCATAGTGATTTTGCACTTAATATGTTAGTTATGAAATGGCTTCTACTTATGTCCTAGTTAGAGAGTTCAACTTTCTAACTACACTGGAGATAAAATTGCCAACCTTGACCAAAGAAAGGCCTCTCTCTCCTTTGTGGCTCCCATGAGGCCCTCACACCAAAGACAAAGGGACAGCCAGAAGCATAAGAACGGGCCCAACTGAAAGTGTTCATGAGAAATAATATTAAATTTGTCAAATATGTTATTTATTTTCTTAAATTTTAATTTATGAAAAAACAAGTGTTTCCATAATATAATAAAAATAATAAAAAGATGATTGCACATGAAACTACACATCTATTATATACAACTTGCTATTCTTTTTAAAGATGTAAGAGAATTATCATATTGATTTATTTTTTCCTTTTTCCCCTACAATCCCCCAACCCTTCCACCCCATGGCTACCATTAGACACAAATATGTATACATATGTAAATCATTCTCTATATACTTCTATTTATCAGTTCTTTCTCTGGACATAGGCAGTGTTTTCCTTTATATGTCCTTTATATCAAATATGTTATGTAACAGAAGTCTGGGACAGAGTATAACCTCTTGGTTCATCTCAGTTGCTTTTTTTTTTTTCTCTCCTAGCTCCTATTCCAATAGAACATACTCAGTCGCTAATACCTCCAGTATGTTTCACTGAGATTGAGGTCATCTATCATGATCTTTTAAAAGGGACCTGCAGATGTGGCAGGTACCAGATGCTGATCTGGTTGTGCTGTTGCCGTTGGATAACTATCACCTCCTCTCTCTTCTTTTTCCTTCTTCTCTTTGAGAATATTAAAACCCAGTTTCATGTCAGTGTACATGAAAAAACCAAAACCAAACTCCATCCCTTCCTTGTCCAAGGGCTAATTTCACATTAATTTCCTTTCTTCTAAAATTGGGAAGGACTACAAATCTCAGATGGATTTTCTGGCCAGCTAATAATCCCTTGCCAGGAGTTGTTACATTCATATGGCCTTTATTTTTGTCTCTGTCTTCTTTGGGGAACATACCCAATAGAGGGATGATTGGGTTAAAGTATATCAACAGTTAGGGAACTTTTCTCACATACTTCCAACTTATTTGAGGAAACATATTCTTAGGTTCTTTCTACTCCTCATTAATGATGCTTGAGACAGTGTGTTCCCAGGATTTTCTGAAACAGAGACTAATCATGTTCTCAATTGCTTTTTGATGATTATAAAATTGAAATATATAGATGGTTCATCTGACAGTTATCAGCATGTAAGCTTAAAACGTGAAACAGAAATCAGGCAAATGTAATGATATAATAAGGAACTGTAAGGCCCAAGGGAATTGGCAAGGTCTTAATAATAGTCTTTAACAGGTACTATCTTCAAAGCTCTCAATAAACATTAACTAATTCTCATAACACTCCTATGAGGTAGGTCTTATTATTCCCATTTTACAGATGTGGAAGAAGTTTAAGTCATTTGCCCAAGGCCACACAGCAAGGTAAGGCTGCTGGGGCAAGATGAGAATGAAAAGTTCCTGACTTAAAGATCTCTGTTATTTCACTGGACATAAACTAGATTTCACAAAGTCATAGAACTTAAGGGTTGGAAGAGAACTCAAAGACCATTTAGTCTAAACTTTGCCCAAACCAATGTCTTCAACACCACCAACAAGAGGTTCTAGTCTCTGGTCCTGTGATGGGAAATTCATGGGTTGCCAAAGCAATCCATTCCATTTTTGGATACTTCTAAAAGAAAGGTTTCCTTTCTTATCAAACTGAAATCTTGCACTTTATAATTTTCACTCACTGATTCTAGTTCTGTCTTCTAGGGGGAAAATTCAAATTCTTCTTCCATATGACAATCTTTATATACTCAATCTTTTATACTCAAAAGTTTGAATGTTTGAATATAGTCATTTCCCCATTGATCTGCATCCTTAGAGGGAATACCCACATCTGTTGAAGTCTCAAAATAATCATCCCTCTAATCTATCAACTAATCTGCAAGGTGGCATAATTTCAAGATTCATGACATACTGTCTGACTTTCTCACGATGTGCTCTAGATTGCAATGTCCTTTCTAGAATGTCATACTCAAAGATTTACAAAAATATTCCACTTGTGTGTAGTTCAGGAAAGATCACAGTGGAATGAACAACTTCCTTTTTGTGGACATTATATATCTAAACACTACTGGATCATGAGCTTGCAGTCTACTAAATCTCCAGGGTGTGTTTTGCATGACCTTCTTTCTTGCCATATCTCTTCACCTGGTACTCTGCCACTGATTTTTTGAAGTAAAGTCAAGGATTTGACTCAAATCCCTACTGAATTTCAACTCTCATTCCAAGCTTCTGAAAGCTATTTTGTCTCAACTCTGCCATCCAAATATTAGCTATCCATCCTACGTTAGTGTCATCCCAAAATTCAATGAGGAAGATACCATTTATGCCTGCATCCAAGTCAGCAACAAAAGTGTTGAATTGAACAAAGCCAACCATAGAGCCATATACCATTTCTACAAATTGGCATCAGTCCATTAATGAACAATTTGAGGAGCTAGTCATTCACTCTATTTTTTTACCTTCCATCTTCATCTTGCTCAGAAGCGATAAGAGACTTTGTTAAACAACTATTTGGCTAATATATCTGTCAAGAAAAGGGAGATAAACTTAGGCTGGCATGACTTATTAATAAATTCATGCTGGTTCATAGTGAGCACCTCTTCCCCTACTAAAAGTCTAGGTTCTTTTTCTGTGATTCTCACTTCCCATTCTAAATTCCTCAATTTCTTTTCTAACATTGGTTGACAGCTTTTCTGGAAAAATTCAGCTATGAATCATCCTCACCTAGTTGTGTCTAGTATTCTCAGTCATAGATAGGCATCTTGGGCCATTACTGTTCTGTGGCTGGCAATTTTGGTAGTTCATATTTCTACCTCAGCTGTGCAGTCATGAGGCATATAGACATGACAGTGTCCATTTCACAGTGTTTAGTGCCTTATATTTTAAACTAAGTATAGTTTTCATTCCATTGGCTATGAAATACAGCAATGAGCTATGTGACGTTGGACAAGCTACTTAATAATATATCTGGACTTTAGCTTCCTTGTCTGTAATATGAGGCAGTTGCACTAGTTGATCTCTAAGGTCTGTGGTATGATTCACTGATTTTAACTTAAGGAACCAGTCAATTAATTTTAAAATTAGAGCCATCTGTAGGCAGATCGGTCTCCTACTGTGGGGAACTGGTGGCTGGAGCTGCAGGGAGGCAGAGATGGGGGAGAAGGATGTTCCTTTGCTAGCAGATGCTAACAAAAGCCTGGAGACACTCATATCCAGCATATAAATAGGTGGGAGAGGCAGAGTGAGGAAGAGTCTAGAACTAGTGGCTTAGCAAATAGTCTTCTCTTCCCTTTCATACACTTTCTCTGGTAGCAATCACACTCAGCAATCAAAAGATGTCCTTTTATACCATCTCTTCTTCTGTTTGGTTGGTCTTCATGTCCCCTTTAACCAGATTTCACCATGTTAAAATGAAAAGAGGGGACAGTACCAATCCAGCGTGATTTTCCCCTGTGTCCCTAATTCCCTCCTAGAGATATATGCTCGATTTAAATATTAATTTTTAAAAACTCAATAAAATTAACAATAATCACTCTAACACACTTTTACTTTTGTCTAGGACTGTTTTCTATGGCCAACAAAGTCTTGGTGTTAGCTCTGTTACTGACCTTAAATATGACCTTTCAATACAGTAAAGAATGAGAACCAAAATGCAGATACTCATGTACTTCTAGACTGTTAGAGTTGGGAAGTACTAATGAAGTCTCTGAGGAAGGAAATGAACCAAACTAACTGAAGGAGCAAGGTCGGACCTGGCTCAGCAATACTCATGCTTTACCTAGCCTTAATTACTGAATGTACATTGCCTCAATCAAACTGAAACTTGTTAAAGACCCTAGCTTAAAAAAGCCTTCATCCAGGGCCATCTCCAGTCATCCTGATCTATCTTGCCACTGGGCCCAGATGGCTCTGGAAGAGAAAGTGAGGCTGGTGGCTTTACACAGCCCTGCCTCATTTAAATCCAATTCACTTGCATGTCATGGCATCACCTCCCAGATGTCATGGACCTCTTCAAAAATGAAAGACAAATAACAACAATAGTTAAAAAATAAGAGAGGATAAGAAAAGATATGTCTATGTCTTAGATTAGAGGCAAGAATAATTGCCTACATTGTCAGTCATTGTATTAGTTTTCCTTGCTCAACTTTTTCCTTTGCCACAAGGGAGGCCTCAGTTTAGGGGTTGGTTGAGTGCTTAATCTAAAAACAATTGTGAAGTAAGGAGAGAAGGCATTGATAAACTTATTTTTAAAACTAAATGATGGATTTAATCAGGACAAAATATGTGTTGTATATCTGAATCTCTTTAAAGAAAAATATGTGTCTTTTAAGGCTTTGTTGTTAAATTATGGAACATTCCATGAAATTTATGTTTTAAGTATTGTAGGATTTTATATATCATCAAAATAAAATTTTCTCATGTTTTATTCTGCAAATATTATAATCAATACATTCAGCTTTATTTGATGATCTAATATTGCTATTTATAGACCAATATTTCCCTCTTTTTATAAAGGAAAATTGATCTCTGAAATTTACTGGGTAAATAAATTATGGCTCTAGCAGCTAGACAGTTCATTATTCAGATGTCCTGGTCCTCTTTCCTATTTGTTTGGGTGCTCACTCCTTAAGGTTCTACTCTCAACCATTTTCACTTCTCTATTTGTATATTCTTGTTGACAATCCCATTCCCTAGTATAGTTTCACCAGTGTTGTCTATGCTTATATAGCACCTCAATGCTATATATCTACAATCCTAGCATTATTCAGGTTGAGATTTATATCTATGATTACTTATATAGAGGTTCACTTAGGTGCCCCACTGACACAGCAAACTCTATGTGCCTCACATACAGCTTACTTTCTCTTTTTTATTGTAACTTTTTTTATTCTGTCAATGGCACCATCATTCATTCAATCTCCCATTTTCAGAATCTTAGAGTTGCCCACTTCTTACCTTTCCCTAACCTTTCTTTTATCCAAACAGACCTGTCATTTCATGAATTATGGAAGTTTCCAGTTAGGAATTTCCTCTACCATCATAGGTTAGCATCTTCTCAGCAACTTATAGTAGTAAAGAGTTGCCTAGGACAGAGGTGACAAACACGCAGCTGGTAGCCACACTCCTTGAATTAAACCAGATTAAAATACAATTGAGAAATACTGAACAAAATAAAAATAGGATACAGATAATGTTAATATGTGGTTTTCTAAGTTAATACGTGGCCTGTAGGGATCCTTACAGACTGCTCACTGGCTCTCCTATTTGAGTTTGATGCCACAGGCCTAAAGCACTGAGAAGTTAAGTGACTTACCTGAGGTCACACAGCCAGTACATGTCATAAGCAAGACTTAAACCCAGGTGTTCCTGACTCCAAACCCAGCCCTCCAACTATTACATGATACAGCCTCTACTACTAAGTCTTATTGTACATTATTATTATTATCTATGTTTGTATTCTGGGAAGAAAGGAAGGAAAAAAGGAAGGAAAAAAGGAAGGAAAGAAGGAAAAAGGAAGGAAGGAAGGAAGGAAGGAAGGAAGGAAGGAAGGAAGGAAGGAAGGAAAGAAGGAAGGAAGGAAAAAAAGGAAGGAGGTATTCAAACCCAGGTCTTCCTGACATCAAGTCAAGCAGTCTACCCACTATCCTGTGCTACCTTTCTGGTCTACTTCAGATTTATTATTAATCTATCATAAAAAAATCAAAAGACCCAAATTTAGGCTAATGTCTACAAATAGGGGATAACCTAAATTAACTAGGGGCTTCTTTGAGATGATGATAGAAAGATTAATCATTTGAGAACATAAGCAAAAATCTGAGCATTGGTGATGGCTACATAAAAATACAGAGAAACACCTGATGAAAAATAGAGGATTTAAGTAATTTTCACATATGCTTTTGCAGTGATGTTGACCTGAGAAGTTTCTTCATTAGTTTGATGAGTTTACAGAGAAATAATTCTTTTGCTTAGGACTTTTGAAAGTCTCTCTCTCTCTCTCTCTCTCTCTCTCTCTCTCTCTCTCTCTCTCTCTCTCTGGGGTCTCTAAACATCCCTTAGTAGCTACAGGAGGATGGTTTTCAATGGCAAAGGCTACTCTCAAGAGGAATTGGTTGAACAGCAAAAGGGGTGACTCCTCCCACATTACCTACCCTAAAAGAGTGCAAGGCAACCAGCTAATTTTGGAGGCAAATCTCATCAGTGAAACACATTCTTTAGGAAGCACCATGATGTTTGTCTAAAAACCCTCCATGGAGAAATGCTATCAAAAGTTACAAAGGCTCATCTCCCTGTAACCTCAGTAAGTTGCTCAGGAAACTCTGTAGATCCACCTTTCTACACTTATCTCATTTATGTGAACCCTTCTTCCACCAGTACAATTCAAATTCATTCAACCCTTCCCACCCTGTGTGAATTTTGTGGATGCTTGTAAAGCCAATCACAGGCAGCTCTCTTAAGGACTGCTGCTGTGAATAATTTTAAGGATCTAATCAGATAGTATAGTGAACTATCTTGATTCAGCAATAAACTAACACAAAACATTCAAGAAACTAAAGCACAACATTCACAACAATGCAACATAACAACTTATTACTAAGTTGGTCACATAGTCTTAAACAAAACATATCATTCAGTAAGTCACAATCTCCTCAATCAATATAGAGTAAACAAGTCAAGTCTTCTTTCATCTTGATTCCAAGGTTGCTTCCAATCATACTTAAGCCAATCATCCTTAAGGGGTAGCAGAAAGTACAAACACCATCCACCTCTAGGTCACAATAAGTTATGATATCAGTCAGTACTGAGTAAAGTCTTCTTTCATCTTAACTAGAGGTTGACTTCCAAACCCCACATCTCCTCTTCCATGTTCCCAGCTCCTGCCTGAATTCACCTGACTGTTGCCTAGATCCACAGGTAGGCAGCTGTCCCAGCTCTTGTCTGGATTCACATGCAGGCAGCTCTCTGCTCCATTATATATCTCAGCCCATAGGAAGTATTCCACTCTGTCTTTGCAGTTACTATTTCTAGGAAGACAAAGATTAACAGAGCTACAAAAATATTTACACACATTGCTGCACTATCATCTCAATTCACTTTCTGTCTGACAAAGTAACACAAACCAACAGACAAACTTCTGTTTGAGAAATCAAACACAAATCAACAGTAAAGTCCCAGGATTTCTGTAAACAGCAGTAAAGCCCTCTTTCAGGACTTCTTTAAACCACAGTAAAGTCCTCTTTCAACGGACAGAATGTTTTGTTCTGACAAAGTAACATCAACACTGACAGAACAGACAGACAGAGTGCCAGACATCAGAAACATTCTCCCTCTCAGTTCTGCTTGGTCCCAGATCATGCTAGAGTTTTTATCTGCTCTGCTTCTTCCTGCTCCACTCTTTCTACAAGTTCCTCCCACCAGGTGCTCCATTTGATGACATCAGGCCTATTAAGGGCAGCGAAGTTCTCCAAACTCCCTTAGGTCAATTAAGAGCAACACCAACGTACACTGTTTCCAAAAAAGAATTGACACGATCAAAGGTGAGGCTCAAAGGCACTTGAATAGCAGAAATATGCAGCAAAGAACTACTTTACTTGCCATTACAATGCCTATCCATAAATCCTCCACTGAGGACCTACCCAGGTCCTCCTGACTCCAGAACAGGCACTCTATCCACTGTGCTGCCTAGCTAAGGGCATTTTCCTGAGTTCAAATCCAGTCTCAGACTCTTACTGGCTATGTGATCCTGGGCAAGTCACTTAACCCTATGTGTTTCAGTGCCTCATCAGTAAAATGAGCTGGAAAAGGATGTAGCAAACCATGTCAGTATCTTTGCCAAGAAGACTCTGAATAGGATCACAAAGAGTTGGATATGATTAATAATAATAATAATAATGATATATGAATAGCTATTTGAAGATAGGTGCAGGAAATGGCACAGTTTTAGAATCAGAAAGCTATGAACTTCAAGAGAAGGTATTCTATAGTTTGAAAAGCCATCCAATTCTACTTCAAGCTAAAGTCTAAAAAAAAACAACAACAAAGAACAAAGATTCAAACTGTACCAATTCATAACACACACTCACATACGTGCAGATGGATAGATTGATATAGAGATAGATACAAACATATATATATATATATATATATATATATATATTTGTCCAATGCCTCATTTTACATGAGGACAAAAATGATTAAGTGCTTTTGTCTCAGTCACACAGAGAGTAAATAGTAGAGTCAGGATGCAAACACAGGTTCATTAATTTGAATTTAATTACTTTTCCCATTACTCCACATTTTTCCAGCTTCTCCCTTGAATGAAAATTTATAACCATATTGTTATGGTTATATGTGATATTTCACTTGTACAATGGCTTGTAAGCCATGGTGTCCTCAAGCTATAACACATACACAGAGATACACTCTCCTACAGACTGTGGTTGTAGCTTGTCCTTCCTTCTTGAAGACAACCATGTCATCAAGGAAATGATGACATGACTTGCAGTTGAATTGGATTTGAGGGAGGGAGGGCTGTGCAAAGTCACCAGTCTCACTTTCTCCTCCAGAGCCATCTGGGTCCAGTGGCCAGAAATAGATCAGGACAACTGGAGATGCTCCACTCCCTGCCCCAGGCTACCAGTAGGAAAAAGGACCCCCACGAGAAATATGGGTAAAAGAACACATGTAGCAAGGACACCTATAGTGGGGGTACATACATGGCCAGGAACATGCATACTTCCCATTCTGTGGAGTCAAGGCTTCCTTTTGGTGATGTCATCAAGAGAGCTGATTTCTCTGCAGCTCTGTTATCCTAGCTACCTATTCTGCTGTACTGATCTTCACCACCACCTACTGGGCTTTATCTGGTATGAAGCCTAATTAGCTCCTTTGGTACAACCTACAGAGCAGCTCTGCATTCCTCACCTTTAGGGAAAGTGTTAAGCTCTTTCAGTAAGTGCCCAGATCTATAGTAGCCTCATCCATTCAAACAGTCAACAAAAGCCAACAGCAGAAGTCAGGCTTAGGCTGTCTCTGTTTTGAATTCTTTTTCTCCTGCTACCATTTAGGGAAACTTAATCTAAACCAATGATACTTAATCTGGGGTCCATGAACTCCAAAGCATCTGAGCACAGATTTGAGGAAGCCCATGACCTTGGTTAGGGCAAAAAAATTAAATTTTATTTTCCCTAACTTCTCACTGAAATTTGGTATTTCAGTTAGTGAAATTATGAGTTTAGGCAACAAACATTATTCTGAGAAAAGGTTTAGAGGCTAAACCAAATGTTAACACCATGATTCAAACTCGGAGATCCTAATTCTAAAATGAATACTCTTTCTACTAATACTAGTAAGCCCAATAGTGTCTTTGAACTAATGTGGTATTTCTTTAGCATGTTTCTTATTGAATGAAAATCCCTCCCTGATTAAATGTATCCCCTCCTGGGCCTGATTTTAAATCGTATCAACCATAACATTGTGGTTCATTGCTTGAAATGGTGCCTTCTTTCACGCAAAGTTTGTCCCAGCAAATTTTGACAGATGTTAACACAAATAGGAAATAAAATTATAAGATCTCTTAAAACTAAAAATTATACCAATGACATCTTGACACTTGAATTTTTGAACAAATAAGTCAGAATATTTACTAAATACTTTGAAATTGATTATAGCACATTAAAATACTCTAATGTACCTATGTGATAAAGAATTATTCTCTTCATTTTGATTGGGAAGCAATCCTTGCCACTGAGAAATGTGAGTCAATAGCTGTGCTACTCACAGCTATTAGTGCTCAGTGATAAGTGGTGAGGGTACAAATAAAGAAAAAAACACGGTCCCTGTCCTCAAGGAGTGCACATTCTAATAGAAGAAACAATATGCAAACTACTAGGTACATACAAGATAAATACAATACCAAGGGAGGGAACTGAAGAGGGAAGTCAGAGAGAAGTGGAGGAAGAGAGGGAAGAGGTGGGAAATGAATGTGTCTTGAAGGAAGTCAGGGAAATCAGGAGGTAACGGTGATGAGGGAGAACATTGTGAACAGCTGATAAAAGGGAATGGAGTCAGGAGATGGAGTGTCCTGAACAAGAGGGTCAATGTCACTGGATCAGAAAATACCTGGAAGGGAGTAAAGTCTGGAAAGGTAGGAAAAGGTCAGGCTTAAAGAGCTTTAAATGCCAAAGAAAGGATTTAATATTTGATCCTGGAGGTAATTGGGAGCAGTGGATGACCTTGGTCTTCAGTGTCTGACCAAACTCTTAGCACTCCAAAGCTACTTCAGCCACATTCATAGCCACTGGAACAAATTGTTCTCATTTGTTGTTTCTGCCAAGAGAAGACTTCATATGCTCGGGGTAGACATTCCCCTTAACTCACCGATAGATTTAAGGCCCATCTGTTACCCTCACCCTGGTTTAGCACCTCTGCCAGGTTTACTGGGGTGTTGTTGCTGCACCTGCTACAGCTTCTTGGAGTTACAGGTGAGAGTTGGTTGAAAGTAGACACCAGAGGTGGTTGAGCAGCCCTGAAAAAAACTCAGCAAACCCTCACAGCAGAGGTGCTAGTCCTCCTGGAACACCCCATTCACGCCACTTAAGAAAATTACGGAGAAAGCATTAATAATGAAAATTAAACTTTAAAATATGTCTGGCAGTATTTCCTTCCTCCCAGAGAGCTGGCTGTTAAATGTTTGCCAGAATATCCCTATTTTTGTATCTTCTTGATAAATTCAGCAGTCATAAGATGAGAAGATGAAACATGGTTCAGAGAAAGGAACGCCATATTTTGTGTCAGAGAATTTGAGTTCAAATCCCAGCTCTGCCATCTACTAACTGTAAAATCAAGCAAGTCTAAACTTAAGTTTTGTCATTTGCAAAGTGAAGGAATTGTAACAGATGACTAAAATCTCTTCTAGATAAGAATTTATTATCTGATTTCTAATCCATGATCTGCAAGTGAGTTGTTTGTTGACATCAAACTTCTTACACCTTTCATAAAGCAAAGGTTTTCCAAGTGAAAGATAGTGATGGAAATAGAGCTGCTTAGCTGTTAATTGGCAGGCACTATGTATTTTTAGTAGTAAGACTGTTCAATTGGCCGGTAGGACTATTAAATGATAGGATGGGCCTGGTCCTTGTTCACTAGGTACTCCTGAACAAAGTAGTCCCCTGATAAATATTTGTTTTGTTTTCTCCTACATTTTAATATAGGTGTAACAATGAATGATTCCTTCACTTCAGCTCCTTCATAGCCAAACCAGGAGGCAGGGACTGTTTCTCTGCCTTGTCTTTGTTTGTGATAACCAGTGTGTACAGGTGCCTGCTGCATTGAACCTTAGACTTCACATTGTCCTTGTTTTTCTTGATCTTGACAGATTTGGCATCTTTTCTCCTGGCTGTGAACAAGAAGTCTTTTATTTCCTCGATTTTTCGGGGCATGGTGGTGGCAGTGGCAGGACAAGGGGCAGCAGTGTGGCCCAGGAGGTCGTGCCACACAACTGCCAAGGGGCCAAGGAAGATGGAAAACCTGATAAATGTTTGTTTTAAGGATGGTGGTGACCTGTACCGCTATGTGTGGAGGGGTTTCTATATGTTAGAAAGACTAAAGGTTTTCCCCCAAGCAAACTGCCCTACAAAGTAAACACCCACACTACTCCAGAGCCAAAAGGAGAAATGGTTTCTTGGCAGAAATTGGGAGGGGAGGCAGTGCTGAAGCAGACTTTTGTTAGAAGTTGACTCTAAGGAGATTTACATTTGGAGCTTGAAAATTGATTTTCACTGGGATGTGGTTGATTTAAAATCTGATAACTCAGGGAAAATTTTGGTCAACAGTGTAGTCAGTTAAAATAAAGAACTTCTCAATGCTTTGCACATAGTAGGGTCTAAATACATATTCCTTGGATTGACTTTGGATAGAGAAAATAGAACAAATGTTTAAGATCCAGCACTGATGGGGAGGGGAGTGGCAGAGGGGTAAAGGAGAGGGATGAAGACAAGATGTCAGATGATCAGATCAGGCATTTTTGTATTTTCTTAAGAGATAAAAAGCCTAAGAAATGGGATAAACTGGAACAAGGAGAGAATCTTTTATAAAATGAAAACATTTTTCCATTGTTTACTGTAATTACATGTGCTGATATTTGCTTTTCTTTTCCAACTTATACAGAACAATCACAAGAGATTTTGAATGAAAGATGACAAAAGGTAAATGACAAGGCAGAAAAAAGCACATCAGTAAATCTTCAGAGTTAAGATATTTATCTGGTATACTTAAAGCAGATACAACTTAAAGTCCTCTAACATGTGGCCAGACATTTCCTTAAAAAAGACACCTTTCTAAAATGCATTTCAATAGTCTAAGATGAAATACAAAATATAACTTTAACACCTTGCCTATTACTTGCAACTCTAACTTTGTCAGCTGGAAATATATAGGATGTTCCAAAAGTCAGTGCAGTTTTTAGCTATCAAAGTTCCAGGATGTGCCGTTGGCCAGCTAGAACTAGCTTGCCTAATTGTCAAATTTCCAGGGTGAGCATTCATATCTTGGGAAAGCAGCAAGTTACAAATCAGGGCTTGATTTATTGTTTTGTTGTTTGGTCTATATTTAAGAAAGTAATGAAGAAAATTTTAATAATGCCAATTCAAACTAAAATTTTATGTTGTTCATATTCCTGCCCTCTCTGCCCACCACCAACTCAACTGTTGAACATTTACCAAGTCTACTATGTTTTTCTAAGATCATTGTACTCATCATTTCTTGTAGCACAATACTATTTCATCACAATCATATACAATTTGTTCAGCCATTCCCCAATTGACAGGCATCCCTGCAATTTCCAGTTCTTTGTGAAATGAACAAGTTTTAAGAACAACTTTGAATAGCTAAGTCATTTTGACTATTATAAATACCCAAAATAACTACAAAGGATATAGGAAGACACTATTTGCATCCAGAGAAAGAACTGATAAATAGATATATAGAATGGTTTTACATATGCATACATATTTGTGCCTAATGGTGGCCATCTGGGGGGCAGGTTAGAAAAAAAGAAAAAAAATTATTTACATGGTAACTTTATTATATATTTAAAAGAAATAGAAGTTGTACACAATAGATTTGCAGTTTCATGTATAATCTTTTTTTTTTCTATTCTACTATGTTAAGGGAATGCTTCTTTTATTTCTTAAATTCAGAAGAAAAGAACAGAAAAATTTACCAGCATACTCACTGTAAATTTATATAAAGAAATAAAGTATGTTCCTTTTTTTCTTAGGATGTTTACAGTTTAAGGAAGTGGAGGTGGTAGAGAAGGAAGAAGGATAAGGAAAGAATACAATGAAGTATGAAGCCAAGTAGAATGTGAAGAGGGGAATCGAGGCAACACCTGAGCTGAGCCTTGAAGAAAAACAAACAAACAAAAAGTATTTTCATAGGCCCAGAACATGAAAGGCTTAAGTTCCAGGTATGGAGCATGCCCTGTACCAAAGGGGGCAGGATAAGCTGGAGAACAGTTCAGCTGTAACCAAGTCTATGAGGAGGAGTAAATGAAATAAGATGGTAAAGGTCAATAGTGCCTACTTTTGCCTACAGAATTTTTACATTAACAAAATGCTTTTCTGTGAGGTGGGAAATGAAAACATTCTTATCATCACTTTGTTAATAATGCTGAGGAGGCAAGGACCGAGGTTCAGCAAGAAGTAACTTGTCCAAGGTCACAGAGTTAGCAAATGACAGAACTAAGGTGGGCTCCTGGCTCTCTTAATGCTTCCCATTAAGATTAATATGTCTCACCATACACTACACTGGTTGCTTTTCTGGCTGCCATTTAGCTGCTGGGAACCAGATTATGGATGACTTTACATGCCAAGAACAGAAATTTGCATTTTATTCTGTCAATAACTGGTTGGCAGGGCAAGGTGAAGGTATAGTGTGAGAAGAGTTTTAGAGTATGGAAGTGACACAGTCAGACTTACATATGTAGAAGATTATTTTGGCTTCTGTGGGATAGCATGAATTGGAGAAGGGAAAAACTAAATGTTCCATGTTAGCTGAAAATTCTTTATTAACAAAATAAGTCACTCTGTGGGTCAGGTAGTAAACTGACATTGCACGACAAAAGACAGTGAGGGGAAATTTTGGAAATGGTAGTAACAGCTAATATTTTAATATATCATATTACTTTTATATTTTTATATTATATATTAACTTAATTATTTATATTATATATTAACTTATTTAATTATTAACTTAACAAAGATCAAATAGGGTCAGATAATTATATCTGAGACAGGATTCAAGCTCAGATCTTCGTAACACCAAGACCTATGTACTATCCACTGCACTAACTAGCCACCTCTATGGTATGGGAGTTTCATCTTCTGGCCCCTCTGGCCCCCTTCCCTTTAGGAAGCCCATGTGGCTAGCCTGGAAAAGAGCCATGAAACTCTTCCATCACAACTAGAGGGGTCAACAGGGCCATTGCTTGCAAACTTTGTAGATGCCTCTTAAGGAGTCAAATCCAAGCCTGGGGTAAGACAAAACTTGACTTCACCAACCAACACCCTATGGAGTAGCCAATGGAACCAAGAAGGAAGAACAGTATGGGATTTGCCTAACAGACCATTTAAGCTAAAGAATGGTTGGGTTCGTTTGTTTGAACTGGAAAACTTCTAAATATATAAAGGGACTGGATCTGTATATAAATAGAAAAAAATATGATTACACACGAAACTGCAAATCCATTATGTACAACTTCTATTTCTTTTAAATATATAATAAAGTTATCATGTAATAACTTTTTTCCCTGTTTTCTCCCCCTCGCCTACATGGCTACCCTTAGGCACAAATATTTATGCATATGTAAAATCATTCTATATGTCTATTTATCAGCTCTTTCTCTGGATGCAAATAGTGTCTTTCTTCCTATGTCCTTTGTAGTTAATTTATACTAGTCAAAATGACTTAGTCATTCAGTCATTCTTTTTTTTTTTTTTTTTGCTTTTTAGAGGGCAGCTGGGGTTAAGTAACTTGCCCAAGGTCACACGGCTAGGTTTTTGTTTGTGTGTGCATTAAGTGTCTGAGGTCCGATCTGAACTCAGGTCCTTCTGACTCCAGGGCCGACACTCTACTCACTGCGCCACCTAGCCACCCCCTTATTCAGTCATTCTTAAGACCTGCTCATTTCTATATACACCTATATAATTCCTTCAATGGGGGAAGGGCTGTGTTTATTGTAGTTGTGTCCAACTCTCTGTGACCCTTTTTGGGGTTTTCTTGGCAAAGATACTAAAGTGGTTTGCCATTTCCTTCTCCAGCTCATTTTGCAGATGAAGAAGCTAAGGCAAATAAGTGAGTTACACTTCTATGGTCAGGATAGATTTGAATGTAGGTCTTCCTGACTCCAGGCCTAGCACTCTATCCACTGTACCACTTAGCTGTGGTAGACCTCCTGTAGCTAAAAGGTGGCAAGAGAAAGGCAGGAATTGGAGAATATTGTTTATTTTTAATGAGTTCTGTATGTAGATGGGACAGTATTTAGCCTTAAGTCAACCTCATGGGTTTATACTCTTAGAAAGCCAGTGTAGAGGATTGAGATTCTGAATTTAAACTTAGGTCTCCAAGTCCTAGTGAGGTGTGACCTGAAAATGGGAGATTACAAGTATTTATAAAACTCTTAGCTTAGTGAATGCCTTTAACTTCCTTGAGCTTCGGTGGATTTGGTCCCATTTCCTACCCACCTCTCATAACTCCCTTCCTCAGCTGTGACAAGTCTTAGTTCTGTGACATGCCTTTATTTGCCAGAACGCTCCTCTCCCTGGCATTTGTTGCCTTGTTTTGCAGTTGCTTTTACAATTCCCCATTTCCTATTTCATGCTGCTAGTATAACTGCCCCCATGTTTGCTCAGTACGTTCATCTAATTCATTTCCTTTTACTGCAGAGCAGTATCATAAGCTGGGTCATATTATTTTTACCTTTTTATATTCTCCTAATTCTGTATTTTATCACACTGAAATAAAAACAAAGATTGTATGGCACCATAAGCTGTTCTAAGGGCAGGTACTGCTGAAATGTTACCTTTTGCATCTGCTGGAAAGGATCCAACTGTTAACCTTTTCGCTGCCATATAATGTAATGATGGCTACATTGCCCTAGATAGACAAAAATAACAATACATTTACACATATATGTATTGTATACACACATATACACGCAGAGTATTCCACTTGACTCTTACAGCAATCTTGATAATAAATAAGCAGAGCAAGTACAGCATCATTATCCTTATTTTATAGATAAGGAAACCAAAGCTCAAAGAGACTTGTAAATTGTAAAATGTAACTTGTCCAAAGACACGTGACTACTTGAAAAATAGTCTGGAAGTGAGTCTAGGGCTTTCTCTCTCTCTCTCTCTCTCTCTCTCTCTCTCTCTCTCTCTCTCTCTCTCTCTTTCTCCCTTTCTTTCCTTCTTTTACAAATCTAGTTCCTTACCAGGACATAGACCTGTGACCATGTATGATTTTAACATCAGGCTTTTGGATTAGGAATTGCTCTTTTCCTTCAAATGATTTCTTTTTTTTAACATGGAATTTTAGAATGGGAAAAGATTGTGAATATCATCTAGTCCAACTGTCTTATTTCAACAAATGAAGAAACCGAGACCTAAAAGAAAAGAAAAATGATTTCCCCAAAATTACACAGGAATAGTTTGGACTAGAAATCCATTCTATCAACTCATTAATTATTATACCTGGAAAAGTCCTTGGATACCATCTACTTCAACCCCTATGTTTGACAGTTGAGGCAAGTGAAATAAAATTACTTCCCCCAAATCATAGAGATGGTTAAGGGACAGATCCGAGACTTGAACATGGGTCTTCTGACTCTTGGTCAAGGGCTCTTTCTCCTACAAGATGAAAATATCCCCCTTTTAATGAGGTACTACACTTGTATACAGATACTAAATAGCAATGCAGAAATCCCACTGAAAATAATATGTTAAAAAGAATGGTCAAGGTTTGTGACCCAAGCACTTTGCTTTACAGTCTAACCATTATAAAACATATTCCTACTTAAGATAACATCTGCTGCATGAAGTGGTGCTTTATTTAACTTTGTCTATAGCCACATGGCCTGCTTCTGATGGGACTAAGTTCCCAAATAAGAAGCACTTAAGGCTTTATACAATGATAGCCTCTTTCATGAAAGTAAAGCTTTTGACACTATGGAATCCTAGGGCAAACTTAAAGGCACATATTTGTCAGATCTATGGAATGTCTAATGCCCTAACAGACTCTGCCTGTAACCTTTCAAAAGTACTATCCATCTATCAAATATCTATAAAAGGCCTCCAGGACTTGTTTTATTTCTTAAAACTCTAATATACAGTGAAGAACATGAAATGTAGGGCTTTGGCCTTTAAAACAAGTTAGCCCATCCCTTTCTTTAACTTCTGTTCTCTGACTTTTCTGGTTCTTAAATAAACAATTTACAGAAATGAAAATGTAAGGAAATCAAGTTTACATAGGATGAGTGAGTCCAAAATGAAAACTGAGTGATGGTTGAAAAACATGTTCCTTTTCTTCATGCTTACTTTATAATTAAGTGATATGAACTTATAAACAGAAGCCTGAGAACAAAATAGACTCACATGTATGAGAAGGCATGCATGCACGTACGGACACACACACACACGCACACATGCACCACACACCTGACATAAGACACTACTGCATTCCGTTGTCATCAAATATGTAAAGCTTTACTGTCCTGAGGGCAAACTGAGTGAGTCCTCAAGCTCCTCATCTCTCATCCAGTATGGCATCCTGACAAGTGGATAATCTCAAGCACACAAAGCAGCTCAACAAGTAAAAACCAGTTCAAAGACGCCTTTTGCAGAAAGTTAGTTTGGTATTTTGACACAAGCATTACTTAAGCTATGGATTAGGGTTTGAAGATTTGTGGAAGACATTACAGGGAAATGTTTCAGCTCTATTTCCAGGATTACATGGTTTGGAATTCTGAGGTATCATATACTATATACAGATGTGTGTACGTCTTTATATATATCATGATTTTTAAAAATACTGTCATTTGTCTTTCTTGTTGTGTTACTCAGTTTAGCAGAATTAATTGAAAAAAATATTGAGCAAATTCTACCTATTCCAAGGAAATAAACAGTATGTGAAATCATTTTCTTCAACCAAGGGATTTTTATTTTTGTTTTAAGTATTTGCTACTTTTTTTTTCAGGTTCCACACTTGCAATTAAATATACAAGAATGTGTTTGTTATGATGCTATTCAACTTATGGAATAATCAAAGAGATGGATTTTGTCCTTGGAGAGGCTCAGATCCTATCCCAATCAAGTGACCTACTGCTTCCTTTCAAGTCTTTATATTTTCTCTGAAAACAGCACCATTTTCATCATTTCTAATCCTCTCTCTAGCTTCCAAAATGATATCTGAAAAATTGCTCACTTCAAAATTGAGCTGCTTTTCTCTTTCTGAGAGGAACCAATTGGCTTTTGTTATTTTTTAGTCTTTTAGCTTGGGGAGGAGATTAATATTAGCAGTAGCTCTTCCCTTATTTATCACATACTCCTCTATTTTATATATCTAATTTATCATCTGGGTAGCTGTGCCTCCACTTTTATTTCCTCTTCATTTTTACCTTCCCTCTTTGCTACAGATAGTGAAAGGTTTGGGTTTTGTTTGTTTGTTTGTTTTCCCCCTCTAGAGAAGGAAGCCAGTAATACTTTACACCAGCAATAATGTTCGAAAACAGAATTAAGGCAAGTGCAAGATTGGTGTGATGTGTGAGGGCAGGGAAAGGGGAAGAAGGAGTATAGGGGAGGGGAAACAATTGCATTCTAATCACTTGAGATAATTCAGGTCAAAATAGAGATTTGACTTGATTGTCTGTACAATTGTCTCAAGTGATCTTCACTTTGGTCCATGGAGACCTGATCAGTCAGAATTTGAATTTGTGAATCTTAAGGACACTTTAAAGTATAACCATAACATTTTAAAATTAATATTCATTCATTTCACAAGTTTTTAGTTAAGCATCTACTATATGCTGGCCTAGCAGAGATATATAGACAACAAAATAGTCCTTGCCCTCAAGGAACAGTGGGGGAATGCTGCAAATCAAGGACTAAACTGGCAGTCTGAGAGACCTGAGCCTTGTTGCTGCTTCTTCCATTAATTTGGTATTTATTCCCCTCATAAGCCTCATGTTTCTTCATTTGCCAAATCAGAGTATCTCAAATTTTGCAAATACTCAAGTACGGTTATGTAAATGAAAGTAATCTTATTTACTGAATTTTGAGCTTCTTTAGAAAGTAACCGATCTAAAGAACTAAATTGTTCACATAGATCTCTGATGGAAAATGGCTTTAAGTTGCATGAATGCCCTGCACTCTGACTGGCTTTGATATATAGTCAGTCATCTATGTAGCATGATTTAAGGTTTCCATAAAGATCCACCGCCCAAGAATTTCTCCCCTACTGCCCTGCCACAATCAGCTGTTAGCATCTGCTTAGACGCTCTGCTTCTCTCCATTTCTACCAAACTCCAAATATCTACAATTAAAAGCAAATAGTATAGTCTAAATAAAATCTAGGCACCATCTTCAGAAAGACACTTTAAAATACAAATACCATACAATATATGGGAGAGGAGAAATCTGGAGTTCCTTTAGATCTCTCTCATTCACACATTTATAAACCTCCATGATCAAACTAACTAATTAACTATGATTTTGGAAGGCACAAAGAACTAGATCCTGTGAGGGAATGGTATATGAGGAGTAGCAACACAGCTTTAGTAAAGATAAGAAGGGATGTTGTAGTGACGAGACTTGGGTAATCAGAAGGGTACTTGAGGCACAGACTACAGATTACCAACTGGTCATCCCAGTAATGACAACTTGGGATTTAGCAGAAGTAATAGAAAGGTAAGGCTTCCAAAGTAGATAAGGCAGGCCCCAGGGGTCAGATTTCCAAGATAGATGCTAATAAGTGGATTGCATTAAAGGAGGAGAAGCTAAATCAGTGTATTACTGGAAAGTGGTAGTAGAAGGGGGCTGAAGACAAGCTTTTTTTTTTTACTTTACAACCATACCTAAAGTCATTCTTATTCACATTATCATTTCTATATAGTAAATACAATAATTTTGGTATCCAAATATTCACTTCACTTTCACACATTAAAAACATATGTCATTGAAGGAGCTAGGAATGGAACCTGGTAATTAGTTTTGTCTAATGGTCAGTGGGTTTGCTTTTCTTGGCATGCAGTTATCATTTGTCTTTAAGCCCTGTAAACTGGCAGAGAGCAATTTGATAGCAGTTTGGGGATAAAGGAAAGCTGTTTCCCTTCACTGTTATTTAGCATATTCAGACTGATTTTATATGATATGAAGTATTTTTGAAAATGAATAATTCTATCGAAAACACTTTACTTTTGATACTCTTATAAGCATTTCATCTACAGAAGAGAATTGATCTAAGATCTTTAAGATAAGACTAGTCAAATATATATTAAAATAATTAGTCAAATATAGAAAGAGGAGTCAGGGTTGGGGCGGAAGGAGAGGGAGAAGATGGTGGGACAAACCGGTGGTACAGTGGGTAGAAAACTGGAGTGAGGAAGATTTAAATTCAAATCTGACCTCAGATATTTATAGGCTGTGTGACCCTGGGCAAGTTACTTAAACCTCTGTTTACCTCAGTTTCCTCACCTGAAAAATGAGGAAATAATGCCATCTACCTTGCAGGATTGTTATATGTATAAAAAGAGATAATATTTATAAAACTGCTTAGTCCAGTACCTGGCACCTAGTAGGTGCTACATAAATGCTTATTAACTCTTTTTCCTTAAGTATTGGATCCCTGCTTATAGATTCACCATAAATTCAAAATCTGTTCTTAATTTTAGTACAGGTTGATGACTTCAAATTGCCCTAGTAAGTACTCTTTCTGGACTCCTCTCTATTATTCCCATCAATTACAACTCCTTGCTGCCTCCCACACCTCCTTAAAAATGTAGAATAAAAAAGAAAAAAAATTGATGTATTCAGAAAAAATATACTCCTCCATAACAAATAGTGATTTCCACCTATCAAGTAGAGCAGTATATCTATCTTTATCAATCTTAAAAATCATGGAATCAGAGGTTGGGATTATAGAATTTTAGATTTGGATCTATGTTTTTTCAAAATTTTAGTTATTTAGTAATTTGATTATGGAATCCCTTCAGGGCCAGTACTAAAGGAGATGTCTTTAAATACTTGTTGTCCAGACCATATAAGCTAGCTCCCCACTCAGTGAGGAATCCCTTCTATAGTTGACAGGTGGCTATCCAGCCTTGGCTTCATTTCATCCAATAAAGAAAAAGAAAAAAAAGAGTTATCCATCTTCCAGTGCTACCCATTCCATTGTCAGATGTCTTCCTACTGAAAACTGTTTCCTTACATTTAGGGAAAATCTACTTTTCTATAACTTTTATAGTGACATAAAACAAATCTGCTCCCTTTCCTCCTATTGGAAAATTCTGTCTTTTCTCTCCCTAGCATTCTCTTCTCCAAGCTAAACATATGCAGCTCCTTCAAGTGCTCATCATAGGACATGAGTTTGAACAGAATTAAAATAAAAAAGATTGTTTTGTCCTGAAGTCTTTTAGTAAAGATCTCTCTGGTAATTAGATAGGCAAAACCCCCTTTCTGAATACTAAGCAAGGGCATTAGGGCAGCCCCTAGTGGATAAAAGCTAGAATGTGACTGGGAATCGTTTCACTAACTCAGGTCCTGGGTCATAGGGTCCATTATTGATGTAGAATTGGGAAACATTTGACCAGCTTGTCAGTATTTTATATGGGAAAACACTACTGCCCTTATAGATACGTTGTGTTAATGACCGAATTTTGGGTTTTGTTTATCTTTTAGTTTTGGTTTCGGTAACCCTATTATTTATCATGAAAGAACAAATGAGACACTAGATGTCTAACTTTTGGGAGATGTCTAAATTGTATTTCTGCTAGTGAAAATGTGTCTCTTTCTTCTAAAAAGAGGAGAAACAAATGAGATTTGTTTTTCAAATTACTACTATATGTACAAAGTGTACATATAGTAGTAATTTTAAAGGGAATAATGAATTTCTTGCCAGACAAAATTCATCATTTTTAGTGTGTATCTTCCAAAGCATTAGAAACAAGGAGTCTCCCAGAGTTAGTCTACAGTTTTCCAAGAAAGAAAAGAGAGAAAAGGCTCAGTGTGCATTCCACTGGACCTTACTTTAATTATCTAATACTTACTAGGATTAGTAGGAGTTGTGTTACTGTGTCCTTATGCAACGACACTTTAAAAAAAAATCCTACTTTAAAAAAGATAAGGAAACTCTTTAAAGAAGAAATTCTACTAAACGCCTTTCTGGCTACATATTCTATAATAAATAGTTCAGCTTTTCTTTTTCCCCAGTACGGTGATGGTATTTTATCAAAATTACATGCTTGGTACATTGGACAAATTCTAAATTTATTGACTGTTGCTCAGAAGAAATGAAGTAATTAACACTTCAATCCTGAAGTGGCATTGTAGAGTATGAGACTTATAGCTTTTCAGTAGAGTTCCTATTTTCCTTAACGATGATGACAAGACTATATTGCCTCATTTTCCCCTAACAGTATGAGAGGCTTCTGAGGACCAGATCATCAACTTTATAGCATTTATTATGAACAAACTTCCTTGATGGGAGAGGGTGTGTACAAAATTGTTTATCCATTTGGATTATTAAAGCTCAGTTTCTGAGGGTTCATTTTTCGGTATCATATTTATTAATATTTCCTTAGTAGCCATTGGGTAAATAGAGTGATCCTATGCACTATGAGGATGTATTTCTAATATCAGAGAAATCACAGCAGTGGAAAAGTGAATGAAAAAACACAGAGTTCTAGTCTGTCACCACTACCACCAAATATAGATAAAAAATAAAGGATATAAACAAAAAACCCACATATATAAGTAGATAAATATGAACAGATTGATGCTCCCCATCTATTTTTTTGTGGAGAAGAGCAAAATTAACATTAGATTTAAGTGGGAATCCTCATATTAATCTCCATTAAGACTATAGTTAATTCATATATATATATATATATATATATATATATATATATATATATATATATATATATAAGGCAGTCATAGTGTAGCAGAACAGAAACATTGTGTTCACAAGTCACTCTAACCCACAGAGTAATCCTATTTTGATGTGCCTCAGTCTAAGAAAATGTGTTAAGGAACAAATGGGTGAGTAAAAACAAACAGTTAAGCCATTCCATAGTCTACCCTTTGGGCCAGGTATGAGCACAGCCTCTATAAGCATACATGGATTGAAAGAGAAAGTGGCACAGTATCTCCATAATTCAGAGGTTGATTTTCTCCTCCAATGTAGAATGTTTAGACCAAATCTTCCAGAAAATTGACTTTGCCTTTGCAGACACATACTTAGACAAGAAAACTTGGTAAATATGTTGTAAATTAGGAGTATGGACTGAATCTGTGATTGCATTTAGTATAGGGAACTCTCAGGTGAGAAAACTCTATTTATACATATCAGCACCTTCTATGCAGTTTACAGTATAATCTTAAAAGAGCTACACTTATAAGGACTAAACTTAAAGAACATTGAAGGGTGGTGTGGTTTTGCTCAGGATCACACAACCAGTATGTATCAAAGGTAGAACTTGAATCCAAGTCTTTCTGGCTTCCCTATCCACTCTACCTACCAAGAGATGCCTCTCATGTACTTTAAATTGGGGTCATTAATTATGCTAGAGATGAAGCAAAAGCAAAAAGGAAAGCTGGCTAAATAAGAACATGAAGAGAAAAGAGATAAATGCAATGAACTCTGATTTATACTAGAAATACAGAATCTATCATTTTAAATATCCATGTGTTTTGTGTTTAACTACGGAAAGCCAAACTGAAAAGTAATGATGCCACGATTCACAAAGGCTGTGCATTTATTGGAGGAGAAAAGTCATACTCTAAAGAAGTATTTCTGGTTACTTAATTAGTTATCAGAAAAAGCCATTAGGTTTTATATTTAAACTGTGAAGAAGTATCAGATAATAATAAAACTAATAACCATAGCTTACTTTTATATAGTGTTCTAAGTTTTAAGGTGCTTTATGGATATTATCTTTTTTGATAAATGCATGTTTCAGAGAAAAACCCGGGTGGTTATTCATGTTAAACAAAAGAATGAAGGTAAATATGTTGTGGAGGCATCTATAATCAGGACAGGAAGACTTTGCTGGGTGACATATGCGAGATGGAGCCTGCCTTAACTTAGGTCTGATTTTATGAGGCCATAAGGGGAAGTCACAAAGTTGGTTGCAGTTCACAACATTCTCCTGATGCAGTCAATTGGTTCCCTCTTCTGGCCAAAGTTGGAGGAGAATCTGAACTTTCTGACTGCATCTAAAGAGAACAGCTAGGATCCTCTCTGCCACAAAAATAATTCCTTAAACAATACAACTTCAATTTGTTTTAGAGCTTTGTTTTTTTGGGGTTTTTTTGAATAGCAGAGCTGAGATCTGTATATAATTGAGAAAGCATAACTTAAAATTTCTTGGAACACTTTTGTGAGACAAAGCTATTGAGCTTTTCATTTGTAAGAAATTTTACAAGGAGTAACTGAATTAAATCAATGTCCACCAAGAAGCCTTTCTTAGTAGGATACTATAGGTTTCCTTGCATGGAGGTCATTGGGGGTTAATATATTTTGATTTTCAACTAACAATATTTATAGACAGAGGAATACAGAATGATAGTTCTTACAAGAAAGAATGGGAAATCACACAAATCAAATCCAGAAACTTTACTGCAGGTTCTAAAACAAAATACAATTCCCTTTTCTGAAACCTGTTTGGCATTGCCAGTAGTAGGCAGACAAACTATATTCCTCAACTCAAGAATATTTCTCTTAACCAGAGTAATTTAAATAGTTTGAGTGTTCATCAACATTTTCTGCTATTACACCTGACCATCACCCCCCCCCAAAAAAAATCATGCTGACGCTTTTTGACCAAAAATTACAGAATTATATCATGTGCACTTAATACATAGGGTGGTTGTAAGACAAATGAGAAAACTCATATAAAAAGTTTTCTGAAGCACCAGATAAAAGTTATTGCTCTTGTTATTAAAAATGTTTGTGGTATGAAATGCAGGCTGCTGTCAAAAAATGGTATGCCTAAATTCAAGAACACTTCCCTTAATTGGCAAAGTTAATAAAAAGTTCAAATAAACTTGAACATTACCAACCACTGCACCTTCCCCTACCTCAAGTGCAAATTGATGCTTTAGAATAAATTAATTGTCCTATTTGAGAAAATATCTAGTAAAACTAAGTTTTCATGCTGTTGTAAGCTTTTCTTTAAATTCTATATGAATTCCATAATTGTGTTTTTATTTCTTTAACAGACAATCTTTAAATGGCCAAAGTTAATATGAATTGTACAAAATGAAACAAAACCAACTGCAATAAATAAAGCATGGACAATCAGTCCTATGTATGTGGATTTCAAAATACTGGTGGAGGCTAGGATGGTATTCTTTTGAATATTGTTAGTTGAAAATCAAAATATATTAGCCCCCAAGGCCTCAATGCAAGGAAACCCACAATCTTCTATTAAGAAAGGGTGCTCAGCAAACATGTACTTAATTCTGTTACTTTTTGTAAAATTTCTTACAAAAGAAAAGCTGTTCTCTTTAATTCTAAAGGAATTAAAATCTGGAATTTTGAAAATGTGGAGGGCAGACAAAAATTGTTGAAATTTCATTGAGTTTCTCATTTGGAGGGATCTGGATATAGCCTAAAATCTTCAAATGACTGATTAAAAAGGAAAACAAGATGAAATGACCTGAATTTTCAAAAGTATGCAAATGATTATTGCCTATTACTCAACACACAACAAAATATGCATGCTTCTATGTTACCTAAAATGGGTACTAACCTTGAGTGTTGTATAAACCAATAAGAGTCTGTGAAGACCTTTCAGGTCTCAGAAATTAAGCCTATATAAATGCAAAGTGTTTTTACTATGTTGCCTTAAAGGTAGAACTTTTAGAAACTAATTTTGTTTTTTTTTAATTCTTTAATACATTCAGAAAAGCATACACATATGTATGCATTTATAATTATATAGAAATATATTTTCTGTTATATAATATACATGTAGTGGGAATGCCCAGGCATTGTCTTGGGTCCTCATTTATCCCACTAACAGTTCTTGGTTCTAGCACAGATGAGAATGTTGGACTAGATAGATGACCTTTGAGGTGCCTTCCAGTTCTAGTTCTATGATCCCATACATCTCTTTATATAAAGCATAAAAGCCTTTGTTGCTACTCATTGATGAGGACTTTGTACTAGATTTAGAACTTATCACCATGTGCGGAGGTATCGCTTGTTCCATATTACTTCACTGAACTTTAAGAGAAAAGCAGCTTTGTTCAGTAGTAGGATCTTGAACACCAAGCCTGACTAGGAGGGAAGCATGTGTCCAATGCAAGGCATCTTCTCATTGTGCATCATTCACTGCCATATTAGGGGAAAAGGCAAAGGAACAAATATTGAGTGTGAGCTTACATAGATCCTTGGGGACCCAATCTCTGGTGTTTACTCATACATATGCCTTATCCCATCTTCCTTTTTCCCTAGTATTTGAAAGAGACAATATACCCAAGACTGCTTTCTATAATCACAGGAATTTTTAGAGTGGGAAACTCAGATGATGATTTTCTATCTTATGGCTAACAAACACAGGATCACACAACTAGTTGTCTGAGGTGAATTTGAATTCAGAGAATTATGACTTCAGGCCCACCACTGTATCCACTTTGCCACATAATGAAGATCTCCTGATTCTCCCGTTATCTGACTAATTCCTCCATTACCTTTGATTGTTTCATTTTCTGTTGACCAAGCCCCTAACAATGAATATCCCTCATATTCATACAACTATAGTCCTAAGATCCTCTTCTTTGGATGATTTCACCAGTTCCCAGGGATGCAATTGTCATTTCTTTGAAAGTGATATCTATATCAATACCTCGTCCTAATCACTGTCCTGTACTCTACTCACCAACCACCGTCTGGGACAACCCTGCCTGAATGTCCCATAGCCATGTCATACTTTATGTCCAAAATAGGACTTATAACCTCCCTTCAACCTGTTGCTCTTCCAAATTTTTCTTTCTGTTGAGGGCACAATATCCATCCAGTCACCAACATTTATGTCCTTGGAGTCATCCTTTTCTCTCTTGTTCATCCCCCACTATCACCATTCAGTTATCATATCTTATTTGCTATGGAAAATCCTAGTTCCCTAGCAATGTAGCAAAAAAAAAAATCAAGCTTACTAAAACGTAAGTGCTATACACACATACATACACACATTATTCACGGGTTAGTGAAAAAGAACATGACTAGGGGCTACATTAGAAAATCTAGAGACCAGTCCTGCTTCCATCCCAAGCTTGGCCAATTTATGTAATCCTTTTAAGCCTTAATTTCTTCCTTCATCTTTCAAATGAAGGGTTTTATTAAGAGATGATCTCTAAAGTTCTATGATTCTCTGCTGGTAACTTGCTTTATTGAACATATCATTATCCCATGATCAACCTGCAGCTATCAGAGAGTCACTTTTCTTTTTAGAAAATTTGGGGCATTTCAGGACAAGAAAATTCCTGACTCCACTCCAAATTTGGAAAGCTTGGGGCGGGGGATCATGAGGGCATTCTAAGGCTGCAGATTCTGACAAGGTCAAAGCCAAGGGCATATTAAGATATGAAGTTGCCCAAGGGGTCCATTGTAGGCCCAGGTCAACCCTAGAGAGACTGAGAATTTCTAGTGAGAAAGAATATTCCCAAAGTCCCTCCTTCAATGTACAGAAACATGAGTAGAACAGTCCCTCTAGAAAAGTCATCACCCATTTTCAATGATCTTCTATATCAGAAACTACTTTAGCTTTCCTTGGCCTGCCCCAATTTCAGTCTAAATAACTAGAATGACACCAGGACCCTAAAAAACTCTAGGTCTGGCCCAGGATTTACAGCTTTTACCTTGGGGTTTCTATTTCCCCAAAATTTCAGGAACAGTTAAATGCCTGCTATATTTAGAGACACACAGAATTTGGTGAGAATAGGAGGTGACAACCTTTATAAGCTACTCAGCCCTGTCTAAAATAATGCCTTTGGTTATTGACCTACCCTAAACTGATGAGTAATCACAAACCTCTACTTATCTTTTTCATGATTCAAAGATCCAGCTGTGAACTTCACATTCCAGGAGATATTTAATCAGAGAAAAAGGTAAAGGAAAAGAAAAGAAAACAGAATTACTATAAAAGGAGATCGAGTTAAAGACCCTGCCAGGAAATACCAAAGAATTTAAATACTAAACGGACAAAAAGAAAACCATTTTTAAATGCCAAGTTTAATGGACACTAAGGGTTATGCAACTGATGAAAAGCATTCCTGGCATCATAGTCCATCAATCTAAAATAACAATGATGGCTCATGTGCACATGCTGCTTTAAGGTTTATAAAGCCTCTGTTTCACAATAGCCCTGTGAGGTGAATGGAACAAAGAAAAATTTTACAATTTTACAAAAAAGGAATGGGACATTCAAGTTGGTTTAGTGACTTGTCCATATCATACACATAGTGTCAAAGCTTTGACTCAGAACCAGGTTTTTAACTCCCAAACCAATGTTCTCTCCATTACACAATATTGCTTCTCAAGGACAAGAAAATAAATGTCTTTTTTTTTTTGCCTTTTTTTTTTGGAGGGCAATTGGGGTTAAGTAACTTGCCCAAGGTCACACGGCTAGGTTTTTGTTTGTGTGTGCATTAAGTGTCTGAGGCCAAATCTGAACTCAGGTCCTTCTGACTCCAGGGCCGACGCTCTACTCACTGTGTCACGTAGCCGCCCCGTAAATATGGTTTTGAAGTATACCTTAAATGAACACCCTTACTAACCTGATTTTTTATCTTCTTTATCCCTCCAAATCTACATAGTCACCAGATCTAAAGATCTGACCTTAGCTTATAGTGATTCACAGTGTCTTTGATTTGAAAGGGACCACAGAGATCAATAGAACTGTAAAATGTTAGAATTGAGAAGAAACTTGAATTCATTTTTCAGGTGAGGGAAGCTAAGCAACTCCCTGGGGGTGAGATACTACCACCACAGTGTCTCATACTAAATCGACATATTTTAATTCAATGCCTTATATACATACTATACGTAAACCATATTGGTAGGCTCTGGGAATACAAAAGCAAATTATTAAATACCACCTGACCTTGAGTTTTCTTTCTGTTTAAGACACTAAATATATATCTAGATAAGTGAACACCAGGCAAATTGAGTGAGGAGAGAACACTGGCTATTGGGAGGATCTGAAGAGACCTCGTGGAGGAAGTGACACTGGCCTTCTGCAAAAGCCTTATTTCAGTTTGTCTTTACCTTTCCTCTAGATATGCCCTACCTATCTCTAATATCTCTCCCATTTTTAAAACACAACTTAATCATGACATTTCCCTGCTCAGAAACTATATATGGTTCCTATTTCAGTATCTACCCCTAAAAAATCAAGAGGGGAAGACAGAGAAATAAGCACTAAGTACCTACTATGTGTTAGGCACTATGCTAAGCACTTTATGGATATTATCTCATTGGATCCTCACAGCATCCCTGGGAGGTAGGTGCTACTATTATCCCCATTTTACAGATAAGGAAATTGAGGCAGAAAGAAGTTAAGTGACTTGCTCAGGATCACACAGCTAGTAAGTTTATGAGGCTGAATTTGAACTCAGGGCTTTCTAACTCCAGGCCCAACATTCTATCCACTTCACCACCTAGCTACTTCTAATAGGAGCTACCTCATAGATTATTATAAGGACAACTAGACCAACCACAGCAGAGTTAAGGCCCATATTTATTGTGAGCTTGTATGTTCTACAAACATTCAGGCAAAACTTTGCTCCCATATTTTGTAGATTATTTTTTGTCCCCCAGTACTTAGCACTCCTTTGGTACATAGTAGATACTAAATAAATGTTTGTTGGTTGACTAATTAATTGAAACCCAAATAATACGTAATTATTGACCAAAGGGAAAGGTTATTTTTTTTTAAAGAGAAAGAAGGCAAAGAGAGACAAACACTAGTGTTAAAGGGGCAAGGAAAAGCATGGACTCATGTTCCCATCCTTATTTTATATCACTGCTAGGGTTCATAAATTCATGTTACATTAATAATCTTCTTCAAGGAGCCTTTTCAAGTCCCCCAGCTTATTACTACATCCTGATTCAGACCTTCTGTCTTTTATCTGCTCAGTCTAGATCTTATTATGGACACAGCTATTTGCATGTTGTCTCTTCCATTGGAATGTACGTTGGAACTGTGTTTTGTCTCTATTTATATCTCCAGCACTTAGCACATAGTGCCTAGCAAACAGTAAGTGCTTTATGAATGCTTGTTGCCTGACTGACTATAAGCACTCTCACTCTAGCAGTCCCTATTACCTATTTACCAGGTGCTTTGTTCCCAAATACTCTCACTACCTCCACCACCACAGAAGCACTCAGATCGGGGCAGGGCATTCCATTCAATTCCCTTTTACCTTATTACATTCTGACTACTTCCATTGCCATTCACCTGAACCAACAGGTCCAAATATCACTACTAAAGTTCTTACTGGCTGTAAGTAAATTTCATCAATCTAGGGAGCTACCAAAGGGAAATCTCTTTTACCAACATAGTCTTCTGTGCAACTTACAGGTGTGGGGTACTGGGAAGTTAAGTGAAATACCCAGGTAACACAGCTAGTATCCATCAGAGGGAAGATCTAAACCCAGGTCTTCCTGACTCATGCTATTTCTCACTATATCTGATCTAGAACATTATACTGGTTGGAATAACTCTAGCTATTGATTATAACAACTATTTTCTTGAACATTCTTATCCATGGTAGCATGGATGGCTCTGTAGCTTGCTATCACTACCCACAGCCTGCCAAATAAAGTCCAAACTCATGAGTAAGTTTCTTTCCAGATACCTTCCCCTTATTCTCTTGCACGTAGCATGTGCTCAGGCCTAGACTATTCCACAGACAAAGCTGCCCTGTCTACACATTCCACCTGCAACTTGTTGTCCCCTTTTCTGCACAGTAGAGTCCCTATCCAGCTCTGCCCATGGAGATACCATCCACCTTTTAAGATATCTCTTTTCACTTCCTCCATGAAGCCTTTCCTATTCCATCTAAGTACAATACCATATACTTATTATTTTTCAAATGACACATTCTACTTTATTTGTGCTATAGTTCCTTTATTGAAGAGGTAGTGCCTTTGCATAGTGAATAGAATCTTGAGCTTGGAGTCAGGAAGATTTGAGCAAGTTACTTAACCTTTATGTGCCATCGACAATCCCCTGTGATTTAAATACTAAGTCATAGACTGGCTGTGATATACATTTCACCTTGGCAGAAACTTCTACTGAATCGCAAAGACTGTTAGAGTTAGAAGAGACCTTAGCTATTAAGTAGCACAGCTCTCTCATCTTAACTTAGACCCAAACAGGTAAAGTGATTGATCTAAAGTATTTAAATTCTGACTTGGTTACTCCCTATACTCTGTTAACTGACTCTATCACAACCTCAGTGGTCCTCAGTAGCCTCATGTGTAAAATGAAGAGGTTGGATTTGATGGCCTTCAAAATCCCTTCCTATTTTAAATCTGTAATCCTATGTTTCCCTATTAGATTGTAATTCACTTTTATCAAACATTATTATAAATTTTTTTAAAGACAATGAGTCTGTAACTCCCCCAAAGTACCTCACACAATAATAGCCTGCAAATAAGTAAGCATTTAATAAATGTCTATAGGATCAAACAGAAATTCTGGGAAGAACTTAACCAGGATCTACTAACAGTCATGACATAACAGTTAAAAGTCCCAATATTAAAATGATCAATTAATTAGCATTTATTAAGCACCTACTGTGTGCCAGGCACTGTGCTAAGCACCGAGGATGCAAAAAAAAGGGGAAAAGACAGTCCCTGTTCTCAGTGAGCTCAGTCTAATAGGGGAGAAAATATATAAACAACTATAGGCAAACTATATATGTGTGTATGTAAGTACATATGTATTACACATATGTACACACATATAAGTATTATTTAGCTATATGTATGTTGTATATGTAGGCATGTGTGTACATTATATAAATGTGTATATGAACATATATACGTAGTTCATTGTTGGTTTTTAGTTATTTTAGTCATGTCTCACTCTTCATTACACCATTTGGGGTTTTCTTGATAAAGATAATGGAGTGAGGGGGGCAGCTAGGTGTCGCAGTGAGTAAGAGCGCCAGCCTCGGAGTTGGGATGACCCGAGATCAAATCCGGCCTCAGAAAATGAGCACCCACACACAAATAATGACTAGCCGTGTAACCTTGAGCAAGTTACTTAACCCCAATTGCTTAAAAAAAAAAAAACAAACCACACACCTGATTTCTTCAGGGCGGCTAGGTGGCGCAGTGAATAGAGTGCCGGCCCTGGAATCAGAAGGACCTGAGTTCGGAGCCGGCCTCCGACACTTAATCCATACAAACAAAAACCTAGCCGTGTAACCTTGGGCAAGTTACTTAACCCCAATTGCCCTAAAGGGGCGGCTAGGTGGCGCAGTGAGTAAGAGCGCCGGCCTCGGAGCTGGGATGACCCGAGATCAGATCCGGCCTCAGAAAATGAGCACCCACGCATAAATAATGACTAGCCGTGTAACCTTGAGCAAGTTACTTAACCCCAATTGCTTTAAAAAATAAAAAAATTAAAAAATAAAAAGATACTGGAGTGATTTGTCATTGCCTTTCCAACCCTTTTTGCAGATAAGGAAACTGAGGTAAACAAAGTTAAGTGACTTGACCAAGGTCACACATCTACTAAGCGTCTGAGGCCAGTTTTGAAGTCAGGAAGAGGAGTCTTCCTAACTCCATGCCTAGCACTCTGGAGTTCAAATCTGGCCTCAGACACTTATTAGCTATATGACTCTGGGTAAGTCACTTAACCCTGTTTAACTCAGTTTCCTCACCTATAAAATGAGATGGAAAATGAAATGAAAAATCATTCCAGTATCTTTGCCAAGAAAACCCCAAATGAGGTGACAAAGAGTCAGACACATTTGAAAAAAGACTAAACAACAAATACATAACTGTGTATGTGTTGGGAGTGTGTATGTATTGAGAGTGTATATATATAACAATAGTTATAAATTCTTATGGAAATAACATGCAATACTCAGTTGTTGTTGTTTTTAAACTTACATTTTAAGACACTTCAAGAAAAAAGTGAGTCTTTTTTGTAAACATTCCAGAATAAAATATTTTTGCCTTCATGGTTTCACAACTATTGTTCCAAAACCCAAGTTACATGGTGTTCTTTTTATGTCATGTCCCACTGAGATACCACCTAAAATCAGCCACTGTTAAAATGTCATAGAATTAAACTTGATTTACCAGCTGTTGGAACTCCTTGCCATGAGTGACAATTGTCAATCCCTGGATAATTACTTTCCAAAGGTAGAAAGTATGACATTTACTTCAGAGTCGAGATGTATGCCTAGATATATGCACATACATTCATACATATATTATAGATACATATACCTGCTCTGAGATTATCTCCAATTTAGCATATACATAAAGTATATGTATATATGATAAATTGGAGATATTCTCAGAGGGAAAATGCTAAGAATAATCACAATAACATAATAATATGTTATCTCTTAGCAATTTTAGTACCCAAAGAAATATGTTTACTCTCCAAAAGGAACCCAGGAATCGTTCAAGGCTCCTGATAGTCTTTTGTGGTCTGAAATCTTTAGATAGTTACCCATTCATTTTGTTCACCAGAGGTTGCTATACAGCAAAAGTAAGTGTTTTTTATTCTCTTTCAAATCCTGTAACTTGCTTTTGAGCGTCATTGTTGCCCACTCCAAGCTTTTCTACAATGGAGGTTGCAGTAATAAGGCAGCCCTGCTTGTCCCTTGCCTGTTTACTTATACATGACAACAAGTGCCACTGAAAAAAAATTCCAATGCCAAAATTGTGTTCACAAGTTATCAGTAATCAACTCAGAAACAAATACCATGCCCTCCACCTTTGGAAAGTAACTATCCAGGGATTAAGAACTGTCACTCAGGGCATGGAGTACAAACAGCTGGTAAATCAAGTGGTTTATTTCTATGGCATTTTGACAATGGCTGATTTTAGATGGTATCTCAGTGGGGCATGACATAAAAGGAACACCATATGACTTGGTTTGTGGAGCAATCACCATGGTGAAATCAGGAAAAGGAAAATATTTTGTTCTAAAATCTTCACAAAAAGGCTTACTTTTTCTTAGAGTTTCTTTAAAATGTGCTTTTTAAAACTGAGTATAACACATCATTTCCATAAGAATTTATAGCTGTTGTTATAAAAGAGGCTTTTTGTTGTTGTTCTATTAAGATATGGATACAGACAACAGGTTCAGAGATATCAAGGGAATTCCATTCTAGACATTTCTTTGCCCCTATCCCAACCTGCTACAACTATTTTTTTTTCAAAAAGTATTTTCAATTACTAGATTAAGAAGATGAACTAAAAAGCTATCATCCCTTTGCTCCTCCACTTCCATTTTGGGAATGATCTACTATATGTCAAACTTGGATATGCCAAGCCATTATACTTCACCATCTGGTTAACCTTATCAGGGAAGCACTAGAAAATAGATCCAGAGCATTACAGTTTCATCTGTGCTGCAGAGTTATCCTGGCCATAAAGAGTTACCCAAAACTGAGATAAATTGTTATGGAGACTGGAAATGGGTTGCATTAACTGCACATGATTGAATTCAAGCAAGAGTACTGCACCTGCAACAAACCATAGTGCATGATGTTGGGAATAAGGGTACAATTGAAGAATCACAAATGCTGTACATTCAGCTGGCTTAACTAGTTATATTTTCCCATCTTATAACCTGACACACATCAAATATGTCTAAATGTAAATGAATTGGGGTTTAAAGCTGAACAGCCCTGGTTTTACAAGAAGGGGCGTCTCTGTGCGCAGTTGACTGTGTTACTGCAATGCAATTTAAAGCCTACATTTTTCTATTCTTTTCTGGGTCAGATACTGCGTGAAGCAAAAGCCAGATAACTATCAAGCATAAAATTGGAATAAAAACAAAAGCTCCTATAAGCATTAGTAAAGACTTACCAAATTCTTGGATTCACCTAAGACATAAGAAAGGAACCACACACAAAAATACCTAAACTACTACTACTACTTCTTCTTTTTAAGATTTAATCTCCCTACCTCAGCACTGGGTCCCATCCTGATTGCTCAGCTTTGACCTACTCTCATTCTAACCCAAGTCAAATCATCAGATCATCTGTCTGTATGTAACCTAGTGGCACTCCTACCATGGCAGCTTACTATATTAAGGATGAACTTGGTGTAAAAACCCAACAGCCTAGATCTCCACAACTCAGAACTCCCCAGCTCAAGAAATCCACTTGTCTCAGTCTCTCTGGCAGCTAGAATTACAACATGCACCACCATGTCCAGCCCAAAACACTTCTTCTAAGTCTTGTCCCTATGGAGCCTCCAGAGCTGGGGAAAAATAATTAATCCCAAAGTTCTGGATGAGTTGAAGAAATAGGAAGCATTCCTGCTTTTTTGACCCTCTGCCCCATTCCCTAAAATTTTCTTGTATTTACTTAGTACATGTCCTCTAAGGATAGGGTTTAGAATGTACTAGGTTGTACAGAGAAGCCATTTGGGGAATGAAAATTTGCTGAGGCTAATACACAAAGTGAATATATCAGATGTAGATAATCGAGAATTGACTATCAGATGAATTTCAGGAAGAGTAACCTGATTTCCCTTGTAGTTTCCCCTTGAGATAGCTCAAAAATAATCTTAGCATTCTTCTCCTTAATATATATATATATATATATATATATATATATATATATACACACACACACACACACACACACACACACACTCACACACACATACATACACATGCACACATACAAACATACATATACACTCATACATACATATATACCTATAGAATGTGTGTATATCTATCTATATAGATATAGATATAGATAAAATGACATTCAGGCTCTATATATGAGAGTACATCATGTCACTTCCAACCAGTGTCATGGCTTTTTTTTTCTTTTCATGCCCACAGAATACCAAGAACTTTCAAAATGCATTACCATGCAAATATCTTGGGTGCCTTTACTATACATTTATATTGCAGGGTAATCAATAAATTATTATTTCAATATTTATTGGAATCTCAGAATAAGAAAGAAGATAGATTACACAAATCCATCTTAGTTGATTAATGGAGACTCCAGCAAAAGGCACACACTGATGGAGTGGGTCAGTATGCAGACTATATTACTGAATATTTCAGCCAGGGCTGTAAATATAGTATCTGTTTCTCTTAGGGACTGTCACACTGAGTGCAGTATAAAAGGCAATAAATTTCAACAGATTAATTAACTCTTTGGTTACTGGGGCTGTGTGTCACCGATCCTGGCACCTAATAAAAAATCCTTTAATGCCAAGACATAAAGAAGGGCCTCTTTGGAAATGAGTTATTAACAGCATTTCGTGAATAGATGGAGAAATTGTAGGCTAGCCATTTAAGTGTCATAAAGTGCAGCAAAGGCTGCTGGAGGCCTCTGAGGGACGCCAGGCAATACCATAACAATCAAATCTGAGATGGAAGAGGGATTGAGCTGTCCACTCAGAATTTTTATATTGTCAAAGAGCAGCGAGGAAATAATGTGATCAAGAAGTGAATTAACCTTGTGTGTGAAAGGAAGGGGATGATCTGATGGAAAAGGCCGTAAAGTAAAACTCACTCCATAATGCCTCCATTGCAGGCTAGTCATGAGGGGCCCCTAATGTCTGCAGGCTGTCACCGAACAGATCCAACCCTCTAAGTACTATAAACCCATTACCTGCATTAGACTGTAATTGGAATACATTTATTCACGCTTTTTTAGTTCTTTGGGGTCCCAGTGTTGTAGACCCACAGAGCATTAATTCCTATAAATGTTCTGCCTTTGCCGACTCCTGCAAAGAACTAGACAGGCTTCTGTGGCAATTAATACTCAGTGAGGGAGGAAGGAATTGCTGTATATACAGCACAAGATTTGTATCCATTTTCTGTGTCATACAATATTGTTTAATTTAGTGCCCTAGGTGCTGCCTACCCCAAAACACTCTCTGGGTGTTTTCTGATAAATGTCAGACTGGAAGAAAAAAAAATTCAGCTTTTTCTTCTTTTTTTCTTTTCAGGAAAGGAGTTCTAACAGGCAGGAAATGGTAAATGCCAAAGTCTAACAAATTGTTTTTTAAGTAATGTTTGAGAGTCAGTCTGTCATGAAACAGATCTCATTTTCTCTGATCAGCTTGCTACTGAATATAAGGCCATTTTAAGATCCACTCAGAGCTTACTGTGCTCAGGAATTCACAAACCTGCATGAGGTAATAAAATAATTAATTGTTTAATCTATTCCCATAGTTTTTTAACCTACAACTAGCCACTCATGCTCATAGGTAAAACAGATATTTTGCAAATGTGTTAACTCTTTCCAGTTCAGTCTCCTATTACTTGATAAATTACTATTATTGGGAAGTAATTAGCTAATGCATCTCTCTATAAGCTACTTGGTAAGCCAAAAGAGTAACTTTCACTGGTCATGCCAGGATAATTAATTCATTAAATGCAAAGCCATGTGTATATAGATATATGTGCATTTGTGTGCATTTTGGGTCAAATCTATGATTTTTGTAGTATGGGGACCTCCTGGTGAGCAGAACATTTATAGGAATTAATGCTCTGTGGATCTACAACACTGGGACCCCAAAGAAATAAATTCACTCTACCAATGCAGATTTGCACCTACTCTGCAACTTACAATCTTAGACAGTATATAATTATGCATACATATAATTACATAAATATATGTAGAGAGAATTTAGATTATGTAACATGAATATGAAATATTATATAGAATATATATAATGTTCTCTATACTCTCGTATACATAGGCACACACATATATTGTATGTGTGTATATATGCATATTTTTCATATTTTATATATGTGCATAATATATGATACATGCATGCCTATATTATTCACATACACACATGCACACACACACACACATACACACATACACACATATGCATTGGGATTTCCCAAAAGCTTAGTGCAGTCTTAAGCTATTAAAACTTAAAAGTGAAGGAATATTTTAGTGAATAATGATATTTTAAAATTATTCAGTACTAAAAAATTTCTTTTCAGAAGGTAGTCACTAGTAAGCTGTCTCATTAGTTGGTTATATCATAGGTAATAAATAGTCAAATATTACAAGTATAAAAGAGTTTCCTTTATACCCCTAAATTATTTTAGTTGTGATGAAGAAGAAGAGGAAGGAGGAGAAGGAAGAGAAGAAGGAGAAGAGAGTTTCAAAGGAGAAATCATTTACAAAGGGTAAGTGCTGAAGTGAAAGTGCATTCATAAGCAAGAATGAGAAGTGGTAGAGGGGTCAGGAAATGGAGGTTAAATGCTGACAGCCTCAGGGCAAAAGAGGCATAGTGGCTGTACATGGTCTAGGTATTCTGGATGGGATAACTAATATCACATTCAAGACCTGCTTTTGGGAGAAGAGAGGATGTAAGAGGCAATCTCCAAAATATGTTTCTAGCTTCAAATGGAATTCTGTCTTTCTCACATCAGTCTTACTTTGGATTTTCTCCCTAGTTAAAATTTTGTTCAGTTTTTAGGCTTGTTCTTTTCTTTTTTAAAAGTTCATGTGTTTTGTTTTTATATTACAAATATTTATATTACAAACAAACATCTCACTTCATGAGAGGTCTCTTATACCAAAGTAAAACAGTTACACAAAACCAATAATAAAGTGACTTCATCTGAAAGGACTTGCATTTCACATCTGTTGCATCCCCACTTCTTTATTTAAAAAAAAAAATTAACAGACATTTATTTTCTCTCCATCCTATTCCCATACCATTGGGACAAAAAGAAAGAAAAACAAATTTCTTGCTACAAATATGTATGGTAAAATAAAACACATATATGTGTCTCATTATGTACCTTAATCTTTCATGTCTGTTTCATCATGCTTCAAAGCACATTTCATCATTGGCCCTTGGAATTGTGAATGGTTATTATACCGATCCTAATTCTTATAGCTTTTAAAGTTGTTTGCCTTTACAATGTTATTGTTATTGCATAAATTGTTCTTCTAGTTCTGCTCATTTCATTCTTCATCAGTTTGTAAAAGCTCTCAAAATTATTCATTTTTGTAATATAGATATTATGGGATATAATGTTCTGATTCTGCACTCTTCACTTTGCATCACTTAACCTGTTTTTCTGTGTCTTTTTGAAATTGTCTTTTTAAACAATTACAAACAAATTTATAGATATAAAGACAAACATAAGTAATTGAAAAATATCAGTTGCTCATGGGTAGGTGTAATGGCAAGCAAATGAATATTTAGCACCTTGTTTCAGTTCCATGATTATATCAAGTCTTTGTTAAGAAACAGAACCTGTGAATCCCACAGTGAAAGGGATTTGCCAAAGATAGGAACAGGAAAGAAGTAAGAGGTGGGCTTAATGGGGAGGAGCTGATGACAGATAAAAAGCTCAAGCACAGCTGGGACTGAGCAGAACTGAGAAGCAGAACACTTGTGGTGGCTGGCACTCTGTCTGTTCTGTCTGTTGATTTGTGTTTATGATACTTTGTACAGAAGCCCTGAGGCCTTACTGCTGATTCAGAAGCCCTGAAAGAGGATTTTCTTTTTTTTCCTTAAAAAAATGTTTTTTGTCTTTTTTGAGGGGGGGAAGGTTGGAACTCAGGAGCTCCTCACCCCAGGGCCGGTGTTCTATTCATTGTGCCACCTACCTGCCCCAAAGAAGCCTTTCTTGTCTGTTTACAGAAGACCTGGAGGAGGGTTTCAGAGGTCCTGGGACTATATTGATGATTTGTGTTGATTTCTCAGAACTTGTTAGTGGGTCTGTGCTGATTTCTCAGACCTTTCTTGTGGATCTGTGTTGATTTCACAAGCAGATAGTGAATCGATGATGGTGCCAGCAATGTGCATAAATGTTGTTTTGGCTCTGTTAAGCTTTGTCTTCCTAGTAACAGAAACTGCAAAAGACTTGAGGTGGACCTGACACTTTGAGCTTCAGTATGGAATGGGAACTAGACAAGGAGATGGAAAAGGAGCTGAGAGCTGCCTGCCTGTGAATCCAGGTGATGGTTGGGTGAATTCAGGCAAGAGGCTGGACCCATGGAAGAGAAACCATGGAATTTGGAGGCCAGCCTCGAGCTAAGATGAAAAGACCTCTCCTTGGATAGTGCTAACTGACAAGATCATAATTTACTGTGACCTAGGGGGTAAAAGAACTTTGTACTTTGTACCTTGTACCCCTTAAGGATAGAGTTAAAGATGAATGGAAACTAGTCTCAAATCAAGAAGAAAGAAGACTTTCTGACTGACAAGATTAAGGCAATGTGACCTAGGGGTGGGAGACCTTTGTACTTTGTATCCCTTAAGGAGGATTGCTCCTTAAGGATGATTAAGTTAAGGATTTACTGAATGATATCTTTTGTTTAAAACTATGTGGCCACTTTAGTGATAAGTTGTTATGTTATATCATTGTGGATGCTGTACTTTGGTTTCTGTGAATATTTTGCTTTAGTTACTACTGAATAAATAGAGAGTTCACTATACTGTGTGATCAGAACCTTAAAGCTATCCACAGCAGTAGTCCTCTGGAAAGCTAATCATGCTTGGCTTCACAATAGGCTAAGACAATAGATAAAACTGACAATAATACCTAACTTAATTTATTCAATATCATGACCAACCAAATTACCAAAAGATTATTTTATAGGAAAGAAGGAAGGAAGGAAGGAAGGAAGGCAAGAAGGAAGGCAGGAAGGAAGGAAGGAAGGAAGGAAGGAAGGAAGGAAGGAAGGAAGGAAGGAAGGAAGGAAGGAAGGAAGGGAAATTCAGACCAAGGGGAAAAAAGGACAAGAGTTTCAAGAAAAATAATGGGGGGGGGGGGAATGGGAATGTAGAGGGCCCAGCAGTGCCAGATCTCAAACTACATTACAAAGCAGTAATTATTAAAACAATTTGGTACAATCAATCAATGGAACAGTTTAGGTATACAACATACAGAAGCAAATGTTATCTATTTTCCTAACAGTTAATAAACAAAAGACTGCAGTACTAAAATAAAACTTATTATTTGACAAAAAAACAAAAACAAAAACAAGGCCACTTCTGGGAAAATTGTACAGCTGTAAGGAACAAATTAGATCAGATTTAAATCAACATGTCACTGCATATACAAAGATACGTTCCAATGGAATATGTTACCAGATGTAAAAAATTAGATTATAAACAAATTATAAAAATATGTTTAAATTCATATCATATCTATGGATAAGATAAAGGATAAAAGTTCATGAGCAAACAAGTAATACAGAGGATCATAGAAGGTAAAATCAACAATTTTGATTATATAATACTAAAAAGCTTTTTCATAATCAAATCTAGCAAGGCTAAGATTCAAAGGGAAACAATTGGAAAAAAATCTTGGCAGCAAATTTCTTTGGAAAAAAGTCTCATTTCCAAGATATACAAGTAGCATTCAAATTTATAAGAACAGAGGTTGATAAAGGATAGATGGCTGTCAAGTAAAGAAAACCAGGCTATCTATAGCCATATGAAATAAAAATGTTCCAAATCATTACTAATTAGAGAAATATAAATCAAAACACTTTTAAAATTCCAACTCATACTCATTAGAGTAGCAAAGATGATTTCAAAAAGGATAATGATTAAGGGCTGTGGGAAAATGTGCATTAATGCATGTTGGTGAACCTTTGGGATATATTCTAGTGTACAAGAATAGGTATATTCATTCTAAAAAGCAGTCTGGAGTTATACACAAAAAGTTACTAAACAGTGCATGCCCTTTGACCCAACTATACCAATGCTAGGCCTATGTCCAAAGGAGATTAAAAAAAAAAATAAAAGAAAGTCCAATATGTAGAAAATATGTATAGCAGCTCTTTTTTGTGTTGGCAAAACAAAACAGAACAAACAAAAAACAAAAACCTGAAAACTAAGAGGATGTCCAACAATTGAAGAATGGCTGAATAAGTTGTGATATTTGAATGTGATAGAATACTATTATTATGCTGTAAGAAATGAGGAAACAGATGATTGCAGAAAGAAATTCAAACCTTCTCAATGGCGGTGGGCCACTCCTGTGGGGCAGATATCCAGGTGCATTCTAAGAACTTGAGGACCTTGCCATCCAACCTCTAGTTGCACCTTTAGGACTTCTGGATCTTTCCATCAGCCCTAAAGCTATACTCGTTTTCATGCATTGTCTTCCACAACTATAATGTGAGTTATTTGAGAAAAAGAATTAGCATCTGTTTCTATTCCTATCCTATCCTATCCATTTGTCAGTTTGACACTGACAAATAACAAATACTTTTTCTTTTCTTTTTTTTTCTTTTTGGAGGGCAATTGGGGTTAAGTAACTTGCCCAAGGTCACACGGCTAGGTTTTTTGTTTGTGTGTGTTAAGTGTCTGAGGCCAGATCTGAACTCAGGTCCTTCTGACTCCAGGGCCAGCACTCTACTCACTGCACCACCTAGCTGCCCCCCAATAAATACTTTTTCAAAGATTCATTTTCATTTACAAACATATTATGAAATACATTGAAACCAAAATTATTTAAATTTAATTTGACACATGTTGTATGTCTATATGATGCCAAAGTTCTGAAGAAAAATTAGAATAATTATTAATTATCTGATTAGATTGGCATAGAGGCTAAAGGGCCCTCTTTAGCATCAGAAGGATGCAGGTTCAAGTTCTGCTTCTAAAACTTACTATATGACTGAAAACAAGTCACTTCTCAGTGCACTGAGATACAGACTATATACTTTTTTCTTTTTTTGTTAAGCTTTACTTTCAAATTCAATTTTGTTTTGTTTTTAGCTACAAATACTCTCCCTCCTACTCCTCCTTTCCCTACTGAGAAAGCAAGAAAAACAAAAACCATTGCAAACATGTATAGTTGAACAAAACCAATTCACAAATTAGCCATACTCTCCACCCCCCCCCAAAAAAAATGCCACAGTCTACACTGAGTCCATCAGCTCTCTGTCTAGAGATGTGTAATATGTTCTATCATGAGTCTTCTGGAATTGTAGTTGGTCATTGTACTAATCCGCGTTCCTAAGTTTGTTTTTAATATTTATTTAGTTTTAGTTTTCATCATTTCCACAAGATTTTGAGTTCCGAATTTTCTCCCCATCTCTCCCTACTCCCCACCCCAAGATGGCAAGCATACTGATAGCCCCTGCCACCAGTCTACCCTCCCTTCTATACTCCCCATCCCCACCTCTTACCCCCTTCCACCTTACTTTCTTGTGGGGCAAGATAGATTTCTATACCTCATTGCCTATATATCTTATTTCCTGGTTGCATGTAAAAACAATTTTTTAACATTTGTTTTTAAAACTTTAAGTTCCAGATTCTCTCCCTTCTTCCCTCCTTATCCACCCCGATTGAGTGAACAAGCAATTCAATATAGGTTATACATGTGTAGTTATGCAAAACATTTCCATAGTAGTCATATTGTGAAAAACTATATTTCCCTCTGTCCTATCCTGCCCCCCATTTATTCTATTTTCTCCTTTGATCTTGTCCCTTTTCAAAAGCGTTTGCTTCTAACTATCCTTCCCCCAATCTTCCCTCCTTTCTATCATCCCCCCTCACTTATCCCCTTCCATGCCAGCCCTCCTCCTCACCCCAGAACCTCCACCTAAGACTGTGATACAGATCCAAGCAGGGCAAAGCAAGAGAATCCTGCCTCAGCACCAGCAAAGAGACTCCTGAAATTGCCTTCTGATCAGCCTCCATCTGTGGGCCTGGAGCTCTGGAAGCAGTCGCCACTGTTGCTACCCCTACAGCTGCCACTACCTCTGCCTCCTGGGGGGTGGGCAGGGTGATGGAGGGTCTGGGCTCTTCTCTCACCCAAGTCGAACAGGATTTCTCCACTGACCTTTTCTTTTTTCTTTGGTGTTTGAGGGTTGAGAAGTCTGGAAACCACCACAGCTGCCAGTGATTCAGTCCCCTAAGGTTTGTTCCAGCATGGTCTGTGCTGATGCAGCATACATGGGACTGTGTTCCACTCCCAGCCTGGTGAGATAGACCCTTCCTGTCGGCTTGCCAGGCTATCTTCAGTTAGAGATGTATTTCACGCTGTCATTTTGTGGGTTCTGTAGCTCTAAAATTTGTTTTGAGTCATTTTTTACAGGTATTGGAGGTGATTGGGGGATAAGCTCAAGCAAGTTCCAGCTTTTACTCTACCATCCTGGCTCTGCCCTGAGTTTCTAAGTCTTTTTAAACTTGCTTATATTTATAATGTTATTGCTATTATGTAAGCTATTCTTTTGGTTCTGCACAATTTACTTTGTTTAAGTTCATTCAGGTCTTCCTAGGATTATCTGAAATTATACCCTTCATCATTTCTTAGAACATAGTAGTATTCCAACTTATTACATACCATAACTTGTTCAGCCATTGCCCAAATGATGGGTACCCCCTTGGTTTGCAATTCTTTGCCAATACAAAATGAGTTTCTATAAATATTTATATTTTTTACATAGGGGTCCTTCACTTTCTTTGATCTCTTTTGGATATAAGCCTAGTAGTGGTATTGCTAGGTCAAAAAGTATGCATAGTTTCATAGCTTTGGGGCATGGTTTCCATAAAATGCCTTCCAAAATGCCTGGACCAGTTCATATCTCTAGCAAGACTGTATTAATGTGCCTATTTTCCCACAATCTCTCAAACATGTCATTTTTTTCTTTTTTATCTACTTTGCCAATCTGATAAGTGTGAGATGGTACTTAAGAGTTTAATTTGCATTTCACTAATTATTAGCGATTTAGACCAGAGGTCTTAAAATCAATGGCCCACAGACTTCAAGCAGTCAAATCATTGGGGACAGAATCAGACTAAAATATAATTGTAATACAACACAGATAATGTTCATTTGTGATTTTCTGAGTCAATATGTAGCCTGCAGGGATCTCTTTCTATTTGAGTTAGACACCACTCATTTGGAGCATTTTTTCATGTGGTTATCGATAGTTTGGACTTCTTCCTCTAAAACTGACTATTCATATCCTTCGAATATTTATAAGTTGGAGAATTGCTCTTATTCTTATAAATTTGACTCAGTTCCCTATATCTTGGAAATGACACTTTTATTAGAGAAACTTGCTGCAAATATATTATCCCCATTTCTTGCTTCTCTTCTAATTTTAGCAGCATTGGTTTTATTTTGGAAAAAAAAACTAGCTGGGATTTTTGGTTTATCAAAAATTAGGCTACTGTATATTGCTTTGATTGTATATATCATATACGTAGTCTGTCCCACTGATCAACCTCTCTACTTCTTATGCAGTACCAAATTGTTTTGGTAACTACAGCTTTGTACTATATAAGATCTGATACTCTTAAGGTCCCTTCCTTTCCACTTTTTTCCATTAATTCTCCTGATATTAATGAACTTTTTTCCCCACCCATGAATTTGTAATTATTTTTCCTAGCTCTATAAAGTAATCTTTTGGTAGTTTGATTGGCTGGGCACTAAATAAGTAAATGAGTTTGGCAGTGTTGTCATTATTTAAATCAACCTATATGTGGAAAGTGTTTTGTAATTGTGTTCATATAGTTCCTGTGTATCTTTGCAGGTATGCTCCCAACCATTTTATACTATCTATAGTAATATTTTAAATGGAATTTCTCTATTTCTTCCTGATGGATTTTGTTGTTAATGTATAAAATGCTAATAATTTGTGTGGGTGTATTTTATATTCTTCAACTGCTGAAATTATTGTTTCACTTAGTTTTTTTAGTTTATTCTCTAGGGTTCTCTGAGTAAATTCTCACATAGTCTGCAAAAAGTGATAGTTTTGTTTCCTCTTTGCTTATATTAATTCCTTCATTTCTCTTGTTTTATTGTTGTTGTTACTGTTCCTAGGATTTCTCAGCACTATATTGAATAGTAATTGGGAAAATGGATACCTTGCTTTTACCCTGATCTTTATGGAACACAACCACTCTCATTTGGTTTTTAAAATAATTTTTCATCTTAAAAAAACTATTTATCTCATCAAGGAATTCTGGTTAGACTTATGTTCAAGCTACATTTTTTTCCTTTGAGGGTTGCTTGTATAGATTTTAGTTATTCCCTCCTTCTAGGTTTGTGTCTTGAGCTTCTCTATTGGCATAATCACTCTTTATGGTGGGATTCTTTCTTGTTGGCTCATTTTTCCAGCCTCTCTCTCTCTCTCTCTCTCTCTCTCTCTCTCTCTCTCTCTCTCTCTCTCTCTCTCTCTCTCCATATATATATATATATATATATATATATATATATATATATATATATATACATATACATACACACATTTAGTTGTGTATTATATATTTCTGGGAATAATGTCTGAACTCAGTTTCTATTCTCCCATCTTCTTGCTCATGGCTCAGTCAGATGACATTCAAGCTTTCATTGCTCCCAAAGTAACATAATCTGGGGGGAAATCTACTCACTGGTTTGACTACTACAAGTTTCTGGCTCAGGTTTGGTTCTTTTGGCTTGTTCCTGGTTGGAAGTTTCAGTACACTGTTGCTAGACTAAGCCACTATTAGCCCACGGAGAGGTCCTACAACTTCAGACTGCCTAAACTGAAAATTCCCCTTTGTTCTGGGATTCCTACCCTGATTCCTACAGTGTGGGCTTCAGACTAGGTTTAAGGCTGGAACTGCATCCTTGCTCTGCTCCTAGGATCAGAACCATATAGCTACTATTTGTTTCTGAACTCACTCCTAGCTTAATACAGAGTTAGAACCCTATAAATCTAACTGCCCCTCTGTGACCACTACTCTCTGCCAACCCTAAGTACAGGTCCCCTCCTCAGTGTTCCCTGGATCTTTAATCTAGAACTGGGTAGTAAATAATAGAGCTGCCAGATGATACCCACTCCCACACACTTTGCTAGTTCAATGATCCCTGGGAATCTCTTCCTGCCCCATTGCTTCCTGTCCTGGTACCCAGTCTTTTCTCAGTCCCTGGAAACTACAATACTCCACATGTGGTCTGTTGCTGGTCAGACTCTGGACTCAGTAACCACATACATCTCTATTTCCCTAAGGCAATGTGCTCTGAACAAAAATGACTGTGAGTTTTTCTTGGATATGCTGATCAGAATTCAATTTGGTGGGGGGTGGGGGGGCAGCTAGGTGGTGCAGTGAGTAGAGCATCAGCCCTGGAGTCAGAAGGACCTGAGTTCGGATCCGGCCTCAGACACTTAAAGCACACACAAACAAAAACCTAGCCATGTGACCTTGGGCAAGTTACTTAACCCCAATTGCCCTCCAAAAAGGCAAAAAAAAAAGAATTCAGTTTGGGGTGTTTTCTAGATCTTTGTGGAGGAGATTTAATGGAAGTGCTGGGCTGTACTTCTTCCTGTTAATCAATTTAACTCTGCCTCACAAAGTGCACAAAATATCCATGGCACAAACTTTCTTCTCAAAATGTTCTATCATTAGACATTTTATACATTTCAGTTTCTGGGATATATCAACTGTATTAGCTTTAATTTCTGTCTCCTCTAAAACATACATCTCTTAATCTAAAACAAAAAACATCACAGATACATAAACTTTTACTTATGCAACTTCATAGCCTAAAATCCTCAAATTTGTTGACTGCTTATAGGGAAAAAATTATTATGCAATAGGCAGTTTCCATCAATAATAGCAGCCCACATTTATATAGTGCTTTACATACTACATATTTTACAGATAGGGAAAGTCAATCTCAGAGAGATTAGGTGACTTGTCACACAGCTAGTATATCTAAAGCAGTATTCAAACCTGATCTTTTTAACTCTAAATTCCTTTTGTCTTTTCTTTATCCCATGCTGTGCCATTATGTGATAGGCAATCTGAGAATAACAAAAAGTTAATGAAATATACTTTATGAAATCAAGGAGCAAAACAGTTGAAAATCCAAGACATTAAAAAAAACAATACAAAGAAGTATATCATTCAGTGTTACATTTTGTGGTTCAGATGGCAAATGCTCTAGGAATTTAAAGGGAGATTAATTAGGGTTAGACTAGATAATGAAGGATTCATGGAGGAGCAACTTAAGTTTTGTCTTTAAAAATGAGCAGAAAATGGATTTTAAAAAAAGAGAATGGATATTTCATCAAAATCAAAAGCTCAAAAAGGAATGAACATGGTGTATTCCTGGAACACTGAGGAAAATGACAATTACTAGACTGACCATTCATTCAAAAAAGATTTGGTGAGCAATCACTGGGTCCAAAGGATGTACACTAGACACTGTGGAACAATACAAAAATAAATTATATGGACACTGCCCTTCACAAATTTAGTTTTATTAATTAAGGAGAGCAGAGTTATGAACATAGAAAGAATATTTAAAGCATGAAATTGAAGAGGAAAACATCAAGCTCTGCTCACCTTCCCTTTCTGCTTTCTTCACTCTCCTTCTTAATCTTTTTCTCTCAGATTTTTCTTTTTTTATAATTTAAGTGATACAAGTTAGCACATCAACCACACAGTAAGCTAAACAGGTCAATGATGAAAGTTGAGCTGACAAGATCAACATCTTTTATGTGAAGTTCCCTTCCCCCTCAACTATAGACATGGTCTGAATCTCAAAAAGTGAAAAAAATGCTAATTTGGCTGATTCTTATATTTTTATGTAAAATAAATAAAATATTCCCCTCTTAGAAATTCCAAGGACATAGAATTAAAACTGCTAGGACATTTTTGCCTACATTGAAACTTGATGTGATGACTGAGAAATACACACTAGACAGAAAAGTATCTAGGATACAAGTATCTAGGTTTCCACCTCAGAGATTCAGACCATTCCCTACTCCCTACCCCCTAATCCTCCCCCCTCCCCCCCCACCTCACTCTACCTTTTTTCCTCTGGCCCCTCTCTTCCAGAATGAGCCTTGGGAATGTGGAAAAAAGTAAGGCCCAGTGATCACTGGAATAATCCCATGTACCCTAATAAGTTTTTTATCTTAGGTATTACTTGGCTTTGAAGTACAGTTTTGAGTTAATTCCATGGAATTGGTACATACAATATGAATTGAGACATAACTTCATTTGGAGTATTTGGGGAAGATTAAAATATTTTTATTTTAGTACCAACTTTAGCAAAGCCAGTAAGTAATAATATATTTTTTTTCTTTTTGGAGGGCAACTGGGGTTAAGTAACTTGCCCATGGTCATACAGCTAGGTTTTTTTAGTTTGGGTGTGTTAAGTGTCTGAGGCCGTATCCAAACTCAGGTCCTTCTGACTCCAGGGCCGATGCTCTACTCACTGCACCACATAGTCTCCCCAGTAAGTAATATTTTCAATAAAATTATGAGGTTAAAGTCCAAAACCATTTTTCTAGATAGACTAATCTTATTGTGTGTCTGATGAACATATTTATTCATAGAAAATACGGCCAATTTTTGTCCTCTGCCAATACTGAATGCCAGTATATCATTGGATAACAAAAAAATCATTTAATCACTTACTAGTGTACCACGGACAGATGGAAATTTACAGACATTAGCTCAGCACCTGCCACAAATGTCCACTAGTAAATAGATTCATATAGCATTTGTAATCCAATGATTAGTATTGAAAGAATACAAATTGCAAGAGCTAAATGTGCCTGCTAAATGTTAAATCAGAATCATAGAACTGGAAGGGAAGTTAGAAGTAATTTACGTATTGTTCAGTGGAATTAGTGAAGACTTTGTAGATAGAGGCCCTAGGTTCAAACCCCAGTTCTGATACTTACTCACTTGGTGCCCTTAGGCAAAACATTTGTACTCAGTTTCTTCATCAGTAAAAATGAAAAGGTTAAACCAAATAACCTTCACTATCCCTTCCACCACAAAACTATGAGTCTATGAATTCCTTCACCCTACAAATAAAGAAAATGAGGCCTAAAGAGGAGAACAATGACACCCAAGATCACAATTTAATCAAGGTTAGAGCAATGTTTCAGCACTATGTGAGTAAGAATAACTGGTCATGAGGATAAGGCACCAAGATCTTCAGATTTTGGAAACACATCTCACCAATACTTATTAGCTGCCTCAGAATTAAAAGGTGATTAAATGATTACCTCCAAACAAACATATATTTTTGTGAATACTTTCAAAATCAGGACAAATCAACGTTTACTAGCAGTTACTTTGTTCGAGAGGGTTTATTAACAAACCAGCTGTCAGCGCCTTTGTCTTTTGCAAAACAAGTATCCCAACAGAACAGATGAGCCAGAGATGGATCTTTTTATCATAGCCTTCTGTCTTATTTAACAGATTGTGTTTCAGAGGGGCCACCTGCCTTAACAGGGCCAATTCTATTCAAAGGCTGGGATTTGGTTATTCAACTTGTCTAAGTAAATCTAGTATCCCTTATAATAGTGAATATGGCAGCATACATCACTGATTTTATGTCTGAGGGACAAGACTTGAAGTATTCTAGCATAACAAGCATCAAGTCCCAACAGGTAGAGGAGTTTCAGATCTGGCTATGCAGTAAAGGGCTGTTCCAAACTGAAACTATCTTGGCTATCTATTGGATTTGATAGAATAATGAGAATGTAACCATGTCTTTCAGCCAACAGCAGTGATGCTGGTTAATGATCTGTGTAGACTGCCATCCAAAGAATCCTTAATGGGCAAGTGCCACCATGTGCATAGCTCTTGGTACTCTCAGTGCTCTCATCACTAATAGCCTTTAAGATACTTTGAACATTATCTGTTACAGTGAAGCCCACCATGAACCAAGCATCTCCACAGAACCAGGTGTTCTTCATAGTGCTTATGCTAAGTAGAATACTGTTGGAAGTACAGCTTGTGTCTAATGTTCAAGCACATAATGGTGCCAGCTGTGCCCCCAGTCACTCAGCCATCCATGCTGCTACAGGGGTGGTCAGAATTACAAGGATTGCTATTTTGTATGCCAGCAAAACAGGCTGGTTGGATTACATTTATACTTTTGTGATCATAGAACCCAAAATTAAAAATAGTAAAGCAAAGAGGAACGGCCTCTTCTCCATAATGTCATGCCAATGTTGAAAAAACTGAAATGCTTCCAGTTGTTCTCTAAGCTAATATTTTTTCCTCCGTAATAAATCCATCTGGTTTATGCTGCAAGAATACATCATCAGTAGTAACTCAAGTAATATTTGCTTTTCACATTAACCCATAGCAGGTATTACAAAATGCTCAAATTAATTAAAATTCTAACAGGTCAAAATTATCTGAATATAATTTTGATATGCTCACATCATGATAATCACATACTGTCACATTGAATAAAGATGTATAAAGTAACCAAAAAGAATGCTTCTATAGTTGAGAAGAGAAGAGAATCACTATTGTAAAATCAGGATAAACATATGTAGCTTGATTATCCTTATATCAGTTTTTGTTTGTAGTGTCTAATGATACAAACTGCTTAACAGGGAAATGGTTTAAAAAGGAGGGGCTCTCAGGAAAAGAGATTTCTTATTATTGCCTTAAATTTAACAGTAGGCTTAGCAATTTATGGACTTGATTATATCTTCAAAATGAATACTAACCTAGTAACTACTGCAGTAGAAAGGTACTAAATTTTTATGATATAAGATAATCAGGTTGGCTACCAAAGATATAACAGACATGCTTCAAAGAAGAAACAATTCATGTTAAAATACTGAGAAACAAAATTCCTCTTAGAAAGGCAATTTCCCCCTTTCGACCATGCTTTTAACAGTCTTCCAGTTTATTGCTGGGGGAAAAGCACAACAAAACTATATTGCATTAAGACCTACTCTTTCATTTTCCCCTCTCCCTCAAACAGTGGTAGTTTTAAGGATGCCTTAGGAACTTAAACAAGTAGGTGAACATAAATGGACTCCTGTCTCTTTTAAAACACTGAAGAAAACATAGGTTCTCAGCCATTAATAATGAAAGGAGAGCACCTAATATTTTATGTACCTATTGACCCCTCATTGTAGAGCAATGTAACTTTTTTATGGTTATCTTCATCACTGACAAATACCCAATATCTCAGATAGACTAAATACTAAGATCCATAGTTGTCTTCTCTATACATAATTGTTGTGAGTCTATATGTTTTTGAAAACTAGATCAATAGAAACCCTGTTGGAAATATAGGCATCTTTAGATTTCACTTTCTATTCAAATATGATAATTCAAGCAATCAGATACGTACTTAACTAAAACATATCCAAAAAAAGCCACAATGTTTTTATGTTGGAAGAATTTTAGGAGTACTGTAATCAATTATCTTAATGCTATGGATTAAGCCCAGTCCTAGCAAATTAGGCTAAAATCTCTTGATGTCCTATAATCCTCCACTTCTTTGAAATCTAGATTGTAAGCAGAGGGAATACGAGAGCAATACACTTTAACTTTTTATATAAGCAAGACCTTTGTATAAACAATTTGTCAATTTTCAGAATACATTTTCTGTGTTGTACTGGGTATTTGTTTTCACTTATTTAGTCATAAGCAGCATATTGTCTTTAACTACTATTGTGATTAACCTACTACCTATGAATTAATGTTATTTTTAAGATAGTAACATGGTTATGTGGAATCCTTGACCCTATTTTTATTTAAGATAGCAAAAAGGGGGAAAATAAAAATCAAACATTTTTGTTTAAAGAAAAATAAAAACCCAATATATTTTCATTTAAAGAAAAATAAAAATCCAATATAGTTTATTTAGTCAAATGATAACTCTATGCAGCAAGGACATAGAAACAAATGCCTTGATTAAGTTAGTATAACTAAATCATATTCAAGTATCATTGAATGATTTATAGGTGAGGCTCCTTCATACAAACATCTTTTTTTTTTTTTGCTTTTTGGAGGGGAGAAGGTAGGGCAATTGGAGTTAAGTGACTTGCCTAAGGTCACAAGCTAGTTTTTGTGTTAAGTGTTTTGTTAAGTGTTTTGTGTTAAGACTGGATTTGAACTCAGGTTCTCCTGACTCCAGAGCTGGTGCTCTATTCACTGTGCCATATAGCTGCCCCTAATTCAGATATTTCTGACAAATACCCAGTACAACACACAAAATGCATTCTGAAAATTGACAAATTGTTTATACAAAGGTCTTGCTTATATAAAAATTTGAATGTTTTTAAATTTTAAATTTAAAAATTGCCCCCCTACAAATATCTTTTTAATACTTCAGTAACTAAGTTCCCATGGATGGGGGCTTAAGATGGACTTGGCTTATATCCTATTCTGCATGTTGCAGGGTTACATTAAGATCCTAGGGAAGTTTTCTAGGACTTCTATTTTGCTCCAAAAATGATGCAGAAGTTCCTGATGGGGAGACTCTGTGTCTCAATAAAGCAAATGTTTTCATCTATGTGATAAGACTACTGCAAATAAATTAGTTTTAAAATATAAATTAATTGCCATGTAGACAGGAACAAAGATTTTATATGTACTAGTGTATGAAGTAGTTTTTCAGGCTTTTAACTATAACTTTCTTATGAATCCAGAAAATGCATTCCAGGATTTTTCAGGAGAAAATGCAATAATTTTTCCTAGTTCCATCTCTTCCTGTGAGATCATTTACTCCATTCTACCTCTCTCTTCCCTCTTCTCCCAGAACAAACCTCTTTCTTACCCCTTAATTTTTTATATCATCCCATCAAAGCAACATATACCCAAATCTCTGTCTACATATAGCTCCTTTTAACTGCCAAAATAATGATACAGATCTTAAGAGTTACAAGTGTCATTTCCCCATAAAATGATATAAACAGTTTAACCTTATTGAATAATTTTTCTCTTTCCTGTTTATTTTTTAAGTTTTTTGAGTCTTATATTCGAAAACTAAATTTTCTGTTCAGCTCTGTTTTTTTTCTTCAAGAATCTTTGAAATTCCTCTACTTCACCCACCGAATGTCCATTTCCCATACACCCCCCAAAATTATGTTCATTTTTGCTCAGCAGGTGATTTGTTGCAATAAAGCTCCTTTGCCTTCTGGAATATCATGTTACAAACCCTCCCAATCCTTTAATGTACAAACTGATAGAGCCTATATAATCATGACTATCACTCCATGATACTTGAATTGTTCCTTTCTAGATATTTGCAGTATTTTTAGTTTGACTTGAAAGTTCTGGAATATGATTATAATACATTCCTGGGAGTTTTCAATTTAGATCTCTTTCAGGAAGTATTTGGTGGATTCTTTCAATTACAATTTTACCCTCTGATTTCGAGGAAGGATATTAGGGGAGTTTCCCTTGATAATTTCTTGAAGATGCTATGTAGGCTCTTTTTTTAAATCATGGCTTTCAGGTAGTCCAATATTTCTTAAATTTTATCTCCTGGGTATTTTAAAGGTTAGTTGTTTTTTCCAATAAGATATTTCACATTTTCTTCTATTTTTTTTCAGTTCCTTTGATTTTGTTTGATTGATTCTTGATGTTTCATGGAGTTTTTAGCTTCCACTTGCCCAATTCTTATTTTTAAAGTGAGATTATTATTTTCTATTGTAACCAGTTATTAAATTAAGATTGAGGTTTATTTCCCTTTCTATTTCCTCATTCAGGGACCAGTTCTTCTAGGTCCCTCAGTCTCTGGAGGGCAGGACTGATGATAAGATTAGTCTAATCTTCTGGGAACATTCTCCTCAATCTTTAGTGAGACTCCACTGAAGCAGGAAAGTTTATTTCTGGCTAAAGGGTACATAGAATCTAATCTAGGTGAATTCTAGCCCTAAAGAATTAGGTTCATGCTCTTGAACCCATCACCACCACCACTGTTCAACTAGAGTGATCTGGGGGTGGAGATGGAGAGCTTTGTTCAGATAGCTGAAGGCAGTTGAGTCTCATAATCAAACCAATTATCAAGAAGAGGAAATGGGGGTAGGAGCCAAGATGGCAGAGAAAAAGCAGGAACTAATCTGAACTTCTCTGTGAATTCCATCAGTAACTTCTAAAAAGTGAATCTGAATGGATTTTAGAGTGACAGAAACCATTGGGAGAAAGAGTATGGAAGATTCCCAGTCCAGGAAAGTGTGCACATAGGACTGGGCAGAGGGAGAGCAAAGCACACTGGGACTGCACAAGCACAGACCTAAGACTAGACTACAGAAGGGGCAGAGGGAGCCCCGGCAAGCAAATCTACCCACGAAAAGGGTGATTTGCAGAACTTTCACCACAAGATGGAGGATCTGTCAGAGCTGTGTAAGAGACAAAAACAGGACCTGAGGCAGTGACAACAGCTTCTCCTGGGGCTATCAATCCACAGCCTAAATGTTTAAAAATAACCTACCTGAACTTCTGGGAACCAAGATGGTGGAGTAAACCCTAGCTGCTCTAATCCCCCTCCCTGACCCTGAAAACCCAGAGATCATTTCCTCAGTGTAAAATCCTGAAATAGTGGCAGGCTTGGGAGTCTTAGAGGAAGGGCATGACTGAAGATGTGCCAAGCCTGAAGTGAAGGACGGGAAGCACCCCAACAAAACCCATCTCAGCTGACCAGCAGGAGATCCCAAAGCCCAGGGGTGTGGAGCCAGCAAGCACTAACACCAGAAGCCCAGGTGTGCATTAGCACAATCAAGGAAATCTGCAGACACTAGTGTGGCAGGCCACCAGTTGCTGAGCTTGCCTGAGTTCTAGCCCAGGGGCACAGAGGCAAAATCCTGATATGGCCAGACCACCCCTCCCCTACACCTTACTCTGTGAGCCTCATGGTAACCCAGGGGAAACACTGAGAATTCTGACCTTGGCCGCAGTCTAGACACTCAGAAGCCATAGTACACAAAGTCAACAACCAGGCTCCTAGCTCCAAGTCTGAGAAGTGTAAGTCAGAGCCCTTTATACCCCAGAAGTAGAAATCCACTTTAAAAGCCAGGAAATAGGCAATCACAATGGGCCAGAAGCAACTTAGAAAAGGAAAACCAAAGATGATTGAATACTATTATTGTGAACTAGAAGAATCACGTTCAGAAGGAGACATCATTGACTCTATACCCACACCTGAGACCACAGAAGGAAATATGAACTTCCTCAAGCCCAAAATGCATTCTTGGAACAGTTCAAGAAGAATTTTAAAAGCCAAATTAGAGAGGAAGAAGATAAACTGAATAATTCTTTCAAAATTTCAATTGCCTTAATTTTAATCTGTATTATGAAGCAGCAGTCATCAAAACTATTTAGTACCAGCTGAGGAATAGAGTAGTGGATCAACAGAATAGATTGGATACACAAGACGCAGCAGCCAATGACTATAGTACTCTACTGTTTGATAAACCCAAAGACCCCAGTTTTGGGGATAAGAATGCACTAATTGACAAAAACTACTGGGAAAACTGGAAAATAGTACGGCAGAAATTGGACATAGACCAATATCTAATACCATACACCAAAATAAAGTCAAAATGGGTGCATGATCTAGATATAAAGGCTGATACTGTAAGCAATCTGGGAGAGCAAAAGATAGTTTACCAGTCAGATCTACACAGAGGGGAAGACTTCATGATGAAACAAGAGTTAGGGAGCATTATAAGATGCAAAATGGATAATTTTGATTACATTAAATTGAAAAGCTTCTGTACAAACAAAGTCAATATAACCAAGATTAAGAGGGAGTGGAAAACTGGTAAAGAATCTTTACAACCAGTGTCACTGATAAAGGCCTCATTTCTAAAATATACAAAGAATTGAGTCGAATCTATAAGAATACAAGCCACTCCCCAATTGATAAATGGTCAAAGGATATAAAGAGGCAGTCCTCAGAAGTTGAAATTAAATATATATATATATGAACATATGAAAAAATGTTATAAATCACTATTGATTAGAGAAATGCAAATCAAAACAATTCTGAGGTACCACATCTCACCAGTCAGATGGGCTAAGATGACAAAACAGGAAAATAACAAATTCTGGAGAGGATGTGGAAAAATTGGAACACTAATGTATTGTTGATGGAGTTGTGAACTTATCCAACCATTCTGGAGAGCAATCTGGAACTGTGCCCAAAGGGCTATAAATAAGTGCATACCATTTGACCCAACAATACTACTTCTAGTGCTATATCCCAAAGAGATCAGAGAAGTGGGAGGAGGACCCATATGTGCAAAAATATTTATAGCAGCTCTTTTTGTGGTGGCAAAGAATTGGAAATCAAGCTGATGCCCATCAATGGCTAAACAAGTTATAGTATATGAATGTAATGGATTTCTACTATGCTATAAGAAATGAGAAGCAGACTGGCTTCATAATAACCTGGAGAGACTTATATAAACTGATGCTAAGCAAGAAGAACAGAACCAGGAGAAATCTATACATAATCATAGACACATCTACCCCTGAGCTACAACAAGGTTAAGATATCACAACATTTAATACCCAGAGAGGTCTTTTCTTCATCTTGACAGGAGGCAAGTTCTCAGCAATATCTGTTCCTGGGGAGACAAAGTTTAACAAAGCCACAAAATACATTTTCAGTGTCCTCATCAATTCACTCTCTGTCTACAGAACAGTCTCAGGACACCTGAAAATATCAACAAGACCCTCTTTCAGGATTTCTGTAAACATACAACACAAAAATCCTTCTTTGGGGCTTCTGAACCAAGAGCAAGGTTCCAGGAACTCTGCAACAAGAGCACTGTCCTTTACCAGGAGACAAATCTGGCAAAACAATATCAAAACCAACAGACCAAATACTGGCATCACAGCCATGCCTCCTCAATTCTTGGCAGCTCCAGGTTTCAGTTCTCAAAAGTCCTGGGCAGCTCCAACTAGCCCTCAGCAATCCTCTCTCTCTCTGCCTCCACAATGCTTCTTCCAAAAGTTCTTCTGCCTCTCTCTACTTGGGCCTTCTCTCTGCTTGGGCCTCTCTCTAAATCCATGGCACCAGCTTCTCCCAGTTCAGCCCTCTCTCTTCACATCAACAAGTCCATCCCATAAGTGTGATTCACAAGCTCTGAGTTTCAACACTCAACCCAACCTAAAAACCAAGCCAATACAGGGGGATCTTTAAATTCCATTACTATTACAGATAATAATCATAATCCATTACTATTACAGATAATAATCATAATCCATTACTATTACAGATAATAATCATGAGAAAGTGAATGGAATGAACTCTCCCATGAAAAAGAGGTGGATAGTAGAATGGATTAAAAACCATAATCCTACAATATGCTGTCTACAAGAACCATATTTGAAACAGGGGGACACACACAGGGTAAAGGTAAAAGGCTAGAGTAGAATATATTAAGCTTCAGCTAAAGTGAAAAAAAAAGCAAGGGTAGCAATTCTTATCTCAGATAAAGCAAAACCAAAAATATATATAATTAAGAGCTAAGGAAGGAAAATATATCCTGCTAAAAGGCACCATCAAGAATGAAGCAATATCATTACTTAATATATATGCACCAAGGAGTATAGCAGCCAGATTCATAGAGAAGTTAAGGGGATTAGAGGAAGAAAGAGACAGCAAAACTATACTATTGTGGGACCTCAATTTCCACTTCTCTGAACTAACCTAAATCTAACCTCAAAATAAACAAGAAAGAAGTTAAGGAGGTGAATAGAATTTTAGAGAAGGTAGCTATGATAGCCCTCTGTAGAAAAGTGAATGGGGATAAAAAGGAATATACCTTCTTCTCAAAAGTACATGGCACATACACAAAAATTGACCATATACTAGAACATAAAAACTTCACAATTCAGTGCAGAAATGAAGAAATATCAAATGCATCCTTTTCAGATCATGATGCAATAAAAATTATATGTAATAAAGGGCCATGGAAAGATGGATTAAAAACTAATAGGAAACTAAATAATCTAATCCTAAAGAATGAGTGGGTCTGTAATGGCAAGCAAAGAAGTAGTTAACACCTTGCTTTGGTTCAAGTTTCTTTTGAGCCTTGCCCATGATTATATCAAGTCAAACAGAACTTGTGAACCCCAGAACTTATGAACCCCTGTTAGGAGGAACTAATGACCATATATAAGGAGAAGCCCAGGTTTGGAGGGAACAGAACTAAGAGCAGAACTGAGAAGAAATGAGAAGAGAACTCTTGTGGTGGCAGAGTTAAGGAGAAAACTTGTGGTATCTTGACACTCTTTGTTCTGTCTGTGTTGATTTTTATTTGTGATACTGTGTACAGAAGCCCTGAGAACTTACTGGAAGCCCTGAAAGAGGATTTTCTGGTTGTGAGTTGATAGAAGTCCTGGAGGAGGGATTTGAAGGGCCCAGAATTTTACTGATGATTTGTGTTGACCTCTTGGACCTTATGTGTGGGTTTGTATTGCCATGCTGATGTTTTATGTTGACTTCTCAGACTTTATTTGTGGGTCTCTGTTGATTTCATAGGCAGATAATGGATTGATGATGGTGCCCGCAATGTGCATGAATATTATTGTGGCTCTCTTAAGATTTATCCTCCCAGAAACAGGAATTGTGAAGGACTTGAGGTGAACTGGACACTGTGAACTTCAGTGTGGAATGGGAACTGGATGAGGAACTGGACAAGGAGCTGGATGAGAAGCTGGACAAGTTGCTGAAAGCTGGCTGCCTTTGAATCCAGGTGACGGGTAGATTTGGGCAGGAGCTGGGACCATGGAATAGGAACTATGGAAGCTGAGAGGCAGCCTCAAGTCAAGATGAAAAGACCTCTTCTTGAGTACTTAATGCTGACTGAGAAGATTATGATTTACTGTTACCTAGGGTCAGAGAACTTTGACCTTTGTATTTTGTGTTCCTTAAGTAGGCCTGCTGCTTCAGGATGATTGAGTTAAGGACTTACTGAATGATATTTTTTGTTTGAAACTGTGTGGCCACTTTAGTGATAACATGTTATGTCATAACATTGTGAATGTTGCACTTTGGTTTCTGTGAATGTTTTGCTTTACTTGACTGCTGAATAGAGAGTTCACTATACTGTGTAATCAAAACCTTAAATTTGTTCACAGCATCAGTCCTCTGGAAAGCTACTCATGCTTGGCTTTACAGGGTCAAACAAGAAATTATAGAAACAATTAGTAACTTTATTCAAGAGAATGACAATAATAGGACAAAATAATAAAACTTCTGGAATGCAGCAAAAGCAGTTCTTAGGGGAAATTTTATATCTTTGAATGCATACATGAATAAAATAGAAAAAAACAGAGGTCAATAAATTGGACATGCAACTGAAAAAGCTAGAAAAAGAACAAACTGAAAATCCCCAATTAAATACTAAGTCAGAAATACTGAAAACTAAGGGAGACATTAAGAAAACTGAAATTAAGAAAACTATTGAATTAATAAATAAAACTAAGAGCTGGTTTTATGAAAAAATAAAATTAATACACCTTTAGTCAATATTATTTTAAAAAATGAAAGAAGAAAACCAAAATATGAGAATCAAAAATGAAATTTACCTCCAACGAAGAAATTAAAACAACAATTAGGAATTATTTTGCCCAATTATATGCCCATAAATTTGACAATCTTAGTGAAATGGATGAATATTTACAAAAATATAAATTGCCCAGATCAACTGAAGAGAAAGTAAAATACTTAAATACACCATCTCAGAAAAAAAAAATTGAACAAGCCATCAATGAACTCCCTAGGAAAAAATCTCCAGGGCAAGATGGATTTACTAGTGAATTTTATCAAACATTTGTAATGGCAAGCACAGTAGTTCACTCCTTGTTTCAGCTACTGAATTAACACCTTGTTTCAGTTCAAGTTTCTTTTAAGTCTTATATCAAGTCTGTTAAGGAACAGAATGTGTGAACCCCACAACTTGTGGACCCTAGAACTGTAACAGGAAGGGGAGGAGCTAATGACCATATATAAGGAGAATTTCCAAGCTAGAGAAAGCAGACCTAAGAAGATGACTCTTGTGGTGGCAGAGTCAAGAAGGAGAAAACTTGTGGTATCCCAGCACTCTGTCTTTGTATTTTGTTTGTGGTACTTTGTACAGAAGCCCTGGGATGTAATGGAAGCCATGAAAGAGGATGTTCTGTTGTATGTTTACAGAAGTCCTGGGGGAGGGTTTTGGAGGTCCTGGGATTTTACTGATGATTTTTGCTGACATGTTGGACCTTGTTTGTGGGTCTGTGTTTATTTCTATGTTGATGATTTGTGTTGAGTTCTCAGACCTTATTGGTGGGTCTGAGTTGATTTCACAGGCAGATAGTGAATTGATGATGGTGTTGGCATAGTGCATGAATATTATTGTGGCTCTGTCAAGCTTTGTCTTCCCAGAAACAGGAACTGTGAAGGACTTGAGGTGGACTGGACACTGTGAGCTTTAATACGGAATGGGAACTGGATGAAGAATTGGACAAGGAGCTGGACAAGGAACTGGGAGCTTTGAACCCAGGTGACAGTTGGATCTCAGACCATGGAAGAGGAACCATGGAAGTGGAGAGCCAGCCTCAAGTAAAGTGGGAAGAAGACTTTACTTTGATACTAAATACTGACTGAAAGGATTATGATTTACTGTGACCTAGGGGTGGACAACTTTAAATTTTGTACTTTGTGATTGAATTAAGGATTCTGTGATTGACTAAACGAATGTAATTTGTTTAAAACTATGAATTAAAAATTCCACAACAGAGAACAGAAGAAAACTCACAAGGAAGCAAAGAAAAGATGGACAATTCTCAGCAGAAGTACTGTTGAACATATAGGTTTTCTTGAAATGAAATTTTATTGTTACATATTTTGAATCCTCCCATGTTCTGATATGCATATGACATGCCTTTATTTTGTTATAACTTTGTATTTAAGTTCCAATATTTAAGATTATGATATGTTTTTGTTTCTTTTTTTATTCTCTATTTCTGTTCTAGAGTTTGAGTCTAAAATAAAATTTTGGGGAAAAAAAGAATGAGGAGCACATGGACTTCATAATAACTTGGAGTGACTTATATAAACTGATGTTGAGTAGAAGAGCAGAACCAGGAGAAATTTGTACATAACTATAGACACATCATATGTGTGATGACTAACTTTGATAGACTGGGTCCTCTAAGCAATGCAAGGTTACGAGACAACTCCAAAAGACTCATGATGGAAAGGGATATCCACATTCAGAGAAAGAGCTACAGAGTCTGAATACAGATTGAAGCAAACTACTTGCTCTTTTTTGTTTTGTTTTGGTTCTTCTTTCTCAGTATTCACTCCATTGGTTATAATTCTTCTTTACAACTTGACTAATGTTTAATGCAAAGGTATTTGTAGATGCTATATTTTATTGCATGCCACCACAGAGAGGGTGGAGGAGAGGGAGAGGGAGAAAATTTAAAACTCAAGGGATTGTAGAACTGAATGTTGTAAACTAAAAGTAAATAAATTTTAATTTTAAATAATTTAATTAAATTTAATTAAAATTTTAATTTTTTAAAAAAAGAAGAGGAGCTGAAGGCTTTCAGCCTACCTCCTCTTCCACTCCCTCATTAATAGCTCACCAATCAGGCTTGATCTTCACCAGTCAGGGGCACCCACTTTTCCAAAGATATTTAAGCATTCAGTGATCTCCATGTTTGGTTATTGAGACCATCAATTTATTGATCATTTGCTGGTCTAATTAATAAACTGGTTATTAATTACCCAGAAGTTCTGTCTCTTGGCTTTTCATTCATCTCAAAGGAATTCTTTTCTTCAGTAAACCTTTGTACCTCCTTTTCCATTTGGCCAATTCTAATTTTTGAGAAGTTGTTTTCTTTTTCCATTTTTTTGTGCTTCCTTTTCCAAGCTGACTCTTTTTTTTACAATTCTCTTGCATAACTCTCACTTCTTTTCACAATTTTTATTTTACCTTTCTTTTTTGATTTTAAAAATACTTTTAGAGTTCGCCTAGGAATTCTTTTGGGGCCAGAGACCAATTCATATTTCTCTTTGAGACTTTGCATGTAGGTATTTTGACATTGTTATCCTCTTCTGAATTTATGTTTTGATCTTCCCTATAGAAAGAGTAGCTTTCTGTGGTCAGGATTTTGTTTTTTGCCCATTTTCCAACCATTTTGTGACTTTTAAATTAAGCTCTGTTCCTGGGGCACAGGAGTTATTGTCTTATACTTCTTGTGCTGGGGGCCAAGGGCTTAGCCACTGACCAGCTGTGCCATGGTCTCAGGACCTGGAAGCTCATCAGCTACTCCAGGGTTGTGGGACTGGCAGCTCACCTGCAGCACCAGTGCCTCCAGACTGGGACACATGAGCTGTACCAGGGACTGGAGGCCTCACAGCTGACCCACTGTGCCACTGGCCTGCTATGATGTAGACACAGGGCCTCAGCTGCTGATCTGTGCTAGGGTTAGTGAGCCTCCCATTGGCTTGCCCAGACACTATTTATGCTGGGCTGTGCTCCCCTTTTATCCAAATGAGAAAGACCTTTCCTGTAGTCTAAGTTGTCTTGAGCTAGAAAATTGTTTATCCTGTCTTTTGTGGGTTGTGCTACTCCAGAATTTATTTTGAGGCATTTATTAAAATTCTTTGGAGGGAATTTGGGGAGTGTTCAGACAAATTCTTGCCTCCTCTTGCTCCATCTCAAATCTCTGCTGGAAGAATCACAGGTTTGTACAAGTTATTTTCAAAACACAGTTTGTTGAACTTTTTCTGAAAGTGATTCTGCATTTACCTATGCTGAATTTTAGAAAGTTGTGAACCAATTATCTTACCTGAGTTTTACAACTGGGCTTCATCACCTTCAAATAAATAGTAAGGTTAGAAGGTAGATGAAATCTTCAGAGTATGCACTGAAGCAGATTATTCAAAGAGAATGGACATCAAAATTTTTCTCAATTCTTGTCTTTCACCATTTTATGTTCAAAATCAGGAGGCCATGTTGAATTATTAATTGGGTAACATGATAAGACTGAATCCACATGTACTTCCATACATAATATCTGTATCAACATTTCAATTAAATGTATATATATAGCAATTGGGGTTAAGTAACTTGCTCAAGGTTACACAGCTAATCATTATTTATGTGTGGGTGCTCATTTTCTGAGGCCGGATTCGATCCCAGGTCATCCCAACTCCAAGGCCGGTGCTCTTACTCACTTCGCCACCTAGCTGCCCCTAATTATATTAAACACATGAGAAATTATATGTAAAGAACTCTGGAGCTGGACTTTGGTTGGTTCTAGTCACTGTCATGAGGCCCCAGTGCCTACATCATACAAAACATAGAGTATAATCTCAGTACTGAAAAGTGATGGGTGATGGATGTGTTGGAAAGGCTAGCCAGATAAGCTAGGATGAGTCAGTGAGTAAGGAGTTCTTTAGAAGTGGGCATTAGGAGGGAGTTTAGACAGTGTTGAGATATCAAAAGAATGAAAGTTGCTGACAATATTTGGAGATCTAGGTAAAGTCATGGCTGGCATAAGGGAGCTTCAATAGTAAAAAGAAATGCTAGGTGTCTGTTCTTGTTTTCCAAAACAAGCATCAGAGAAAACAAGTATCACACATCATAACAAGAGACGTTGACAGCAGTCAGTCAGTGAAGGTTCAGGTAAACAATCATTGTGGAGTTTTGGTAGCACAAGTCTGCATTTTAGAGCATTAATTTAGATCCTTTGTAAACCGGAAAGAGAAAGACTTGATCCCATTCTTTTTTTTTTTTTTACCTTTAGTTTACAACATTCAGTTACATAATGCCTTGAGTGCCAAATTTTCTTCCCCTCCCTTTTCTCCTCCCTCCCCCCACCCATGGCAGCATGAAATCTGATACAGGGTTTCACAAATACCTTCACATTAAACATTAGTCAAGTTGTAAAGAAGAATTATAACCAATAGAGTAAACAATGAAAAAGAAGGAAAGAAACAAAACAAAACACAAAAGAGAGAGAATAAGTAGTTTGCTTCAATCTGCATTCAGACTCCATAATTCTTTCTCTGGATGTGGAAATCCCTTTCCATCATGAGTCTTTTGGAGTTGTCTTATAACCTTGCATTGCTGAGAGGAGCCCAGTCTATCAAAGTTAGTCATCATACCTATGATGTGTCTGTAATTATGTACAAAGTTCTCCTGGTTCTGCTCTCTTTACTCAGCATCAGTTTATATAAGTTTCTCCAGGTTATTATGAAGTCTGTCTGCTCCTCATTTCCTATAGCACAATAATATTCAATTATATTCACATACCACAGCTGTTTTTTAGCCATTCCTCAATTGATGGGCATCCCCTTGATTTCCAATTCTGTGCCACCACAAAAAGAGCTGCTATAAATATTTTTGCACATTTGGGTCCTCCTCCCACTTGTATGATATCTTTGGGATACATCCCTAAAAGTGGTATTGCTGGGTCAAAGGGTATGCACTTTTCTATAGCCCTTTGGACATAGTTCCAAATTACTCTCCAGAATGGTTAGATCAGTTCACAACTCCACCAACAATGCATTAGTATTCCAATTTTTCCATGTCCTCTCCAGCATTTATAATTTCCCTGTTTTGTCATCTTAGCCAGTCTGACAGGTGAGATGTGGTACCTCAGAGTTGTTTCAATTTGTATTTCTCTGATCAATAATGATTTAGAGCATTTTTTCATATACTTATAGATATCTTTAATTTCTTCCTCTGAAAACTGCCTGTTCATATCCTTTGACCATTTATCAATTGGGGAATGACTAGTATTCTTACAGATTTGATTTGGTTCTCTGTATACTTTAGAAATGAGGCCTTTATCAGAGACACCAGTTGTAAAAATTCTTTCCCAATTTTCTACTTCCCTCTTAATTTTGGTTACATTGGTTATTTGTACAAAAAGTTTTCAGTTTAATGTAATCAAAGTTATCCGTTTTGCATTTTGTAATGTTCTCTATATCTTGTTTGGTCATAAATTCTTCCCTTCTCCATAAATCTGACAAACAAATTATTCTTTGCTCTCCCAGAGTGCTTACACTATCAGTGTTTATATCTAGACCATGCACCATTTAGACTTTATTTTGTTATACAGTGTAAGATGTTCGTCTATCCCTAATTTCTGCCATACTATTTACCAGTTTTCCCAGCAGTTTTTGTCAAATAGTGAGTTCTTATCCCAGAAACTGGAGTCTTTGGGTTTATCAAACAGTAAGTTATTATAGTCATTGACTGCTTTATCTTGTATACCTAATTTATTCCACTGATCCACTACTCTATTCCTCAGCTATTACCAAATAGTTTTTCTTTTGTTTTCTTTTGTTGCTTTTTGGAGGGCAATTGGGATTAAGTAACTTGCCCAAGGTCACACGGCTAGGTTTTTGTTTGTGTGTGCCTTAAGTGTCTGAGGCTGGATCCCACTCAGGTCCTTCTGACTCCAGGGCCAGCACTCTACTCACTGCGCCACCTAGCCACCCCCATTACCAAATAGTTTTGATGACTGCTGTATTATAGTAGAGTTTAAAATCTGCTATGGCTAGGCCATGTCCCATAGCATTTCTATTCATCAAGTCCCTTGAGATTCTGGACGTTTTGTTCTTTCTGATGAATTTTTTACTATTTTTTTTTTTTATAAAGCAATTGGGGTTAAGTAACTTGCTCAAGGTTACACGGCTAGTCATTATTTATGCGTGGGTGCTCATTTTCTGAGGCCGGATCTGATCTCGGGTCATCCAAACTCCGAGGCTTGTGCTCTTACTCACTGTGCCACCTAGTCACCCCTTTAGGGCAATTGGGGTTAAGTAACTTGCCCAAGGTTACACGGCTAGGTTTTTGTTTGTATGGATTAAGTGTCGGAGGCCGGCTCCGAACTTAGGTCCTTCTGACTCCAGGGCCGGCGCTCTATTCACTGCGCCACCTAGCCGCCCCTTTTACTATTTTTTCTAGCTCTACAAAATATGTTTGGTGGGTTGATTGGTATGGCACTAAATAGGTAAATTAATTTAGGCGAAATTGTTATTTTTATTATATTAGTTCAACCTAGCCACAAGCAACTGATGTTTTTCCAATTATTAAGATCTGACTTAATTTGTGTGAATAGTGTTTTGTAATTGTGTTTATAAAGTTCTCGTGTTTGTTTTAGCAGGCAGATTCCCAGATATTCTATAATGTCTACAGTAACTTTATTTTCTTTTAATATTTTGCTTTTTGCCAGGTAAGTTCTAGGACAAACCAGGCAAGAGGCAGCGCTTCTTAAACTTTGGGTCTCAACCTCATATGGGATCACAAAATAATTTGGCAACCATAAAAGCTTTCTAAACATGCAATGACCAAAAATAATAATTTTGCTTCTCTGCCCAAGAGAATGATTTTTGTGCAGGAAAGGACAGAACAAAGTGAATAACAGCTCACTGAAACCCCAGATAAGTAGAGAAGAGGTAAAGGATCATCTAGCTGACCATATAAGCCTTGAGGGCTTAGACCATGAAGTTGGATGTCTATAAATATGCCTGGGGTGAAAGTGAAAGCCACCCAAATATCGTGGTGTAGCCTTTTTAGCAACCCCAAGTTCATGTTACTTCTGAAGAGAATCTAAACCACAGAATAGTACTATGAATTGGAGTGAGTATATAAGAGTCCTGGGGTCTTAAAAAAAAAGAAAATTTGTTACATTGGTTATGTAAGGGCCATTAAAATATTTTCTATTCTCTACATTTTCTGTGGAGGTAATATAAAGGCTGTCCTATATCTATAATCACAAGATCATAGAATTTAGAGTTGGAAGGGACCTCAGTAATCTTCAAATCCAATTCATATGCAAAAAAGAATCCCCCAATCTGAAGGGTGTTCATTCACCCCTGCTCATTCAGCCTTCAGTGAGAAGGTGCTCATTACTTCCTCAGGAGCTAGAGATTATATACATACATACATACATACACACACACACACACACACACACACACACACACACACACACACACACACACATATATAAAACTATATTTAAATTTATATCACAATACTCTCCAAAGGAATAGGGGCAAAATAAGCCTAAGAAATTTAGGGGTGGGGACACCCCCAAGGTTTAACTCAGTACATCTATGCCAGAATTTGGAATGTTGATCAGGAGTTACAGTTGCAATAAACAAGGCAAAAAAAAAATCTCATTTGCTAAATAAACCTAGGACATGGGACCTCCGTGACCTATGGGTCCTTATTTTTCTCACCTTCATAGGGGTCAGATTTATCCCATGGTATTTGTAGAGCTAAGGTTATATTTGAAGGCTAAATGACCCCATCTGGAGAAATTATAAGGGAACTCAGTAAGTGATTATATGCAGATAGACTAGTTTGGCATCACCATGCTAGCTGCATACAAAAATGTTCTTTTCAGGAAACTTAACCAAAAAAAAGCATCAGGAAATGGAAGAGTAAAAGCAAGAACTTGCCTTAGTTCTCCTCCAAACCCCTCCAAATACCTTTAAATAATGGCTCTAAACAAATTCTAGAGTGGCAAAATCAACAAAAAGAGGGAATGAAACAATTTGCCAGTTGAGACAACTTAGAAAGTTGACAGGGAATGTCTGTTATAGCAGGGTCAGAGAGAGGCACAGTCCAGTGCAGGCTATACTAGAGCAGGCCATGCCAGCGCATGGGCTTCAACAAACCAGGAACAAGCTTTAGGGTGAGTAAATCAGTGGCAACAGTAGCAGTTTCCAGACCTCTCAGTCCGCAGGTACCAAAGTCAACCTGGAAGGTTGGCAGGGAAGGTCTGTCACACCTTTGTGAGAATAAAGCAGTCTAGTGCAGGCTGCTCAACACAGATCCCAGACCCAGCAAAACAGGAGTAGGCCTTGAGAGTTACCAAATCAGTAGTGGCAACAGCTACTTCCACAGCTCTCAGCAGCAGATGGTAAGGGGTCAAACAACTGGTCAGAAGGAGATGACATGGTTCTGTTCCTAGCACTGAGGCAGGACTCTGTTGTTTTGCCCATATTTGGATGTGGGTCACAGTCTTGGGTGGCAGTACCAGGATGAGGAGGAGAATTAACACACCAGAGCTTGTGACCACAGTGGAACAGGGACCTTTCTCATAGTTACATGGCAAAAAAGAGTTCTTGCAATCATTCACAGACAAGAGCACAGGCCAGGAAAGGAGTAAGCAACTCTCCTTAGATAATACCACCTTGGAAAAACTGAAAACTTATAGGTCCCTACAAGTATCTCTGAAAACAGCTACACAAAACCCCTAAAGCTTGGGACAGTGTACCCTGGAAACAGAGTTCTACCTTACCAAAGAGTTAAAAGTTAATAATAGGCTAGGAAAATGAGCAAACAACAGAAAAAAATCTAACCACAGAAAGTTACTATGCTGACAAGAAAGATTAAAACACTCAGAAGAAGACAACAAAGTCAAAGCTCCTACATTCAAAGCCTCCAAGAAAAATATGAATTGGTCTCAGGCCATAGACAAGCTCAAAACGGATTTTGAAAATCAAGTAAGAGAAGTAGAGCAAAAATTGGGAAGACAAATGAAAGTGATGCAAGAAAAAAAAAAGAAAAAGAAGTCAACAGCTTGGTAAAGGAGACACAAAAAAATACTGAAGAAAATAACACTTTAAAAAACAAACTAGGCTAAAACAAACTCCTCCAATGAGGAGAATAATTCCTCGAGGACCAGAAGTGGCCAAAGGGAAAAAGCAGCACAAAAATTCACTAAAAAAAAAGCTCCTTAAAAATATAATTGCCCAAATGGAAGAGGAGGTATAAAAGTTCACTGAAGAAAACAATGCTTTAAAAATTAGAATTTAGCAAATGGAAGTTAATGACTTTATGAGAACTCAAGAAACAAAACAAAACTAAAAGAATGACAAAACAAAAGACAATGTGAAATATCTCACTGGAAAAACAACTGACCTGGAAAATAGATCCAGGAGAGAACAATTAAAAATTATTAGACTGTCTGAAAACCATGATTCAAAAAAAGTGCTTAAATATCATCTTTCAAGAAATTATCAAGGGAAATTGTTCTGATATTCTAGAATCAAAGGGTAAAATAGAAATTGAAAGAATATACCAATTACCTCCTGAAAAGGATCCCAAAATGAAAACTCCTACAAATATTATAGTCAAATTCAAGAGCTCCCAGGGAAAGTAGATAATATTACAAACAACCAAAAGAAACAATTTAAATATTGTGGAGCCACAGTGAGATAACACAAGATTTAGCAGCTTCTATACTAAAGGATCAGAGGACTTAGAATATGATATTCTGGAGGGCAAAGGAGCTAGGATTACATCCAAGAATCACCTACCCAGCAAAACTGAGTATATTCCTTCAGGGGAAAATAATGGACATTTAATGAAATAGAAAATTTTCAAGCATTCTTGAAGAAAAGACCAGAGAAAATTTGACTTTCAAATACAAGACTCAAAAGAAAAATAAAAATGTAAACAAGAAAGGGAAATCAATATGGTGAAACTGTTTATATTCCTACATGGGGAGATAATACTTGTAACTCATAAAAACTTTCTCATTATTAGGGCAGTTAGAAGGAATACATGTAGACAGAGGGCACAGGTTTGAGTTGAATATGAAGAGATGATATCTAAAAAATAAAATTAAGGGATAAGAGAGGACTGTACTGGGAGAAAGAGAAATGGAGAGATATAAGGAGGCAAATCATCTCACATAAAAGAGACAAGAAAAAGCTTTTAAAGTGGAAGGGAGAGCTGAGTGTGGGGGAATGAGAGAACTTAATTCTCTTCAGAATTAACTCTCAAAGAGGGAATAACACAGATACTCAATAGGGTATAAAAATCTTTCATACCCTAAAAGTAGGAGGGGAAGGGATAAGAAAAGAGGGGTGTGTGATAGAAGGGAGGGCAGATTAGGGGAGGGGATAGGCAGAAGCAAAACACTTTTGAGGGGGGACATGGTAAAAGGAGAGAGAATAGAATAAATGGGGGAGTAATAGGATGGCAGGAGATACAGTTGGCAATAGTAACTGAAAAAAATTTTGAAGCAAGTTTCTTTGATAAAGACCTCATTTCTCAAACATATAGAGAACTGAATCAAATTTATAAAAATGAGGGTCTTTCACCAATTGATAAATGATCAAAAAAAAATGAACAGCTTTCAGATGAAACAAAACTATCTATGGCCATGTGAAAAAAATGCTCTAATTCACAATTGATTAGAAAAATGCAAACTAAAACCATTCTGAGATACTGCCTCATACCTATTAGACTGACTAACAGGACAGAAAAGGGAAATGACAAATGTGGGAAGGGATGTGGGAAGAGTGCACTGTTTGTGGAATTGTGAGATGATTCAACCATTCTGTAGAACAATTTGGAACTATGCTCAAAGGACTATAAAAACCATGTACATCCTTTTGACCTAGAAACACCACTACTAAGTCTCTATTGCAAAAAAAGATAAAAAAAACAAAAAAAGAAAAGGACTTATATGTACAAAGATATTTATAGCAGCTCTTTTCTGATGGCAATTAGAAATTGAGTGGCTGCCCATCAACTGGGGAATGGCTAAACAAATTGTGGTATGTGATTATGATGGAATACTATTATGCTATAAGAAATGATGAGCTGGGGCGGCTAGGTGGTGCAGTGAATAGAGCGCCGGCCCTGGAATCAGAAGGACCTGAGTTCGGAGCCCGGCCTCTGACACTTAATCCGCACAAACAAAAACCTAGCCGTGTGACCTTGGGCAAGTTACTTAACCCCAATTGCCCTAAAGGGGCGGCTAGGTGGCGCAGTGAGTAAGAGCACAAGCCTCGGAGTTTGGATGACCCGAGATCAGATCCGGCCTCAGAAAATGAGCACCCACGCAAAAATCAAATGACTAGCCGTGTAACCTTGAGCAAGTTACTTAACCCCAATTGCTTTAAAAAAAAAAAAAAAAAAAAAAAAGAAATGATGAGCTGGGGGTGGAGCTAAGATGGCACTGTAAAAGCAAGGAGTGGCTTGAGATCTCCCCAACCCCCTCCAAATAACTCCAAAAAAATGACACTAAACAAATTCTAGAGGAGCAAAACCCACAGAGTGAAACAAATTTCCAGCCCAAGACAACATGGCAGATCGACAGGAAAGGTCTGTAGCACCAGAATGAGAGAACATGGTCCAGCACAAAACATGCCAGCACAAACTGGGCCCGGCAGCAAACCTGCAGCATGACTTAGGGGGCTGAATCATTGACAGTTGTGGCAATTTCCAGACTTCTCAACCCAAAAAGGCCAAAAACATCTTAGAAGGTCAGTAGGAAAGGTCTGTCCAATCCGGGTGAGAGAGAAGGACAGTCAGGTCCCAGCCCCAGATGGTGGTAGCAATGGCGGCGGCAGCAGTAGCTGCTTCTGGAGCTCTCAGTACACAGGTACCACAAGGCAATCAAGCAGCTGACCAAAGTGGGATTGCAGGGATCTCTTTGTTGGGACTGAGGCAGGATTCTCCTGCTTTGCCTGTGACTGGATCTGGGCTGCAGTCCTAGGTGGCACTCCTGGGGAGAGGAGGAGTATTGGAGTGGCAAAGCTTATAGCAGTGGAGAGGAAATACTCCTCACAATTCCAAGGCAGAAAAGAGTGTTTATGATCACTCACAGACCAGAACACAGGCCAGGAGAGGAGTAAACACCTCTCCCCTGATCATACCACCGTGGAAGAACTGAAAATTTACAGGTTCTTAGAAGTACCTCTGAAAACAGTTACACAAAACCCCTGAAGCTTGGGACTGTACACCCTCCACACTAGAAGCAGAATCCTACCTTAATAAAGAGTTAAAAAAAGTCAAGTAATTGGCTGGGAAAATGAGCAAATAGTTGGGAAAAAAATTCAACCTTAGGATCTTACTTTGGTTACAAGGAGGATCAAAACATACAACTAGAAGACAACAAAGTCAAAGCTCCTACATCCAAAGTCTTCAAGAAAAATATGAATTGGTCTCAGGCCATAGACAAGCTCAAAAATGATTTTGAAATCAAGTAAGAGAAGTAGAGCAAAAATTGGGAAAAAAAATGAGAGTGATGCAAACAAATCATGAAAAATAAGTCAACAGTTTGCTAAAGGAGACACAAAAAATACTGAAGAAAATAACGCCTTAAAAATAGACTAACCCAAAGGCAAAAGAGCTCCAAAGAGCCAATGAGGAGAAAATTGCCTTAAAAAGCAGAACTGGCATAATATAAAAGGAGGTCCAAAACCTCACTTAAGAAAATAATCCCTTCAAAATTAGAATGGAACAAATGGAAACTAATGACTTTATGAGAAATCAAGAAACAATAAAACAAAACTAAAAGAATAACAAAACAGAATACTATGTGAAATATCTCACTGGAAAAACAACTGACCTGGAAATAGATCTAGGGAAGAGAATTTAAAAATTATTGGACTACCTGGAAGCCATGATCAAAAAAAGAGCCTACCCAAAAAAAGAGCCTACCTTCAAGAAATTATCAAGGAAAACTACCCTGATATTCTAGAACCAGAGGGTAAAATAGAAATTGAAAGAATCTACTGATCACCTTCTGAAAGAGGTCCCAAAAAGAAAATTCCTAGGAATATTGTAGCCAAATTCCAGAGTTCCCAGGTCAAGGAGAAAATACTGCAAACAGCCAGAAAGAAACAATTTGAGTATTATGGAGTTGTAGTCAGGATAACAAGATTTAGCAGCTTTTACATTAAGGGACTGAGGAACTTGGAATATGGTATTCCAGAGGTCAAAGGAGCTAAGATTATATCCAAGAATCACCAACCCAGCAAAACAAATTAAAAACTAATTAAAGTTGAACTGTTTACATTCCTACATGGAAAGATGATATTTTAAATTTATGAGACCTTTCTCACTATTAGGGTAGTTGGAGGAAATATTACACACATACATATGCATTTATACATACATACATACACACATATAGACAGAGGGCATAGGGTGAGTTTAATATGAAGGGATGATATCTAAAAAATAAAATTAAGCAGTGAGAGAAGAACATATTGGGAGAAGGAGAAAGGAAGGAGAATGGGGTAAATTATTTCACATAAAAGAGGCAAGAAAAAGCTTTTACAAGGAAGGAAAAGTGAGAGGGAATAAGTAAACCTTTCTCTCGTTGGATTTGGTTTAAGAAGGGAGTAACATACATGCTCATTTGTGTATGGAAATGTATCTTACCCTGCTAGGAAAGCAGGGGGTTTCAAGGTATAAGAGAGGGGGAAAGACAGAAGAGAGGGTAAAAGGAGAGGTAATCAGAAGCAAACACTTTTGAGGAGGGATAGGGTTAAAGGGGATAATAAAATAGGGGCGGCTAGGTGGCGCAGTGAATAGAGTACATGCCCTGGAGTAAGGAGGACCTGAGTTCAAATCCAACCTCAGATACTTGACATACTTACTAGCTGTGTGACTCCAGGCAAGTCACTTATAACCCCCATTGCCCTCCAAAAAGAGAAAAAGAAAAAAAAAGGAGAGAATAGAATAAGTGGGGGGGGGGGGTAGGGTGGAGGGAAATATAGTTAACCTTTTACGACATGACTAGTGTGTAAGTGTTTTGAATGACTACACGTGTATAACCTATATTAAACTGTTTGTGAGGGTGGGTGGGAAGGGAGGAAGGGAAAGAATTTGGAACTCAAAGTTTTTAAAATGAATGTTAAAAATTGTTTTTACATGCAACTGGGAAATTAGATATATAGGCAAAAGGGTATAGAAATCTATCTTGCCCTACAGGAAAATAGAAGGGAAAGAAATAAGAGATGGGGAAGGGGAGTGATAGAAGGAAGGACAGTTTGGGATAAGAGGTGATCAGAATGCACACTGTCTTGGGCTGGGGGATGTGGGGAGAAAATTTGGAACTCAAAATCTTGTGGAAGTGAATGTTGAAAACTAGAAGCTAATTAATTAACAAAAAGTTTGGGGCAGAAACAGCAATTTTGTTACCATCTTGTTATTTTTAAAACATGATTTTAAAAAACAAACTGTAGCTAATACAAGTTCCCAGTTTCATATATGATTCACAATTTTGTTCTTCTTTGGAATGTTTGCTTTTGTTGACAGCTATTAAGTTCATAATAAAAATAATTTTTAAAAAATGATGAGCAGGATGGTCTGAGACAAAGCTGCAAAGATTTGTGTGGGTTGATGCAAAGTGAAATGTATTGTGTACAAAATAACAGCACTATTGTAGGATGATCAGGTGTGAATGGCCTAGTCATTCTCATCAATACAAGGATCCAAGACAACTCTGAAGGACATATGATGAAAAATGCTATGCCGTGCTATGGTGTCTGAATACATATTGAAGCATACTTTCTTTTAACTTTATTTTTCTTGAGGGTTTTTTTTTTTTGGTCTCTGTTTTCTTTCACAACATAACTATTATGGAAATGTTTTACATAGCCCATATAAGCTCTATTGAATTGCTTCCCTTCTCAGTGAGGTGGGGTGGTAAGGGAGGAAGGGAGAGAATATGGAACTCAAAGTTTTAAAAATGGATATTAAAATTGTTTTACATGTAAATGGAAAAAATAAAATATCAATTAAAAAAAATAAAGAACAACCAGGAACATAGCCTCTAGACCTGTCTGGTGTTAATTTCTAAAATATAAATGCTAAAGTCCCACCAAAACTACAAAGTTAAGAAGCAGCAATTCTATGACTGTGGCATCTACATAAGAGAAATTATGTAGTACTTCTTTACCCATTCTTTAACACAGTGACAGTCTCACATATAAAACCTTTTTTTTCTAGTTAGTTAAAATATTTAGTTAGCCCGAGAGAGAAGTGTTGTTTATGTCAGATTTCTGTAGTATTTTATTCCTTTTGAATTCCCGGCTGTTAATGGCTCAGGCACTGATACTGCACTGATGGGCTCATCAAAGTCAAGCCTGGATTAGCAAAATTATTCCCACTCCTTCAGAGCAACTAAGCCTGAAAGGACTGTATGTGAGCCATCCAAGCATCATGCAGAACTTGTGGCAAGGCAGCTGTGACCATCAGAAGAAAAGAATTTGACAGCATGGACCTATTTGCCTATGGTCTGTAAGAACCAACAGATGGCCCCTATATATTTCCAGTTATCATCTCTATGAACCTGGCCACTTTGTCTCATGGAAGGCATTCAAGAATACCACCATTGCACTGTGGGCGATTCATTCCTTCATTTTTTGTGAGTTTATCTTTTTGGAGGGGGGAAGGAAGGGCAATTGGGGTTAAGTGACTTGCCCAAGGTCACACGACTAGTAAGTGTTAAGTGTCTGAGGCAGGATTTGAAGTAGGGTCCTCCTAACTCCAGGGCTCGTGCTGCAGCAAGCTGCTCAATGTCCAGCACTAAGCGTGGTCGGAAATGTGAATGAGAATGAACCAGGTCATATGGGTAGTTCAAGGAAGAACTCCATTTATTGATTCTTTGGACAAGGTTTTTATAGAGTAATGAGACAAAGCAACAGGACTACAGTTTTCTTATCACTTACTTAGTATAGGAGGTTTAAATAGTCTGTCATATCCTGGAAGTAGCACAGAATAGATAGTCTAATAGGTATTTAACATGGAGGTGACTAAAATCTTAGGGTAGAGCCTTTGATCAATACTGGGATCATTCCTTTCATATGCGGCTGCATCTCAAAAAGAAGCCATGGTCATCAAAAGTATCTTTTTTTTTTTGGAGCAGACCACCCGGGAGTTGGGAATTATCTGAGTGCTGGATCAAGTATTTGGGCTCTCCTTGCTCTATTTGCTGCACTACCTAGCTGCCCCAGATCCATTCCTTCTTACTCTGTTGTGAGGTGCATATTCTCTGACCCAGGCTAAGAAAAGAAAAACTATAGTCACTGGTTCAGGACAAGGTTGTCCTAGAAAGACAGAATCCAATTGTGGGGTTGCCATGGTCTTCATGTGCTAGAGTGGATTAGAGATTATCAGGCTGTGGTCATGTGTTCACTGAATCACACACAGGTTAGCAGGCTGTAAGTCACCTTAGCTTACAGACTGGGGCGAAAAATTCTCAGATCACATTTTTACTCAAGTATAGATGAAAAAATACTAGGGAAACAAGCCACTCAGGACATTGGCAATATTTTCTGTAACAGTTTTATGGTGGTTTTGCTTCAATAACATGCTGTCTTAATAATATGGTACTTCTAAAGCTTTTTATACATGCCATCTCATTTGACCTTAAGTAGAAAAGTCAGTACTACAGGTATTGTTACTCCCATTTTACAGATAAGGTTCAGGAGAAAAAGTGACTGGTCTAAAGTTACACAACGAGAAAGTGCTGAAAGCAGTCTTTGAAGCCACATCTCTCCTGAGTCCAAGTCAGTGTTCTCCCACTACACCACAGAGCCTTCTTGTTTATTTTTAATAGTATTTAACACATCAGGGAAGAAATTAAAGACAGATAAGCCAGTTAGAATTCTATAACAGATTTGAAATTATTCCAAGAAAATGATATAAATGTCCCTACCTTTTGACCCAAAGATATAGCTAAGCATATATGCCCAAGGGGCTCAAAAATATTTAAAATAAAGTTTGCCTATACACCAAAGTATTTGCAACAGTACTTTTGTTGTAGCAAAGAACTAGAAACAAGGTAGATTTGGGGAATGGCCAAACAAATTGTTGTTTGTCCTTTGTTCCCAAAGAGGCCAAATGACATCATGAGCATGATGCCTTAACATGAGCATGAATTGGATGAGTAAGGCAGAGCTGCACAAAGTCATTAGCCTCACTCTCTTCTCTAGAGTCTGCTTCCTTGATATTACTTGAGAGCAGGGATTTTCTTTATGTCTTTTACTTTTCTTTGTAACCCCAGCACTTAGCATAATGCTTGCTACATTGTAGATGGTTAAAGGTGAAGATAACTTCTGTTTCCTGTCAGCTTACAGTATGATAATTTAATTATTTTTAAATGACTTTTAAATTGGCTGCCAAGTCAGAACTGAGTATGCATGCAAAAAGGTACAAGAGAATAATCTCTTATTTTCTTTCCTGGAAGCTTTCAAGTAAGAACTGCTATGGGCCCTTCAGTGGGGTAGATTAATCAAACCCCAACTTCTATCAGGCTGCCAAGTGTCTATGAACATATGGTATTTCTGTTTTGTTTTGTTTTTTTAAACAGATGTGTTTATTCTTTTAAGATCTTAGTTGAATAGTTATCTGCAGAAAGAATGGACCAAATTACAAACTTGTAAACTCTGAAAAGTAGGAAGAGAAGGCCCCTGCAACTAGAGCTGGAAAGATGGGAGGCCTGAAATTGAAGGGAAGGTTGTTCTTTGCAGTTGAGGCTCCCCACATCCCAGTGCCCAATGCAGGCACAGCCCTTGGAGTGTGGGCAGTATGCACTGCCTGTTGGCAAAAAAGGAGAAATTTGTGATAATTTATAGTGGAGGGGATTTGTCCTTCCAGTACATGAAATATGCAGGTATCTTTGACTATTTCCTTTTGGTCTACTACGTAGTGATGAAAAGTTGTTTCATTGGCTGCTGAGTACATATACAAAAAACTCATTAGCTCTCTCCTTGATAGCTTTTGAGTGAAAAGAAACAAATGCTATAAACCTACGTGGCTGGCTTTATGCTACTGCCAGCTGCATTCATTATCTTTTCATCCAAACCATGTGGCTGTGAACCCATAGGTGCTTCTGTTTCTTCCATCACCATTTGGTCATTTTTCCTGATCTTAAACAGAATAGAATAAATGTCAGAGACAGGACAGACAAGGTTATAATATCATGATCTTCAAAAGGTTGAAAGCGTTATGCCAAAAGACCAGCAATTGGAGTCCATAGCAGAATTTGCCAATAAAAGCAGTAGCTAAATCCAGTGAGGAGAAAATGAGGAGTAATATGCTTGACCCTGCCAGATTTGGATCAACACAGCTTCCCAGTAAGCTGACAGGAATGTTGGGAAGGTGCAACTATACACTTGCAGCTTCTCCTACTCATCAGAGAAATTCCATTAAAGGCATCATCAAGTTGTTTCATTCCCCAGTAGCTGCTTATCCTGAAAGCAGGGAAAGGAAATAATACAATCCCCAAATTCAACTTATAACACCCAGTGGGACCAATCACTAGATGAAGGATCAAGTGTAATCAGATCCAACATGGGACTCCTCCTTTTGGTGCAAAGATATAGTCTTTCTTGGAACCCACTGGCAACAGAAGCTCCTATGGTTGGATGCATTTCTATTTAAAGGCCTTTCAACTACAACTTGCAAGGAGACTGGCCAAGACTATAGAGTAGGAGGAAGCAGTGTGACAATGCTGTCTTCCACAAATATTCCAATAAAAATTCAAGAACACCAGATGAAGTAATGATAGGGAAATATAAGGAAGAAACAGAATAAATAATTTTTCCAGTCAAAGGAGCAGGAATAGGAGCCAGCTGGCAGCTATTTCTCTAACCCCAGAGCTAGGTTGCAGATCCAGTGTTGACTTAGGAGAAAATCTGAATTTGAGCACTGACTGACTTGCAACAAGGATCCAGCAGATCCAGCTCACTGACCTGAGACCCAGCAAACAATAATTGTACATCACTGGCCCCAGTCTAAGGTTGTGTATTCTGCTCCTAACCCGTCTAACACCTGCAGTTGAGGAATCAGGAGACAGAGTTCAGATCAAGGGATAGTCTGCAGTTCTAACCTATAGGACCTTCCAGGTAAGTGACAGATTGGGAGAGCAATAACAGTCTACTGTAACACCAACCAGGAACAAGCATATAGTTGAGTTTCCCAGATCCAAAGAGGGATCCGAAACTTGTAAAACTCAGGTTAAGAAGGGAAGCAATCAGACTGTCCTACATCAGACCTCTTAGGATGCACTGAAAGTTTACGGGTACTTGGCCTGAGTCACTTCAGAGACCATTTAAAAACAAAGCACTCAGTACCAAGCAAAGATATCAGAATGCCTGAATCTATGGTACAGATCAGTTACATCAGCAGTCTGTAGTGTGCAGACAAGAAAATAATACACTGAAAATGCAACTTAAAAAAAAAAAACTAAACTAAAAAACGAAACAAACTCCAAATACACACAAAAGCCTTCCAGGTAGAAGAGTCTGTAACCTTAAATAGTTGCCTTGGGCATTGAGAAGTTCAATGATTTGCCTATGGTTACACTGGCCCTCTATTACTATTGGATCTATTATCCAACCTTTTATTTAGAAAAAGCATTGTTGCTGTGGAAAGAAATGGGCATCAGAAGAAACCTAGACTCAAATCAAGCCTCTGACACCTCTCTGAAACATTTTCTTCATCTCTAAAATAACAGAAATTAGTAACACCTATCTCAGTGGGTTGGAGTTCCAGAATTTGAGAATGTTTCCCATTTACTATCTTTGGAACTTTAAGCAAGTCCCTTTAAACCATTTTGAACCTGTTTTCTCTTTTGTAAAAAGGAGGTAGTTGGAGATCATGGTGCAGTAGATAGAGCTGGGCCTGGAGTAAGGAAGATCTGAATTCAAATCCAGCCTCAGATTACTTAGTGGCTGTGTGACCCTGTGCAAGTCACTTAACCTGTTTACCTCAGTTTCATTTATAAAATGGGGCTAATAATAGCACCAACCTCCCAGGATTGTTGGGAAGATCAAATGAGATAAAAATTGTAAAGTGCTCAGCACAGTGCCTGACACACAGTAGTTGCTATATAAATATTATAAATATTGGTAATTATTATTTTAATTATTAGCCTCTATCTCTATGATCATAAGGCATGTAAAATGCTTTGCAGAACTTTAAGTGTTACATAAATATCATCTAGTAGTATTCTTCTGGGTGATCTTCATACCTCACGTGAGGTATGCAGAAGCACGTCCTGGAAAAGCAGGTAAACTGAGGTTCTCCCATTTCTGTGCTCCCGAGGCAGATTTCAGACAGGACAGCTGGACCAGCAGGAGCGACCTCAAAGGAAAGGCAGGGCCCTGGGGCGGCGGGGGCGGGTCCACGTGCGGGTTCCCGGGGCCATGACTTCCCCTCCCCGAGGAACCAAGATGTTTGGCTAAGGCAGAGAGCGCCGAGTGGAGGATGAGCTCGCTCGAGCCGATCGGCGCTCACCACCCTCCCACGTCATTTTCAGCAGCTAAGTGAGCGGAGTCCAGCTCGCTGCTGCTACCTCGGCAGCTGCCTCCACCGCGCCTCGTCCCTCACCCCGGCGGGGAGAGCGAGCAAACACAGCACGCGTCAGCTCCGAGGTAACGAACCCCGCGCGCTCCCCGGGGCCCGGGGAGGGGGGAGGGGAGAGACCCCAACTGTAGTAATAGCAGTAGGCGGGGCCGGCACTGCTCTCGCTTTCGGTTCTGCTGGCTGGATCGCGCGCGCGCGCATAAAGACACGAAAGCACTCTGCACGTATGCACGCACGCACGCACACACGTACGTACCCTCACGCGGAAGCGGGACACGGCCGCCAGGGATGCCGACGTTAGCGGAGGTGGAGGCGGCAGAAGATGCTTTCGGCGGAGCTGGGGGGTTCTGCGACGGATCTTCCTGGGCTACGGCCACCCTCCCAGGTGACCGCTTCTGCCTGAGGCGGGCGTGGCCTCGGCCTCCTGCCCCACCTGCAGGATGACACCCCCTGCACTCCCCTCACTTTCACCTGTCCGGCGCGTCATTCTTTCAACACTTCCCTCTGTAGCGCAGCCCCCTGCTCTCACCCGGGCCTACACCTGTTCGGGCATCCCCGGCTCCTTGGTTTCTTGACACCTCCGAGCTGGTCCAGGTTTTATGGTCTGGCCCCCTCTATGGCCTTGGCTCGGAGGCAGTATTTAATTGTCACTTCCTGGTTCTGGGGCGACCAGTACCTGTGCGCGCTTCCGTGTTACGGACAAGTATTGAAGATTGCGGCTTTTCATCTACAGAGGGATTGAATTTTGTGTCATGAAAGTTAGCTGTAACCATCTCGTTAAATTATCTGATTATTATCTGCATATGAAGCCCTTTTAAAAACAAGTGAATATTGTGTTTACATATGTAGACACACATGTATTTATGTGTATGTATGTATACAGAGATGAGAGCATTGAATATATGCACATTCAGTGCTTTCACATATATATGTATATTTGTACAGTTATTTAATATGGCATGCAGAGATATTTAAGTCTGATTAGCAAGTTAGTCATTTATTAAGCACCGACTGTGTGCCAGACACTGTACTAAGTGTTAGAAATACAAACCATGCCAAAAGACAATCTCTTCCTCCAATGAGTTCTCAGCCTAATTGGTTGTATTCTCAAAATAATTTGATTTAGGTCACCGTCCCACACATCTCAGTTTAAGATGTTCTGACCAAAGTGGCAAAATATTTGTTATTTTGTTGATATAGGGGGGAGGGGAAACACTTTTAACAATCAGTTGTTTGACTTGGCTCTCCCGGTAAGCACTTAAAGAAGTCCTCAAAAGTTTGATATTTTTTGCACTAAACTTGATTGACATTTTTCAGAGGCAGTCCTCTGTATTAGTAACAAAAGGGATTTTTTTTTTTTTTTGGCCAGGAGTTCCCTATACCCATGAAATCACAAGTCCATACTAGAAAAAAAAATTCCCAAAAATAAGATTGGTGTTGAATCTTTTTTTTATTTGGATGGCGATTGGGGTTAAGTAACTTGCCCAAGGTCACAGGGCTAGCTTTTTTGTTTGTGTGTGTTAAGTGTCTGAGGTCAGATCCAAACTCCAGTCTTTCTGACTCTAGGGCTGGCGCTCCACTCACTGCGCCACCTAGCCGCCCCAAGGTTGGTGTTGAATCTTAATTGTACTCTGAAACTGTAGACAATAATAAAAGAATACTGATAATGTTAGCTTTGAATGTAGTTAACTATGAGCAATGATTATAATAAGACCATTTCCAAGACATGCCTCTTCCGCCTTCCCTGTACTCAATCACATGTACGTTACATCATGAGTTATATAACTAGAACCAAGCTTACTTGTGTGGAATGTCATGATCATTTGAGTTTGGAATATCTACTGTTTCATTGGTGGGAGGCTTAAAAAAAAACTCAGGAAAATATGGATCCAGATTAAGTAGTTAAATAATGTGTAGCCTTTCAGAAGGTTGATTTTCATTGTAGATATTGGCCCATCAAAAGTTTCAGTGTGATACAGTAGACATAATATACTTGATTTTAAGGCAGAGGACCTGGGTTCTGCTGCTTATACTCCCCATATAATTTTGAGCATTTCTTTTCACCTCATCTTTAGTTTCAATTCAGAAATCATTTAGTAAATGTCTACTATTTAATGTCTATAAAATGAGGGGGTTTAGACAAAATACTCTCTAAGAACTTTTCCAGCTCTAAATCCTATGAACTTATATGTGCTAGGAACTCTTCAACTAAAGAAATATCGAAAGTGTACTCTGCCCTCGGGAAACTTAAGTTTCTAAATTTCTTGGTTGACTTTAATAGTAAGCCTTAAGGCAGTGGATTCCTAGTCCTAGTTTTACAGCATCTTATAGTACTACATCAAGGATCTGTGTTTTCCTGGGTGTGGGAGTTCTTATATGATTATAACACTGAGTGATTATAAGAATTACCAGTTATGAGCATTGTGAAATTATAAAAGCAAAATTAATTTTTATCATTTTAGTTTTTCAAATCAATATATGTCAATTAGGATTTTTCCTAAGCCTTTTTAGAAATTAGTAGGGTCATGAAATAAAACAGTGATAGGATTTCACAACTTCCCCAAAGTGAAACTGTTAATCTCATACTTTAGAACTTCAGCCTCCCAGTTGGATTAACTAAACATTAGTCATACCAATATGTGTTAGTGGGAATAGTTCCTTAGTTTAATACTATTCATCATAGAATATGACTTTATTTAAATAATTTTTTGTTACTGAATGAAAACTATTGAGAGTCTTCTTAAATTAACCAAAATGTTATTTCTCAATATTCAGGAATTTTGTTTCTAAAACTGTATGGTTTTTAGCTTTTAAAAACATTTTTGTTAAATTGGTGCATTTTGACTACTCTAAGGCCACTAAATGTATGCTAACTTGTTATTTTAAATTGTTCTGTGATTTCATGCATGTAATGTTAAGAATGATATGAATCCTTCTAAACTTAGAGTTCCTACAAGTTTGTGCTTGGAATCTATATTACGTTATTAAATTTTATTACATTTAGTGAGTGGCTTATGTGAACAGTTTTTCTATCACTACTAGCTGAAAAGAGACTCTAATTTTTAATTCTGGAAGTCCAGACCAAAAAAAAACCCCACCAAAAACTTTTTCTCATCATGCATAATACATCCATTAGACTCTTTCCAGCTGCCTGCATGCCTTTTAAATTCCTTTTCCATCCTAAATCACTTGCCTCTGGTGTCCTGGTTTCCTTGTTGCCCGATTTGGGATTATAGAAACATGCTTTTAGTAATCTGATTTTTTTTTTAACTTCTTAATGAATGTGGTATTGTAATGTTAACTACCCAAAAGGTTCTGTTGGGATGAAGAGACAACTAACTAAAACAAACAACATCTTTAGAGTTTTTAGCAAGTATAAAGTCTACATACATGGGAGAAGAAATGGGAAAGAACCAATGCTGAGAAGTAGGGAAGAGTCCTTGCTTTATGGTACTTTCCATTATACATAATCACTCTAAGCCTAATCTTTGTCACTTCACCATTACCAATTTTAAAATAAGTACAAATATCAGTGTTGCATAGCAACACAGTAAAGGAAATTTTATTATTAAAAGAGAAAAATTCTTCCAAAAGTTATATTTCAATGGACTGATTAATCTACAACCTTGACAAAGTGTATTCCTATGCATTCTTCCTTTCTGTGGATTGAGAGAGCTTCCGGAAATAGTTTTTCCCCATCTCCCCACTTGCCAGCATTTTAAGTATCAGAGTATCTTGCCTTACAGGCTGTAAATCTGTCCCTTTACCAGATCCTTGCCTGAGAAGCAAGCCAGGGCTAGAACTGCACCTCTTGTCCTCCACCACCAAGGAGCAGTTCACAGAAAAGTCATAGACTAAAAGGGGACCTGTGTAGCTAGCAATATTTTCATTCTCTCTCTCTTTCTCTCTCTCTCCCTCTCCCTCTCCTCCCCCCTCTCTCCCCCTCCCCCCCCTCCTCTCTCTCCCCCTTCCCCCCTCCTCCTCTCTCTCTCCTCTCTCTCTCTCTTTCTCTCTCTCTCTCTCTCTCTCTCTCTCTCTCTCCCTCCTCTCTCTCTCTCTCTCTCTCTCTCTCTCTCTCTCTCTCTCTCTCTTCCTCTCTCCCTCCTCCCTTTTCTCTTCCTCCTTCCCATTATTCAAAAATGAATTTGATATACATTACATTGAATTCATGTATGGTATATTTGCCTAGAGTCATGGTGGCAGGCTGATATGGGAGTTTTGGTTATTTCATTCACTAGAGTGTAGACTGCAGAAAGCAACACCACTACAGCAGCAAAATTCTTTCTTTTCCCACTTTACAACTATTGTACATGGTCTGATGATTTTGCTCAGTTTAACAAAGCAGGAAGTAGCTAATGCACACGATACTCTCCTCTCACCTTCGTCTGGCAGCAGGTCAGTATGCATAGAGCTAGAGGATACATCTCTAATTATATAATTTTAAAGTGTGAAAATAGGATTTGTTACATAGCATTTTACTTTGGGGAAAATTAAATTCTGTCCATATACACAAAAGTAAAACACGAAGCCTAAATGTGTTGTGTAGATTATGTTGGCTCAGTAATCTATTTTTATCAATGTTTTATCTACTACATATTCTGGAATATGATACTGAATTACAAAAATCTGATAGTGCCTGCATTACTAAGTATCTGTTTTGAATGCAAGACAAGGAGTTTTGACAGTTCTCTTTGATTACTGTAAACATTGGCATGTTTGATTTAATATGGGAGACCCAGCCAATTTGAGAATCAGCCAGCTAACAGTAAGTCCCATTAAGTGTGTCAGGCACTGTGATAAGCACTTGAGAGTCAAAGGAATATAATAATATCATTTATATACCACTTTAGCTTTGTGAAGAGCTTTTCAAACATTTTCCTTTCACACCACAGAGGTGAGATAGGTGCTATTATTATCATCCCCATTTTACAGATGAAGAAACTGAGGCAGGTTAAGAGACTCATCCAGGATCACACAGCTAGTAAGCATCCAATGTGCCACCTAGGTTTCTGTGCAGAAACAATCTCTGCTTTAAAAGACCTTGAGTTGCATGTGTGTGTGTGTGTATAAAAGATACAACCAAAATACAATTTTGGGGAAGAAATTATTAGGGGCTTTGGAGATAAGGAATGGCTTACTTCAGTAAATGGTCCTTGAATTGACTTTTGAAGAGACTAAGGCTTTTGAAGAGGGGGACATGAAGAGGAAGTACATTCTAGGAATGGGGAACAGCCAGTACAAAGAGAGGTGAGATATTGAATCACTGTAGGGAATAGCAAGTAGGCCAGTTTGGCTGAACCAAAGGGAAATGTGTACAAAGTAAGACTTCAGAGAGAAAAGAGAAACCACAATGGAGCCTTGGCAAATACTCAGCATTTGGCATATACTCAGCATATATAGTCATGTATATCATCCATATACATGGATGATAATCAAGCAAAGGAAATTGTGAAGAAGTAGTCAGACTGGCAGGAGGAAAACCAAGAGAGAAGGAAAACCCAGTGAGTACAGAATATCCAGGAGAAAGGGATCATCAATAGGATCAAGTGCCACAAAGGATGATTTGTGACAAAATAAATTGGCAATTAAGATATCACTGGTGAGTTTAGAGATAAGATTTTCATTTGAGTGGTAAAATGTGATGCCAAATTGCAGAATGTTAAGAAATGAGAGGAGATGGAGGCACCAAATGTAGAAGGATTTCTCAAGGAGTTTGCTTGAGAAAGGGAAGGGGAAGGTTCACGGATGATAGCAAGGCTGGTAGGATCTAGTGTGAATTTGTATTGGATAGGATATGAAAGAGGAGCATCTTTTATACATCAGACATCAAAGGTAAGCTTTCTATAAAATCTGGTCTTTGATGTTTTGTTTTTGTTTTTTTTTGCTTTTTAGAGGGAGGAAGGCTGGGCAATTGGGGTTAAGTGACTTGCCCAAGATCACAGGCCTAATAAGTGTTAAGTGTCTGAGGCTGGGTTTGAACTCTGGTCCTCCTGACTCCAAGGCCAGTGTGCCACCTAGCCTCCCTCTTTGGTGGTATTTAAGAATGGAAAAGTAGATTTCTGATCAATAACAGTTAAATAGAAACAAGTTGTTGTTGTTAAGGGAAGATTTCAAAGTATTTGCCTGTAAATTGATGAAGCTGTTGTCCAAGGTAAATCTATGGGTTTGGCAGTTTCCTATCCATTACATTTTCTCAGCCTAATTCATGGGAATGCTTGCTTACTTATTGGCATAAGTTCTTCCTTGAATTTCTGAGGGCCTTAGATTTCACATGTCCAACACAAGTATATGGGATTGGAGTTGCTCAAGGGATGGCCCCTTTAATAAAATTTAAAAAACAAACAAACTGGGAGAGGACCCTCAGGGTTCCTGGCCAAAAGAGAAACAGTTGCTATTTACATTCACTCTGTGTTAGGAGGGCAGAGAGCTATTGTCCAATCTATGAACTCCAGAGTGAATTGGGTTTAAGACTTGGTATTTGAGAAAGAAATCTAGCCAGTAAACCCAAAGGAAAAAAGGCAGCTTTAGGCTATTGAAATGTACCTTCCCCTGGGCAAAGCACCCCCAGGAGAGGAGAGGGAAGGGCAGAGGAGATGAAAGGAGAGGAGAGGAGATACTACTCACTCACAGATTGTGTTTGTCCTTTGTTCTCAGAGGACCGTGACATCAGGGAGATAATGACGTGACTTGTAGTTGACTTTGATTTGAGTGAGGGAGGGCTGTGCAAGGTCACCAGCCTCACTTTCTCCTCTAGAACCATCTAGGTCCAGTGGTCAGATATTCATCTGGATGACTGGAGATGACCCAGGATGCAATGGGAGCCACTGGCCCTTTGAGGCTAAGGCCTTTTCAGGTTCTCACTTTGAGTAAAATAATGCCCAGTCAGTGAATAGGCCTCTTTAAGTAGTTAAAGGGGATGGCCCCTTTAATTAAAAAAAATAAATAAATAAACTGGGAGGGAAAGACTCTCAAGGTTCCTGGCCAAAGAGAAATGGGTACTATTTAGTATTCAACCTCACTCCATGCTAGGAGGGCAGGGACCTATTGTCCAATCTGTGAGCTCCAGAGTGAATTGGGTTTAAGGCTTTTTTTTTCTTTTCTTTTATAATGTTTTTCCCTTCTTTAATATTTTCTTTTCCCCGATAACATGTAAAAAACAATTGCAACTTTAAAAAAAATTTTTATTTCCAAAATCTCTCCTTTCCTTCCTACCTGGACTCCTTATTGAGAAGGCAAGTAATTTGATAAAGGTTACACTTATGCAGTCATACAAAACATTTCAAATTAGTCAAGTTATAAAAGAAGACGTAAAAAAACCCGAAAAACAAGAAAAATGAAGAAAGTTTAAAAACATTCTTTGATCTGCATTTAGATTCCATCAGTTCATTCTCTGGAGGTGGATAGCATTTTCCATCATAAGTTCTTCAAAATTGTCTCAACTCATTGTATTGCTGAGAATAGCTAAGTCATTTACAATTGATCATCATGATATATTGCTATTACTGTGTATAATGTTCTCTTGGTTCTCATTTTTTTTTCATCTGTTTTGTATCAGTACATGTATTTCCATGTTTTTCTGAGAGCATTTATTTCATTTCTTACAGGACAGTAGTATTCTGTCACAATCATATACCACAGTTTGTTCAGCCATTCACCAATTGATAGACATCCCCTTAATTTCAATCTTTTTGCCACCACAAAAATAACTGCTGTAAATATTTTTTCACCTATTGGTCCTTTTCCTTTTTGTTTTTTATCTCTTTTGGCATACAGATCGAATAGTGGTATTGCTATGTCAAAGGGTATGCATGGGTTTATAGAATTGCTCTACAAAATGGTTGAATCAATTCATAACTCCACCAACAGTGCATTAGTGTCTCAATTTTCCCATATCCCCTCTAACATTTGTCATTTCCCTTTTCTGTCATATTAGCCAATCTGATAGGGATAGGGTAGAACTTCAGAGTTCTTTTAATCAATAGTGAGTTAGAATATTTTTTCATATGACTATATATAGTTTTGATTTCTGAAAACCCTAAATAATGAGAAAGTTTTAGGAGTTACGAGTATTTTCCCATGTAGGGATGTAACAGTTTAGCTTTATTGAATAATTTGTTTTTTCTTTCCTATTTATGTTTTGATGTTTCTCTTGAATCTTATATTTGAAAGTTACATTTTCTATTCAGCTCTGATCTTTTTATCAGAAACATTTGAAAGTTCAAATGGTTACTTGCTTGCTGTTTGGTTCTCAAAGAGTACTATGACATCAGGAAGGTGATGCCATGACATGCAAGTGAACTGGATTTTTGTTAGGGAGAGCTGTGCAAAATCACCAGCCTCACTTTTCACTTCAGGAGCCATCTGTATCCAGTGGCTAGATATAGAGGAGGACAACTGGAGATGGCCCAGGATACAGTGGGGAACCTTGGCCTTTTCAAGCTAAGGTCTTTAACAGGTCTCAGTTTGACTGAGGCAAAGCAAATTCAGTAATTATGGATTAATAAGAAATGAGGCAAAGAATAGTGTCTTTAAAAAAAAAAAACCCAGCAGCTTCTTCTATCATTTAGCCTATTCTGTTTTTTAGACTTTTACTTTCTTTTTTTTTTTTTTTAAAGCAATTGGGGTTAAGTAACTTGCTCAAGGTTACACGGCTAGTCATTTGATTTATGCGTGGGTGCTCATTTTCTGAGGCCGGATTTGATCTCGGGTCATCCCAACTCCGAGGCGCGCTCTTACTCACTGCGCCACCTAGCCGCCCCTTTAGGGCAATTGGGGTTAAGTAACTTGCCCAAGGTCACACGGCTAGGTTTTTGTTTGTGCGGATTAAGTGTCGGAGGCCGGCTCCGAACTCAGGGCCTTCTGATTCCAGGGCCGGCGCTCTATTCACTGCGCCACCTAGCCGCCCCCGACTTTTACTTTCTTAAATATTTTTTTGTGCCTCCTTTACCAGACTTTTGACTTTTTTTTTCATGATTTTCTTGCATCTCTCATTTCTTTTCCCAATTAATTTTCTACCTCTCATATAATTTTAAAAATGTTTTTTAAGCTCTTCCAATAATTCATTTTGGGCTTTAGAACAATTTACATTTTTCTTTGAGCTTTTGGATGTAGCAATTTTGACTTTGTTGTCTTCTTCTGTGTTTGTGTTTTGATCTTCCCAGTCACAGTAACTTTCTATGGTCAGGTTCTTTTTTGTTGTTGTTTACTCATTTTTTCCAGATTATTTCTTGACTTTTAATTTTATGTTGAAGTTGGGCTCTCCTCTCAGGATGGAGGGAGCATTGTCCCATACTTCAGGTTTTTTGTGCAGCTGTTTTCAAAGTTAGTTCTGGGGGGTTGTAAGTTTTCAGATGTTTTGAGGTGGTACAATCTAAAGAGAGGTGTGTTTGCTACTCTCCTGGCCTGTGCCCTGGTCTATAAGAAACCATAAGCATACTTTTGCACCCTAGATCTGTGACCAGGGCCCTTACTCCTCCCCAGAGGTGCAAGCTTTGCTGTGCTAGTGCTTTTCCTCACCCTGGGACTGCATCCCAGGACTACAGCTGGCATCCAAGTATGGGCAGTGCAACAGAGTCCTTCACCCAGGGCCAGTAAGGGACCTCAGTAATCTCCATCTTGACCCCCTTATTGTCTGTGGGCTGAGCTCCAGAAGCTACTGCTGCTAATTCAGTTGCCCCCAAAGCCTGCTGCTGGCTAGCAGATACAGCCTGCTGCTATCTTTTCCAGGGTGTTGCCTGCACTGGACTGCACTCTCACCCTGGTGTAGCAGACCTTCCTGCTGACCTTCTAAGTTGTCTTGGCTTAGTAAATTGTTTTACCTTGTCCTTTTTGAGAATTCTGCCGCTCCCAAATTCATTTGGAGCCATTATTTTAAAGTTGTTTGGAGGGGAATTTGGGAGATCTCAGATGAATCCCTGCCTTTTCTCCTCCATTGTGGCTCCACCCCTCTCTATTAATTTTTAAGTTCCATCACACCATACTTCTTGCATTTCGTGACTTTACAAACTAATTGAAGTGACATAATAATTAAAACAACTGCAGTATAAAGTGAATTATATAATTTGCTTAAAAGCAAAATCTCTGTCCACACAGAGCTTACTTTTTTATGAGTGAGACAAGATATATGTAAATATATATAAAGATGAATAAATACAAAGTAACCTTAAAGGGAAAGATTCTAGATCTGGGAAGACTGGGAAATGCCTCCAGAAGAAAGACTTAAAGTAAGACAGTGACTGAATGGAGAGAAGGTTATATATGAAAGATATTTGGAGATAAAAATTACAGGATTTGAAAACTAGTTAGATCTGTATTATGAGTAAAGAATTAAGGATTACATCGAGGTTACTAATTTGGGTGACTGAAGGATAGTATCCTTAAAAACAATAAAGTGTAGAAAAGGATTGGATTTGGAGTGAAAGATAATGGGTTCCATTTTGGACATTGTGAATTTTGAATATCTATGGACATCTATTTTGAAATGTCCAGTAGGCAGTTTATGTTATGAATGTGGAGGTCAGATGAGAAACTAGATGGGGCTGAATCCACAGATCTGGTTGTCAACTACATAAAAATGCCAGTGACAGTTGGTAATTGAACCCATGGGAGCTGATGAGGTCATAAGTGAAATGGCAAATAAAAGGAAACTAGTAACTTTGGAGAAAGCTGTTTCAGTTGAATGATGATATTAGAATCCAGATTGTAGAGGGACTAAAAGAGAGAGGAGAGAAAGTGAAGACACCAAGCATAGACAGACTTTTCACAAAGTTTGAGGAGGAGAGGAAGAATTAAAGATTATGGGGGGGCAGAGGGCGGATAATAGTAGAAGTAGAGCAGGGTATGAGGTCAAGGACATTTGATTTTCCTAAAATGTAAGTCTTAATCATCACCAACCCCACTCAATAAACTCTATTGGCTTTCTGTTGCCTCCAGGAACAAATACAAAATGCTATTTGGCATTCAGAGCCCTTCATAGCCTTCCCCCCCCCCCCCACCTTTCCAGTCTTTTTATACCTTTATATCCCCAACATATATACTCTTTGATCCATTGATACTGGCTTCCTGGCTAGTCCACCAATAAGACACTCCATCTCTCTCAGCTTTAAGCTTTCTTTTTTCCTGGCTGTCTTCTGCCTGGAATGCTTGCTCTCCTTCACTCTTGACTACTGAACTCCCTGGTTTCCTTTAAGTCCCATTTAAAAATCCTACCTCTTTCCCCAACTGCTCTTAATTCCCATGCCTTCTCTCTGTTATTTTCTATGTATCCTGTATATAGCTTGCTTTGTATATATTTGTTGGCATGTTGTCTTCTTCACTAGACTGTGAGCTCCTATAATGTTAAGGGATATAAGATCTTCCCTGCCCATTAATAGGCCTCAATTGGAGCCCATTAAAGGGAGCTTGCTTAGGGGAGGCTTGAAAACCTTAGGAAGGTTTTCACACCTTTTGTTAATTTCTTATTAGGCACTGAGTGATGAGGGGTTTGATGCTCCTGGTTCTAAAAAGGATATATATACTCTAAGTTTAGCATTTTGCTTTGGGGCTCACTTACTGGAAGAATATTCTTGTGATTTGACCAGATGAGACTCTGGTTACCCCTTAAGGAGCCCCCTGGCTTTGAAAAACCCAGATGTTGGTGCTTCTCTCTCTGGTAACTGTATGTATTACCTTGATCTGTGCTAATTTCTCAGACAGAAGTCCTGTCTGTTGGTCTTTATTTCTCTTTATTTTCTCTGAAGTTCAGGGTGCTGACTTTCCACCTGAACTAGTAAATATAATTTAAAAAGATTGTTGACCTCTTAAACAGCTATCTTTGCTAGTAAAGCAGATTGAAGAACCTGTACTAGCAGCCATCCTAGGTATGCCAATTTGGTTGCTTTTACACCTCCTTGAGGACTGGGACTTTCTTTCGACTTTTTTTTTTTTTTAATCCCCAGTGCTTAGCACAGTGCTAGTACATAGTAGACATTTAATAAATGTTTATTGAAGTAAAGTTGAGAAAGGGGAGAAGACCAAATTGTCAGAGAATGGTCTGAGGTTTTTTGGCTGGAGTAGGAGATGAGGTCTGCAGCTGGAAGAGGCATGGGGTGAGAAAATATTAGACACTGGAGAGGAGAGAAGGTTTGGTACAGTTGTGGTGAGTGGGATAGTGGATAGATTAGGGAAAAGTAGAAGGATTGCCTTGTTGAATTGAGGGCCCAGTTGAGATTAAATTAAATAAAATTTTTGATGAAAACTTTGTGAACTGTGTCATAACTTAGCTCTGTCTAGCAATAGCCCAGTAGGAATAAAAGAGAAGTCAACTCCAATGGCTCCCTTTTACCTGCAGGATCAAATATAAAATCCTATGTGTGGCATTCAGAGCCCTTTGTAGCCTGCTCCCTTACCCCTTTTCCATTCTTTTTACACTTTACTCCGTCTCATTCCCCATTTAATTTTTGGTACAGAGACCCACCATTCTCCATTCAATTCCTTGTACTATCTCCTGATTGTAGCCATTTTTACTGGCTGTCCCCAATACCTGGAATTCTCTCCCTCCTCATCTCTGCTTCCAGGCTTCCTTTAAGTCCTAGTTAGAATTACACCTCTATAGGAAGTCTTTCCCAAACTCCCTTAATTTATAGTATCTTCCCTGTATTATTTCTAATTTAACCTTTTTTTTTGCTTGTTTGTACATAACTGTTTGAATATTGTCCCTCCCTGCCCCCCATTAGACTAGGAACTTCTTAAGAGTAGGGACTATCTTTTGCCTTTTCGTATTCCCAGGGCTGAGCACAGTGCCTTGGCACATAGTAGACACTCAATAAATGTTTATTGATTGGTCAACTGAAAGCATCTCATTATTATGCAGAGGATAGATTCTAAATGGGTTAAGTGACTAAAATATTTAGGGTCTGTACATAGACATCTGATTTGGAAATGATTACTATGTTTAGTAACTAGTTTCCTATGTATAAAAAATATCAATGTCATTTTTTGTGATAACTATTTTAGTACTTGCCATGTCCAGCACTTTTCAACTCTTTTTTTTAGAACTCTTCTGACGTTGTTATTATGATTCTTTTATGTTGGTTAATCATCTCTGTGATATAGTTTGTAACTATAGTAATTGTCTTTATTTTTATATATTTTCCATTTTTCAGAGTTAATGCCTCATTTTGAAGCGATTAGGCTTGAAGCTACTGAAGTTGAACATTGTCTTTTCATGTCTATTGTTTCTTTTAATGTGTTATTAATATTGACCTTTGTCCTAATTAGCTGATGATTTACTGTGCAAAGATAATTCACAAATTGCTCCCATATTCATAACCAGTTATTTCCTGTATAAGATGAAGTCAGAATATTTTTTTTTGTTAGTATCTGGTAATTACTATGTCTTTCAGCTTTCCTTGCCAAAAAAAAAATATTTATAATATACAAGTGTGAGGCTTCTTACTGCTAAATTTACCTACTTTCATCTACTTTTAGATTATTCTTTCATTGATTTCTTTTAGAGAATTTTTCTCACATTTTTAAATATAATTTCCCCTAAATCATCCAATAAGACAAGTTTATATATGTGTATATATATACATATATATTTATATATATATATATATATATATATATATATATATATATATATATATATGTAAACTTTTATATATGTTTACCATGAGACCTTCAGGATAAGTTAACAAATTAGACAAGTGGTGTTTCTGATTGTCTCTTTGCCAATTACTTTCAGAGGCAAAATTATAAGTCATTTTTCCATTTAGCTACAGCTTTCCTTCATAGTATGAATGGAAGTATACATTGGTTAAGGTAATTTTCTACAGCAGCATAGCTGCTTGTTGGGCATTGAAATAAAGATAACACTTTTGCAGTACCAAGTTAAATTCATGCTTGAAATGATTATAAAAAAGAGAATTTGACTGTGCGCAGACTCTGTCTTCTTTAGCTACCCATACTTGGATACTCTTATCATGGAAGTGAATAGGAATCTCTGAGGACTGGTTGGGTTTTTTGTCAGTTCCATAGGTTGGCATGACCAAAGACTTCAATTAGCATATGCATTTCTTAATTTTTTCATTTGCCTTAAAATTTAGTGCAATTAGTATTATGAATGAATAATTGCTGAACACTTGTGTTACAATCCAATGTTCTTTTTAAGTAGTTTTTTTTTAAGTAGTAATAAAAATAATAAATAGGTGACATTTAAATATGCTATCTGACTTGAACCACACAACAACCTTATGAGATAGGTACTACAGGCATTATTATCCCCATTTTAAAAATTGCAATTCCTCATTTTTAAAATGGGGATAATAATGCCTGTAATACCTATCTCATGAGGTTACATAGGCAGTATTTATCAAAAGTAGGTTTTGTAGTATTCTCTCTGGTGCTAATTATTAAGGATGTTGACAAAGAGTCTATCATGGAAATAATTAATGAGTTGGACTATTATTCCAGTTTTTAAAGTTTGTTTAAAAAGTTATATGACTATCTAACCCCAAAAGTTATTTTCTGTATTCTTTGTGCTATCTTTGAAATGCATGTTTACATGTAACAACTAGGTAAATATTTTTATTTTAAAAAAGAATTCATAAAAATGAAATTATTATTTTTGTCCTTCATTTTGAAGCAAATATAGGAAGCAATGTATTTAATAATATGGCTATTATACATATGTATATTATTTGATTTCTAAAATATATAATCCTAGGATTGTTAGTAATTTGGTGTTAGCTATTGGTTTGTTGCCATGGAAATTAGTATGACACAAACCGTTTAACATTGTGACTTCACCATCATTTAAACAAGAGAAGATGAATTGTGAGCATAAGCACATATATTTTAATGGTTATGAAAGGTAAATAAATACTTTTATACTGAGTAAGACCAGTTGATGTAATTTTTAAATACAGTATTTAATGTAGGATAAAATAAATCTTGTGGCCTTATAATTTCACCAGATGGTCTGAATTTCACACCTCTCTTGTTTGTCCCATTCTCTAGGATATTAGTCATCATTCCAAGGAAGACCTCAACAATAAGGAAGGTAGCACTATAAGCACTGAATGCATCGAACCAAGAACAATGGATCTGAAATTCAACAACTCCAGGAAATATATTTCTATCAGTGTCTCTTCCAAAGCCCAAGCTATGTCACCACATATCAAGTCAATAGATGACATTGTAGTACTTGGCATAAATCTCAGCAAATTTAACAAACCCACTCAGTTTTTCATATGTGTTACAGGAGTTTTTGTATTTTACCTAATCTATGGATATTTGCAGGTAAAGAAAAAATAATCACCTTTTCATTTATTTTTTGTTTATTGATGCCACTTATGGGATAGGATAATATATACATATACGTGTATACATGTATATTTATGTGTGTATACATACATCATTTTGCTGACTTAGTAAATCCCATATTTTAAGTAGACAAAAGTTGTGCCAAATCTACTTTTTACATCAGTTTTCTGTTTATCTCTGATAGGATAAAGTTAATTCTATATTTCAAGTAAAGGAACATCATGATTTTCATAAAAACCTGAGCCATATTTTGCCTTGATTCATATTAGTGATAGAAAAAGTTAATGAAATTTGAATGTAATAGACTACTTTACAGATTTAAAACTTTCTTTGGAGGTGTGAAAAAGGTTTAAAGTAAATGTAACTGAAGGAGGTCATTTGTGCTCTGAGTAACCTCATGGTCATTATTATCAATTTAACAAGTCAGTTAATTAGTAAATGTTTATTAAGAGCCTACTATATGCCTACCACTCTACTGTGCCGAGCCACAGGGATAAAAAGAAGTGCAAAAGACAGACTCTACCCCTCAAAAAGGCTCATAATCTAATGGGAGAGTACATCCAAACAATTATATACAAACAAAGTGTATGCAAAATTAATAGGAAATAAGTCAACAGAAGGGAGACAGCATTAAGAGGATTTTGAAAGACTATCTATAGAAGGCAGGATTTTAGCTGAAACTTAAAGGAAGCCAGGGAAGCCAGAAGGTAAAGATGAAGAGAAAGAACATTTCAGGCTTGAGAGACAACCACTGAAAATGTCTGGAGCCAGAAGATGGAATGTCTTGTTCAAGGAACAGAAAGGAGGCCAGTGTCACTGGATTGAAGGATACTTGGGGTGTAAGGTATAAGACTAGAAAGATGGGAAATGGAAAGGGTGGCAGTTACTAAGGACCTTGAATATCAAACAGGATTTTATATATTTGATACTGGATGTGGTAGGGAGCCATTGAAGTTTATTGGGTAGAAGAGTGATGTTGTTGGACTTTCACTTTTGGAAAATCATTTTGACAGATAAGTAGGGATGGACTGTCATAAGCAAATCATCCAGCCAGTTATTGAAATAATCCAGGAGTGAGATGATGGGAGCTCTCCACCAGGGTGGTGGCAGTGTCAGAGGAGAGAAGGGGAATATTCAAAAGGTGTTAAAAGTTGCCTTGGCAACATATTGTATATGAAGGTGTGAGAGAGTCAATAATGACACTTATGAACCTTGTCTCTCTAATAATAGAGAAATTTGGAAAGGGGAGTGATGCAAGTTTGGGGGAAAAGGTAATGAGTTCAGTTCCAGACATGTTGAGTTTAAGAAGTCTACAGGATATCATTCAGGATTTCTAATAGGCAGTTGTACATGTGACATTGGAAACCAGCAGAGAGGTTGGGGCTGGATAAATATATTTGAGAATCATTAGCATAGTGATAATAGTTAAATCCATGGGAAGTGATGAAATCACCCAGGGAAATCTTATAGAAGGGGAAGTGAAGAGGGCTCAGGACAGCATAGAGCCATTAATCCAACAGCGAATAGTCCTAAGCATAAGGGCCAACTTTTACAAGACTCTGCTCATCACTGGAGATAAACAACCAACAGAAAAATAATCTCTACCCTGAAGGATCTTATAGTCTTATTAGGGGAAACAACTTGTTTACAAATAAACATATCTAAAATAAATGCAAAGTAAATTTGAGGAGGCACTGACAGATGGGAGAATGAGGGTGGTCAGGAAAGGATATGTGTAGAAGGTGATATTTGACCATTTGAAAAAAAAAGGATTCAGAGATACAAGGTCAGCAAGCCCATGCAGAGGCACAAAGACAGAGTCAGACACAAAAAAAATTTATCAAACGCTTTTTTAAAATCTTTAACATTTATACTTTATAGTAATTTCACCATATTGGAATCATTAAAATAACCCTCTTAGAGCAAGTTCATTTACTTGCCCCATCCAGAATCTGTTTTTTTTAGCATTTCTTTAAGTACTTGTAAAATATGCAGCACAAGAAATTTACCAATAAGGCATGGTTTTGATTAAAATTGAAATTTAAAAGATGGCTATTGTTAGAAGGGTTACATGGCTAGTTTGCTGCTAGTTTCTTTATGGTTGTTAAATGCAGCAAAATTTAAAGGCTTCTTTTTAGTATGAGGATGTTTTAACTACAAAGACCCATTTTTATGTAATGAGTTATACCACCATTATTACAGAAGAACAGGGATTGGCAGTTTGAACAATTTTATTGAGGAAGCATTTGTTTAAATAACAGAAATAAAAGGTGACTGTCTTTTACTTTAAAGTAGCATGTACAAAAATCAAAAGTTACTTAAAAAGCTAATAATCATAATTCAAGTAATTTAGGCCATTTTTATTTTTGAAATTTATATTCCTATGAAAATAGTTTTATATAGAAATGATATTAGACTTCATTTAAAGTCTTTGGCAATGATAAATCAGATAGTTTAGTTACACATAGTGATAGTTATATTTTATTTTGAATGCTAAACCATACTTTTGAGAGCTATGATTTTATTTTATGTCCTCTTATCCAAAAGAAACCAAAACATTTTACAGATTGATGTATAAAAAGGAATTAGTAGTTCCTTTATGACAGCAGTGCCAAAGGGCACTTTAAAATCTGTTTAATATCAGTGAACATTTAATTCAGTATTTTGCTTTAGTTTTGTTTTTAAACAAAGACTAATACACTTCTCTGATTTCTGTATTTTTATTTCAAGCAAAGTTATTATTTATTTGTTGAGGACATTTAAAACTACGAAGATTCACATTTGCTAAGCTTATTTTCAACAACAAAATCTCATTCTTGTAGAGTGAGTCATGAGCATACAGATCTCCCAATTCAGACAAATTGTGGTAAGATCAGTCTGGTTTGTTCAGAAGTCGGAATTATAAGATTGTTTTAAAGAAAATTCTTTTTAATTTTGTTATAGTAACTTTTTATGACAAGAGGAGACATGTCTAATCAGTAAATTTATTATGTATAAATCATGCTTAGAAAGTGCTTTTAAACAGCTTTCTTAAGCTGGTTAAATATTCCCTTTCCAAGTGGAATTATTTATACTGTTAATTTACTTAGTATAGCAATATTTGTAAAAGGCATTCTAAATCCCACTCCACATCTAAAATATTTCACTTCTAAGTTTACTGGGATTCAAATCAATTAGATTTTACAGAATTCATGATCAGTAAGATATATCTTAGCAATGATTGAGTTGAACTAATGTCTTTTTAGAGAACCGTAATTATAAGCTTGAGCTTGAGCTCACACATTCTAATAAACTATGCTACCTATTTAATCAGTGTCTTCAGAATGTTGGAATAAACTACCCTATGGTTGTCATTTTGGCAATTCTTTCAATTGCAGTAATTATATAATATTAACCTTTCAGAAGGAAGACTGAAATGCCTGGGATTTTTTTCTTCATAAACCCCTTCCTTGTTTTTTACTGGGGACTTCCCTGTGTATCAGCTAATATCAGCTCTGTGGAAAGTAGCTTCCTACATTATTACTGCTGTCTTCTTTAGAGTAACTGTCAGGCTCTATGTTTGGGCTTAGTCTGACTTACCTGTTTCAGAAGTCTTATAGTCTCATTTTATTAGTTGTTGTCATTGATTTTCTTTAAGCTCTACTTTTTAATATTGTGTTTTGAGTTGCTAGCATTTTAATTATTTATGGGTAATCACATTTGAACTTAAATTATTTCATATGTTTTTTTGACAGGAGCTGATATTTTCAGTGGAGGGTTTTAAGCCCTTTGGCTGGTACCTTACTTTAGTTCAGTTTGGGTTTTACTCCATATTTGGACTAATAGAACTTCAGCTTATTCAGGACAAAAGGAGAAGGTATGATTTTTTTTCTAATTCAATTATGAATAAGATTTTATTTTTTCTACTAGTCTTCTAAGAATTTTGCATATGAAGGTTATATTTGATACCCAAGAGTATAAGATAAAATTTTCAAAACAATTATTAGCTTCTTAAATAATAACAGTTGATTTTTAGTTCCCTACTTTTCTGTCCTAATTGAACTGTTTCAATTCTGCCATTATTACACTTTTTAACATATTAGTTCCTCAAGTAATTCTCATAGAAATTAACTGAGAATTGCAAAATATTGTTCCATACTTCTAATGGGGTTTGACTCCTAATTCATTTTGCTTTCTTAAAACAAAATGACAATCAGTAAAAGTTTTCAAATTCATATGTATATATATATATATATAATATATATATATATATATTAAGTAGGCATAATCTATTTCAATGAAATTTTGTTTGTGTAAGTTTCAGTGAGGTGTGGAATCACAGACCGAAGTATACAGTACATAAAATTGCTAATAAAATGATGACATGGAACATCACTCTCACTTTTCACAGTAATAATTAAATTGTATTTGATAGGATGTGTTCAAACCACTATTTTCATACTCATAACTTTTTTGTTTTTATTTAACACAGCCACCTGGATTGGGGGAAAAAAAAACCTCTTAAAATTCTGTCACATATTATTTGTAAACCATTCATAAGACATAGCAGACTTCTAGCAGTCTAGAGTTTGTGAAATAATCTTGGAAGTATGTGTGCTCTGATGTTTTCTGTCATCATAAATCATTTTATTTATTTAAATATATATTTTTAGAGTAATAAGGCTTTAATTCATTTGTATACTGATCATTATTGGTGTTTGATAGTCAACATATAGATTCTGGCTCCTAGCATAGATAAAAATATCTAATTTTAAAGGAAAGATAAAATTTTATTACTAATATAGCTGGATACATCACAATACTTAATATTAAGAGAGTAGCTTTTTTCATTAGTTATTTTTTTCTTCCAAAATCCTGCCATTTTTAATTAGCATGGTAAGAAATGGATTGTAGAAATAATTATCAAAATTCTTCAGGCTTCTGGTGTGCATTGTTAGTTCCATATCTAAAATTACTAAGTTCCAATGTATTGTTAGGGTTGATCTGAAGTTGATGAAGTAGAAACATATTACAAATACATCTGCTCAAACAGTTGCAAAAATTTCAGCCTTTTTGTTTTGGGGATGTTTGAAAGCCACTGGTTTCCTGGTCGCTCATAAGATAGAAAGTAGCTGGTGCTATTTTATTAAATGAAACATGATATGTAGATGATGAAAATTGTATTAACTCAAATTTTAATATTTAACTTCCCAAAAGAATTACTGTAGCCAATTTTAGTTTTACAAATGGCATTTAAAGAACTTCAAGACTTAATTTTCATAACCTTTAAGTATCATCCATTTGGTAGGATCGCATTAACCCCCAGATTATTTTAAAAGAAGAGTATTTGATTTCATGTTTCAAGGACAAGTAAAGGAAAAATTGTGGTACTTTGTTGGGGAGAGGAATTTATAAACTAATTTATCAACTAAATAAATATAACATTGAATTAAAAATTTTTCATTAAATGTCTACCTGAGATATATATTTATGACTGAAGAATAAAACCCTCCAGAATTGGACTTATCAGTTAGACACTGACAGCCCCTAAATTACAGCATCTTTGTAGATATTTGTAGAATAAAGATGTGTAGAATTTTAGATATTTATTTCTTAAGTTTTCATTAAAGCTGATGCTGTTCTTTGAACCAAAAATGTTATTTATAGATGTTGCATGCTTTTTGCTTCCCTGTAACTTTGTTGTTATTCCCTTTTTGAACTACTTTATTATTTAACACTTTGACCAAAGGCTGAAGAGAGGAAATCTAATTTTTTTGATGGTTAAATATTCAGTGAAGAAAAGGTTAAAAATATTTGTAAAATAGATTTGATGACTAAGTATTTAATTTATTTATTCCCCTATCCCAAGACCTGTATAATTGAGAACTGACTGTAGCTTGTATTACATTTTCAGCCTAGTTACCTTATAAGTATAATTGCTCAACATAAGATCATGTGTTCCTTAATAAAGGAAATTTTTAAAATCAATATAGGCTTTTAAAAAGTTTCAACTGTAACATCATCTTCCCAAGAATTGAGAATTTATGAAAGTAAATGAAATCAGTAAACACCTTTGGCATATACTTTTATTTTCTGGGTACTTTTTGCCAGAGAATAAAGCAGATTTAAAATGTGTAAGTCAAATATGTTGAATTAGATAGTTTGATTAACCTAATATAAACTTGGGGTTTTGATTTTCTAATTCATCAGTTCTTGGCAAAAATGTACTCTGAACCTACAGATAGACTATATCTATAGTAAGCCTAATCAAAGTTTAAAAGTAAAATAATAGATTGGCTATTTGGCATTTTATAAACCACCCCACAACAAAAGAAATTTTAGTGACAGGTATTTTTTTCTGCATTTTGTCACATAATTTGTATATATGTAGACAAAAGTATTGTGTGTCTTGAAGAATATAATTTAAGACATATCTATACCTTCAGCAAAAAATTAATTTTTGTATTTTGCTTTTTATGAAACTATATTCATAAGTAGTTTTTCACAAATGTTTCATAATTTTAAAATCAAAATGGCTATTTTTCCAACATATTTCCATAAAGTGATTAAAGATACAAGGGTCATAATTTTAAGCTTTAAAAAAATGCTCTGGCTTAAGAAATGACACTTTTTAGCAATGCTAAGCAAAAATTAGAAAATTATTTACTAAATCATTTCCCTTTTGTGAACACATCTTGAGTTGTTTCATTATTAATTTGGTCCCCAATCTTCATTTTAATGTTAATTGTGTTTCACAGGATACCAGGAAAAACCTATACGATAATAGCTTTTCTAACCGTGGGTACTATGGGTTTGTCAAACACTTCCCTAGGCTACCTGAATTACCCCACCCAAGTCATCTTCAAGTGCTGCAAATTGATTCCGGTTATGCTAGGAGGAGTTTTTATTCAAGGTAATGATTGATTTTTAATATTCCTTAGAGCTAATTAAAGATTGTCCATTAGAGTTTTTTTTAATAACATCTGACATTAAAAAAAAGCATTTAGCTTCCATTATAAAGTGGTAAATGTTCATTTTCATTTTTTAAATTATGAGTGGTGTATTACAAAAAGAATATAATTGTCAAAACAAAATATATTTATGTACCTCATTGCTTCTCGAACCTGGATGTGGGCAATTCAAGTGTCAGGATTTTTCTCATGTTTCCTAAATTTAGAAAACTTTTTGGTCTTTTTAATTAAATTGTTTGAGAGAATTTATATTCATCCTTATTCTTGAATTTTAGTTTTTCTTGATTATGTGTAAAACAGTCTGATGAGGAAAGCCAGTTACCAAGCAAATAAGAATTGTTTGAATTGAAATTTAGAAGAATGAAATTAGATTGACTCCCTTCATCCTCTTGCTGTTTCTCTTTATTCCTGAATTGTATACAATTCATAAAATACAATGTAACATTTATTTACATTATTTAAAGTTGATATTAAAAAGAGGAGACATTAGTAGAGCCTTCTGCTCTTTCAGTTAAAGGAGAATAAATATAGCCAAAACTGTTTTATCTGTCCTGATGGAGTGGGGAAGAACATGAATCTACAAAATACATTCCTATTTCCTTTTGGAATTCACCACACTTCAGCAAAACATAAACCTTATTTATCCTATCCTGTGCTCCCCACCAACCCACTCTCAGTAGTGCCCCCTTCTCAATGCTGAGAATGGATAGGATGTCACACTTGAGTAAAGAATTACCCCAAACAAAACTGTTCTTTCCCTAGGCTTGTTTTTTTTTTTTTTTTTATTAATTCTGGTCCCTATAGATCTATATGTGGAAGTAAGAGTTAACAAAGGAAGTATTAGCAATAAGAATTTAAGGCACTGTTTCAGATAAAATATTCTCAGAACAATCTGCCTTAAGATAATTAGGTGTTAAGTAAACTGTTTATAAAGGTTTACTTTTTTGGGTTTTTTTTGTTTTTTTGTTTTTGTTTTTGTTTTTTTGGGAGGGCAATTGGGGTTAAGTAACTTGCCCAAGGTTACACGGCTAGGTTTTTGTTTGTGTGGATTAAGTGTCTGAGGCCGGATCCGAACTCAGGTCCTTCTGACTCCAGGGCCAGCGCTCTACTCACTGCGCCACCTAGCCGCCCCCTAAAGGTTTACTTTTTACACATAATTTTCACTTCTGGAAAAGGAATTTATAAATGAAAAAAATATCTATATCTATATCTATATCTATATCTTCCATCTCTCTTCCTCCTGAATGGTAATGACCTTCTAATGTCATATAGTCATATAGTACTTTGTTTTGCAGCTCTCTAATAAAATTTTCTTATAATGTTGAATAGGATAGTTATCCATTTTGGTATCTAATACCCATTAGGCAGCTTCCTGAAGGTAGGGATTATGTTTTTTCCAAATTTTCTGTCCTCTCAGTAGCTAGCACGGTGCTTTATAAGCAGTATGTGTTTAATAAATGTTTGTTGATGATTAAATGTGGTAAAACCACAAATACTCAATGTTTTTTGTCAGCGTCCAAACTCAAATTTAATTTTCCTACATAACACCTCAGTGTTAGTATATAGATGTTAAAGTATAGGTGAAGTTTGAGTAATATTTTTAAGATCATGTTAATAAAATACACCATGTATACATACATACATACATATATATATATGTATATATATATATATATATATATATATATATATATATATATATATATATACACATATATAAATTGGAAACTGAGTGACTCCTATGGGATTTTAATATTTTAGTAGCCACACTACCCTACATCATCACTCCAGTAATCTCTAGAATTGACTACCTGGAAGAACCATATAAACATGTATGTGTCTGTATGGTTTTCTTCAGAGTTCAGAAATCATTGCACTTAATAGTAAAGTGCCCCCATTAAGTTCATTGAAAATTCTTTCCTTCCAACTACTAGATTACAAACTTAAGGAAAAGAGCTGTTTTATTTATTCTTAACATAGAATCACAGAATTTCAGTGTTAGAAAGGGACTTCAGTGGTCATTGGGTTATCGCAAGCCCAGACCATGAAGCCTTTGAATGAGCTCGTTGCTTTGTATCAAATGGGTATTCAGTAAATATCTATTAAATGTTGGGTGTCACTAGTTTTCCTTTAGGAATATTTATTAAACGGACTAGGTGGCACAGTGAATAGATCACCAGCCCTGAAGTCAGGAGGACCTGAGTTCAAATGTGACCTCAGACTTAATAGCTGTGTGACCTTGGGCAAGTTGCTTAACCCCAATTGCCCTGCCTTCCCCCCTCTAAAAAGAAAAAAAATTTTAAAAAAAGAAATATTTATTAAGTATTGTGATAAAGAGGGAAACCAATCTTACCCCATTTAGAACATTTTTAGTGTTGATTAATAACCTGTTGGAAAATATTTGAAGATATATTTGTACCTTAGTTTTAGTGGAGTTAAAATCTCACTTCAATTAATCTACCACATTATTGAATGCTTAGATTTGTGTTAAACTCCCTCTTAACAGAGAAGTTATGACTGCCCAAGATCACATACCTAGTAGTGGCTGAATTTGAACTACAAACCAGGCCTTACTCTTTGATTCTGTGATGACATTTAAAAAATGGATATCTGCTATACTTTTATTCAGTACATTCCTTCATGGACTTGTTATTCCTTTCCAACCCCTCCAAGTCTTTATATACATTTTTTTAAGTTGCTATAGCCAATACAGTAAATTAGTTAGTAGCTAACCTTCTCCTGATAAATATCTATGAATTTAGGTGGCCCTTGATGGCAGACAGATGTTGCTGGGTAAGGGCCTGCCAGAGCTTATGTTCCATTGACATAGCCTTGAAGAGCCATGATAGTATATCAGAGGATTTTGTAGAAGACTTTATTAAATTCAGAGCACAAAACTGCAGTAAGTATATATGCATAAAATAGGAGGGTCTGATATTTATGAACTTTTGTTCCATATAGGAAAGCGTTACAATATTGCAGATGTATCTGCTGCAGTGTGTATGAGTCTTGGCCTGATATGGTTTACTCTAGCTGACAGTACAGTTGCACCGAATTTCAACTTGACAGGTAAGAAACTCTTTGTATTCTTGAATTTCATAATCGTTTTTACCTTTGCATAAAATTTACTTAAATTTCATAAGAATTTTAGATGATGGAGGCTAGAGGTCCAGAACACTAATTTACATGATTCTGTCATGTACTCTATTGAAGAATTAGATTACAAAGGTCATTGGAAATAATGTAATTGTTTTGGTGGCCTTTGGATTCTGACCCCATGTGAAACCATAGTTTTGCCCCATGGTCATAATAATTGACATTCCTATAGAGCTTTAAAGTTTGCAAATTGCTATCTATCTATCTATCTATCTATCTATCTATCTATCTATCTATCTATATGTATATGTGTGTGTGTGTGTGTGTGTGTGTGATCTCATTTGAATTGAACAAGAACCCTACAAGGTAGTTACCAAGGTAGCCATTATCATCTCCATTGTACAGAAGAGAAAGATGGATCTCAGGGAAGTTAAATGACTCAACCAAGATCACTCAGCTACTAAGATTCAAACTGAGGTCATTTTGATTCCTCCAATATTCAATGTACTACAACATGCTGTCTTTCTAATTTTAGATCATAATGCCATAATTATTCCTTATGTAATAAATTACTTTTAAAGTTTTATGTGTGTACATGTGTGTGTATATATGTATATATGTGTGTTATATGTGTATATGTCACCATACATATATTTTTGTGTGTGTATATATATATATATATGCACATGTATGTATATATAAACATATTGGGGGGTAACTGGAAACAAATACACACAAACTGTTATAGTTTGGATTTCCTTTGTCCTCTTGATTTAATAAAATTCTTTAAATGTGTACATTGTCAAGGACAAATGTATTTACATTTTACGAGTTTGCCTAAGGAAGAGAATATAATGCTGTAAGGTTAAATAGAATGAAAATTCCTCACTGCCTTACACATATGATGACAAAATCCAAATGCATTTAGAATTTTCATTGGATGAAAAATTTTTTCCTTATCATGCTATGTAGAATTCTGCGAATTAGGTTTATAATTTCTTAAGAGGAACTGGGATAAATACTATTGTATATTTAGAAATAAATAGGCATTCTAAAATGTGGTAACCTCCAATGTCATAAAAGAATTAAAATGTTATTTATTAGGGTGGGTAGGTGATGTAGTGAATAGAGCACTGGCCCTGGAGTCAGGAGGACCTGAATTCAAATCTGGTCTCAGACACTTAGCACTTACTAGCCATGTATGTGACCTTGGTCAAGTCACTTAACCACAATTGCCCTACTTTCCCCCCTCCAAAAAAAACCAAAAATTTTTTTTTAATTTGGATATTTATTATATTTTGTTGTCACTAAAGGAAAGTGTTGAATGTTAGACTTTTACTAATAGAGTGTAGGAAACATTTTTCCTTTAAGTGCCTCCACATTAGCTTCAAAAAAGATACACCTGACAGAAATAGGAGTTCACAACTAAGTTTGCTCACAGAACCCCAAGAGAAAAAGGATTGATAATACAACTGCATTTAAACATCATGATCCTTAATCTAAAATAAGTAAAGCTGAGCTTCAAAAAGGAATAACAATACATATATAGGTGTAAAATTTAAAGGGACAACCAATAAAAAAGTATGTTATTTAAGTTACTAATAATTATTTACATCAACTTCATTATATTTTTTTAATCAAGATTCAGAGTCTCTTAGCTGACTGTTTACTAGATTGCTGACTTATCTTGGCAACAAAAATGGGTTACATGAATGGATATGTCACCCATTTAGGATCATAGCATAAAGACACCAAACAACCAAAAATAATGTAAGACCCCACGAGCTAGAGCACCAGCACTTGTCTGCTTTAAATTTCTGCCCTTAGGAGTGAAACTGAGTCCTTTGCAATAACATTTCTTGTCATGTTACTCTGTCCTAAAAATTGAGTTGGCTTTATGTTGTCCACTGAATAAAGCTGAAACTGCTTAGCCCAGTTATCAGATCCCTCATGCCTCTGCTACTGCTGCTTCTTATACCTAGAATGTCACCCTTTCCTCCCCTGTTGAAATCCTACACGTCCTTTAAAATCCAAACCAAATGCCATATTCTGTATGAAGCCTTATCCTATCCCCAGTCAGTAAGGATCATTTTGCCCTTGACCTCAGTCCTTTTTTTTTTTTAATCACTCTCTTAATGCATGGAGCAATGTATCCTTTTGTATTGGTGTGTGTGTGTGTGTGTGTGTGTGTGTGTGTGTGTGTGTGTGTGTGTGTGTGTCATTAGGGTAGATAACTGAATTTTGTTTCTTCCTTAATTTCTACCACTAATGCTTTTATAAAGTAGTCATCACTTAACAAATGTTTATTGAGTTAAATTAAGTCAAATGAAAGGGGAGTCATTCTCCTACAACAGATTACAGCTCTAGAGTTGTCAAGAATGACTGGAATTTTCAGACATACCTTCTTTCTATGCTTCAGAAACTTTAAGTTTTGACTCTACTACTGTTTTTGGAAAAGGAGGTTATCATTAGGAGTGTTACTACTTTGAAGTTCAGTTTACAGGAGGTGCTCCCCCTCTTTCTCTTTATTCCCGGTGAAATAGTCTCCTTAAAGGGAAACAAAAACCTCTTGGGCCTCATCATTTAAAACATGTACAGAGCCACTCATGCTGTTTAGGAGGCCACCATTAGTGCTATGGGGATATTATAGGGTAAGGAGAAGCCTAGTTCATATTTATTAGAAGTATTCACTCTACATAGAGACAACAATGGAGAAAAACACACCCCCAAGATGTTGCCAAGTAAATATGTCTACATTAGCTTATTAAGTAATATAATTATTTAAACAGCAGGGATGGAGACTGGCCTTGTACCTTCATTCACTGGCATGAGGACTTTCAATAGAAATTGTCAGAGTAAATTAAATGTCAATGATGTGGAATTTTTCAGTTATGACTAATTCCCTCTAACAATATGTAGGCTAGAATGTCGCCTCTGCAACTTAAAGCAGATCTTAACCTTTCTTTGTCAAGGACCTATTTGGCAGTCTGATGACACCCTTCTCAGAATGTCATTTTTAAATGTATAAAATGAAATGTATAGGATTATAAAGAAAACTAATCATATAAAGACATGGTTATCAAAATACACATATTTTTAATATTTTTAATGAGTTTGCAGACTGCATGTTAGAAAGTCTTAGAGAGTTACCTAGGTTAAATTAAGTGACCAGGATCACACAGCCAGTATCATTCACAGGTTAGACTCAAACCCAGGTCTTACTGGCTCAAGAACAGCCCACCTATCATCTATGTTTCACTGCTTATTATTTTAAAAATAGGATAACGTAATGTTTCAAATGAATTTTGTCACTTTAGGAAGCGACACAGATAAAAATATCATTTCTTGAATCATTTTTATTATAAATTCTGTTGAATGTCATGATTACTGAAGCCAAAAGGTATGATTTTAGGTCCAGTACAAGACATGCTTTTTAGTAAGGAGATTAATCTTTTTGTGTGGCTGTTAAACTAGATGTAAAGGAAATTTCACATGAGATTTAAATGGACATGGCATGGCATAAATATTTTCTTTTTATGTGAGAATTCAAGTTTAAGAATAAGTTTTAAAACCTGAATACTTTATTGTGTTCTTATATTTAAATAAGGAGACTTTTTTGTTTGTCTTTTACTTTCTGGAAGGTGTGGTTCTTATCTCCCTGGCCCTCTGTGCAGATGCTGTTATAGGAAATGTACAGGAAAAAGCTATGAAGATGCACAATGCTTCAAATTCAGAAATGGTAAGTATGAACTCAAACACACTGTTACATTTTCAAATTTAAAAACTTAGATGTAAGAATGCACCTTATTTTATGTAGTAACTGTCTTTCTGAAAAATTGTTGGTGATTTTTTTTTTTTTGGTGCATCAGATCACTTTAAATGCACTGGGGAAGCTAGCCATTTTAAAGGAACTCTGATAAATCCTTTTGTGAAGAAAAAAAATTGCAATGTAAATAGAATACCCCTGTCTAATCTATCTTATTGGAAATATATTTATTACATTGTCTTTAAAGTAAGTTAAACTCCTAAAGTATGTAAATGTTTCTCTTTGAAAGATAATGTTTGGATTTATAATTATCATTTTTTTCTCACTCCTAAAACATAGTATTTTTTTTTTCATTTTTTTATAGCTTGAAAAAGAAAATTGATATATGTGCTTACATCGTCATGTAGGTGAAAGGCAGTATGTTTTGTGGTCAGATTGCTAGACTAGATCTCCAGACACTTGAATTATGCTTTCTGGCTCAGTTATTAAGCTGCTATGTGTATATTTGGATATGACATTGGAGCTCCTCTCATTTGTCTTTACGACTGGAAATGTTAGATGATAATTCTGTAGCCTCCCAAACTAATAAGATATGAGAATATATAGTATCTCTAAAGTAAAGAGTAATCATATAAACATAAATGACAACTGGAAGGAATACTTTGACTTTTAAGACTAGACAGTATTAATGCAGTTTTCCCCTAGCATTCAATAGAAATCCTAGCATCAGGTTAAGGGTTTACCAATGAAAGAGATGCTATCCATTTCCTTTAATTTCAAATGGTCTCCTTTTGCAGTACTAGGGTTCTAATTTAAAAGGAAGTAGGGAATCTGCATTATCTTTGCTTCCTTTGAAAGTCATAGAGAAGACCTTTCTGCCATCTGTTTTATAAAGCTACATTTAGAAGTTTTAAGTATTTGTACTTGGGGGTGGGGGAAGGGGACTTTAATGTATATAATTTGTAACTTGCCTCTAAACTATGGTTGACTGCTTTAACTGAACAGTGACTGGAAGAAGAATCCATATTTAGGAGGACAGGGAGGGAAGAAGCAAATATTTTCAAATTACATACAGATACACACATATATAAAATATTAAAACTAGTGTAAGTGGATCTTTATGAACATGTAGTCAGAAGAAGGAAGTCATGTCCAAATTAAGTGACCTGGATCTTTCAGTTATAAACAAATTTAGGCTCAGAAACTACTACAATGAGCTGGGTGTTGTGCAAGGCCCAGGGGTGATGGAGAGGGTGTTACAAAAACAAAAATTCAACACTTGCTACCTCACTTGAGGGAAATTTCTGAAAGTCAATAGCTGCTGGGAGATCAGGAAAGCCCAGTTAGTAAGTGGCAGTGGAGCTGTAATTTAAAGCAAATTAGGGCTTTTTAAAGACAAAGATGAGGAGGGAGTACATTGCAGATGCTTTGGCACAGGCTGAATGAAGAGAAGAAATGGGAAGTCATGTCTTAACAACAGTAAGGTAACCACGTTTTCTTATGCCCAAAAGTACAGGAAGGAGAGGGGTATGTAAAAGTTGGGAAAGTAGGCTCAAACAAAGTGATGAAGGTGTTAAACACCAAACGAAGGTGCTTATATTTGGTCCTGGAGGCAGTAAGCAGCCATTGGAGCTTATTAAGCTGGGGTGCAACATGGTCAGGTGTGTATTTTGGGAATATCACTTTGGTAGCTATGTGAAAGGTGAATTGGAGAGGGACGAGGTGAGAGAGGGAAACCAATTAGAAGGTTATTGCAACAGTCCAGGCAAGAGGTGGTGGTCATGGTGGTGGTAGTGATGATGATGATGACAGCTAATACTTATATAGCACCTACTCTGTGCCTGGCATTGTAGGAGAGCGGCAGCGTAATAAGAGAGAGTTGGGTAGATTCAATCCCATGTCATGGGAGTAGAAGCAAAGAGATTTGACAACACCTCATTGAGGGGAGGGAGAGGAAGACGGAGGAGCTGAGAATGACCCTGTGGTCATGGGTATATATGTATTAGAAACTGGGAGGTTAGGAGGAAAAGTAGACTTAGAGCCAGAAATAATGAATTCACTTTTGGACAGTCAGTTTAAGATACCTATAGGACATCCAGTGAAAATATGCAATAGATAATTGGCAGTTGGTGAGGTAGGACTGGGGCCTAAATCTATTGGACCTAATGAGGTCACCAAGAGAGGAATATCAGAGACAAAAGAGGGCCCAGAACAGAGCCTTGGGGCCATACTCATAGTTGAGTGTGACATAAATGATGGTCCTGCCAAGGAGACTGAGGTCAAGTCAGATAGGTAAAAAGAAAACCCAGGAAGAACAGTGTCATGAAAAGCCAAAGAGGCAGAAGTCTCTCATAGGAGAGCTTGGTCAGCTTTATGAGATGCTGAGGATTGTGAAAATGCCATTGGATTTGTCAGCTACCAGATCTTTGGTAACTTTAGAAAGGTGAGTTTCAGTTGAGTGATGAGGTCAAAAGTCAAATATCAAGGAATTGAGACTGAGTAATTGAAGAGGAAGTAGAAACAAGTATAGACAGATTTTTGCAGCTATTTATTTGATAAAAGGAGGAGAGATGTAGGGTGATAACTTGAGGAGAGTGTCTGGTTAAATGAAGGTTTTGTTAAGAATGGGGTGACCTGGATGTGTTTGTAGGTAGTAGGGAATGAGTTAGTCAATAGGAAGTGATTAGAGATTAGACAGGGAAGATGTTTGAGGGGGCAGTCTACCAGAAGAAATAGGATGGGAAAAGATCAAGGGGAAATCAGCTTTGAAGAGAAGAAAGACCACCTCTTCAGTTCTAACCAAGGAAAGAATGGGGGATGATGTCAGGAGATTTTGAGATAGAGAATAAGCTCACAGAGAATGGCCTCTGTCTCAGTAAAGTAAGAGGGGAAGTCTTCAACTTGGGTTGAGTGTGGGAGAGAGGGCTAATGTGGGAAATATCAGGAAAACAGAAGAAAAGATTTGGAATAGCAGCTGTGAAGAGTGGGAGAGAGAATCAGGGTCGAAGTAAAGGGTTGTTTTGCAGCAGTGAGGGCCCACTTGAGGACCTTCATGACTTGTAATTGGACTTATTTGACTCAGTTGTGTCACTTCCTCTGGCACTGTTTGGCAGCATATGACTTGAAATGTAGGAGGCAAATCACATGGATGCTTCTAAAGAGCATATTTTTTTGTCTTGAACAAACTCAGAGCATTCATAGTCTAATTTTAGGAACTTCACTTGCAGCATTCTTTTTCTAGAAAAGTTCTTTTCTGGTTTCATTTAAAACTATATTAAATGTTGTTAAAACCTGATTTATAGCTTCCATTTGAGGGTATTCATATTCTTTAAATATTAAGTTCCTTATTTCAAATACATAGGACCGACATGATAACAAGAAAAATTTCAAATAACCTTTATCAATCTGGGCAACTCCAAAAAAATATGTAATAGAGAAGATTTTTTCAGGTCAGTGTTCTGAAGAATAGCAACAGAAAGTCAGTGAGTACAGAGATACAAGTAGTTACTATAAGATATTGTCTCAAGGCACAGCATAGAATAGGCCTATTTCTATGCAAAATGGAAACTTATAATGGATTTTTATTTTGATAAAAATTCATCTATATACAAATAGCAACAGAGACATAGTCATTAAAACTTTACCTAATCAGAGTTAGTAGCTTTTTCTTAGTACTGAACTGAATTGGGTGATTAACCTCATTAGAAATTACTTTAGAAAATAATCAGAGCTTGTAAAATTAAGTGCTTTATCATAATGAGCAATATGGGATTTCAAAAGCTGAACAAAGCCCAGAAGCTCTTCATAGTTTTCTAGTGAACAGTCACCAGTTTTTACAATCTTCACATTCTCCAAGTTCCTGGAGAGAGAGAGAGAGAGATACAAAATTAAAGCATTTGCTATCTTGTTAACATATTCTAGGACTGGTAAGAAAATAAAGTACAAATTGTCACAGAATTGAGCATGCACTAATAATTGAGAAAATTAGTGATTAAGAAAGCATCCAGAAGTCCTAGAGCAGAAGAATGAAATGATTCTAAATAAATGATAGGTTCAGCAGGAACTTTAATTTATATTGGCCAGAAAACAAAATAATGACAATTCATTAATGTGAGCCAGAGAATAAACACATTAAATGAGATTCTTCTAGTAGATTTTGAAAGCATCGTAAATTAGTTAAGTACAGTATAGAACAACCCCCAGTAACTTCCAGAGTGTTTACAGAATGAAAATAAATTTATTTGTAAGTGACAACCATAGTCCTTTAACCAACTTCCATAATTATTAGGTTAATTCATTTTGAGAATTAATATGAAAGATGATAAGGCAGTCAGTCAACTAACATTTGTTAAGTGTCTACCATGTGCCAGACACTGTGCTAAGCACTGGGGATACAAAGAAGGGAAACAAAACCCAGTTCTTTCTCTCAAGAAGCTTACTGTCTAATGGGTGAGACAACATGCAAACAACTGTGTACAAATAAGATATATAGGATAAATTGAGGGTAATCTCAGAGGGAAGGCACTAAGATTAAGGAGGAAAGCCTTCTTGCAGAAGATGAGAATTTAGCTAAAACATGTAAGATTCAGGAGAAGTTAAGAGATGGAGATGAGGAAGGGAGTGTTTCTGGCCTTTGGTCAGCCAGCGAAAACAACAAGGAGGCCAGTGTCCCTGGCTCACAGAGAGTATGTAGAGGTGTTGGGGAGTAAGGTGTAAGAAGATTGAAAAGGTGGGAATAGGTCAGCTTTAAAAGCCAAACACAAGATTTCATATTGTATTCCAGAAGTAATAGAAGACCATTGGAGTTTATTGAATAGATGGGTGATATGGTCAGACTTAATTTTACAGCTGAGTGAAAGATGAACTGGAGTATGGTGAAGTGAGGCAGGGAGACCAGCCATCAGGTTATTGCAGTAGTCTAGGACTGAGATGATGAGGGCCTGCACAAGGGTGGTAACAGTGTCAGAGATGAGAAGAAGCTGGAGAGGAGAGGTATTACAAAGGTACAAGTGACAGAACTTGACCACTGACTGGATATTGGGGGCAGGGGGATGATGAAAGAGTAACACATTAAGGATGATATCGAGATTGTAAGCTTAGGGGACAAGGAAGATGGTGTTACTTTCAACAGCAATAGGAAGATGAGTCGAGGGCAGGGAGGAATAATGAACTAAGTCTCAGACAAGTTGAGTTTAAGATTTCTATGGGATGCCTCACTCAAGATAGCTAAACAGCACTTGGCAATAATAACAATAGTTTTAACAATAGCTAATTAGTACTTTCTATGTGACAGGCTCTGTGCTAAGCACTTTACAATTATTATCTCATTTTATCTTTGCAACAACTCTAAGAGGTCGGTACTGTTATTATCCCTGTTTTATAGGTGAGGAAACTGAGGGAAACAGGTTAAGTAAATTACATAAGATCACATAGCTAATGAATGTCTGAGACCAGATTTGAACTTGTCTTCCTAAATTCAGGCCCAGTGCTCTATCCACTATGTCAGATAGCTATTTAAATTCCCAATGCAAGACTGGAAGTTAGCGGAAAGGTTCGGACCGGACAAGTAGATATGAGAGTCATTGTGTCACCAACTCGATATTCACAGTACCTATAGCAGCTATGAATATGCTAGCATAATTCTGAATCACAAAGTATGACAGACTCTCCACATGGAAGACAGCAGAACCAAAACATTTATTCAAACACCAGAAAGCTGAATCCCAACACCAAAAATCCAAATCCATCATAGCAACAAAGAAATCTATACATAGTAACAATACAGGGGGCACCACCATCCCCCAAGTCTTCCTACAGCTTGGGCCTTCCCACAAATGAACCCACAGCTGGCTACCAGTTTCTTCTCTCTCCCTTAGTTCTAAATGCTGTAACCAGCTTCCTCTGTACTCTGCGCCATCCTTCCTGCTCCAACTGTTCAGCAAGCTCCTCCCATCACAGACTGCATGTGACTCAGATTCATGTGACTTAGGTTTCCATGTGACTTAAGCAGGTCATATGGGCCTCAATGGATGGGAAAGATCTTCCCATTTACATTACTATTACTGTAATATTAGTAGAGATGATAATTGAAACCATGAGAACTGATGAGATGACCAAAGGAAGAGTATAAAGAGGCAAGAGAAGAAGGCCCATGAAAGAACTTTAGGGGACCACCATGTTTAGCAGATTTAACATGGATGAAGATCTAGCAAAGGAGACAGAGAAAGAGCAATAAGCAAGCATCTCATTGGGCCAGACCAGTAAAACCTTTCTAGTATATGCCTAGCATAGTACTTTGCACACAGTAGGAACCTAGTAAATACTGAATTAATTTTCATAAGTTTGAACCATTGGGAACCTTGAATTCTGAAGCATTCTAATCTGTCCTGCTTGTGTTACCAAAGCTTGACTGTGTGTGACTTAGAATTATCCTGGTCTTAGTAGGAGTAGAGAGGGAAATAAAAGAAATAGTAGACAGAATAGTGATTTTAAACAGTGTGACATAATGGAAAGAGCATGGACGTAGGAGTAGGGAGATCTTAGGTTTACTGATTTGGTGTGTGACCTTGAAAAATTGCTTAGGCTCTGTTAACCTGTATCTCATCAGCTGTGATATGGGGGTTGCACTACGCTAACCCCAAGTTCCATTCCAGTCCTAAATCTTTTTTGGATATGTAAATTACATTTGAGGCCATACAGAGCAGTTCAAAAAAGAGAAATGGAAATAAAAGCATAGGAGAACTGGTACCAATAAGTGTAATTTTGGAATCATGCACAAAAAGCTACTAAGTAGTATATGTACTTTGGCCAAACTGTATTCCACTGCTAGGCCAATCAAGAGACTCCTTTAGAAAACTCTAGTCAGAATAAATTCTAGATCATCATCATCCTCACTTCAGCTAAGGCATTCTTGGCCAGAGGGAATGAGTAAGCAGCAACCAGTCGCATAAGAATTGAGATTGTTAGGTAGATAAACCTGGAGCTTTATGGGTTGATGGAGGAATAGAGAAGTTTTAATACATAGTCTTGCCGTGCTATTTTCTTTTTATTATGAATATGTCAGTTTAAAGGATTTCTAGAAAGATAAACATTGCTATGCATATTTTTCTTTAAATATTGGTGTCCTATTCCAAAATGTCATCTTTTAATTCAACAGATGCTCCCAGATATTAGTAATAAAAACATACAAGAGAATATGTACTGCAGGGTTTTGTTTATTTTAATTTAGTCTGTAAGGTTATAAACAGTTACTATCAACCATCATTTTTATATGTTAGTCTATGCAGTAACATTGATGTTAGCTTCAAAATGTTTTGTGCTGTAGACTTAATTGAATAAATTAATCGAGCCACATATTGAAAGGCCTTAATTTCCTATCTTTGGTTTGATAGTTGTTATCACGAGGTAATCTTTTTTTTAAAACCACTTTATTTCATCCATTCCAGGTTTTGTATTCCTATTCAATAGGTTTTGTGTACATTTTATTGGGATTGACATGCACTACTGGATTAAGCCCTGCAGTAGCATTTTGTTCAAAGGTAAATGCCAGTTAATCACTTTTTAAACAAACATCTGCCACTAAATAGTTTTCTATATACTTTTAAAGCTCCCCTTGTTGGAAAAGACAGCTACTTATGTAATTTGAAAATTCCTTTAATTTAACCTTACCATGACCTGTGTTAGGACATCAGAAATTTAGATTGCTTGATTTATATTTTAATGTGGTTTGTCCTTGCTACAGCCTAGCAAGTTAATTTTTTTAAATCACTATGCCAAAGTTGTAGATTTTTAATTTCATTATAATTTTTCCATTCTTTAATCAAAATTAAATAAGAATCTTTGCTTGAATGCATTGTTGAACAGCTTATTATTGCTCAAGCAGTTGATTAAAATCTGTATTTTATTTCATCTTGTAATACCTCAGGGTTTGTTTTGCATTTTCCTAACAGGTTTTTTGTTGTTGCAGCATCCAGTACAGACGTATGGTTATGCATTCCTTTTCTCCCTTACTGGGTATTTTGGAATCTCCTTTGTTCTGGCTTTGATTAAAATTTTTGGTGCACTTCTTGCTGTAACAGGTAGGAATAGTTTATATGCTTGATTTTTTAATATAAACATTTTGACACATTTCTAAATGTTATTCTCCAAAAGCAGCAGTAATATCCACTTTTTAGTAGCAAAAAGAAATAACGAATTCCATTGACTTTTTTTTCTTGAGTGATTAGTAAATGTTTGTTGATTCAGCTTTCTAAAGAAAACTGCGTTTGCTCTTCATATAATTCATATGTTTTAAAAATCTTAGATATTTGAAAATAAAGCAGGGTGATAACTGCTTACTAAAGTGTCATCTTAAATGGACAGTGAGAGGCAACATAGCGTAATGGGGAGAGGACCAGCCATTGAGTCTGGGAAACTTGAATTCAGTTTGTCCGCTCACACATATTAGCTATATAAACTTGGGCAAATTCCTGAACCTCTTAGTGTCCCAGGTTCTCTCTGACTCTAATCTACAGACTATTGCTCATCTCTGTCACCAGAAGGAGATTATACTGCTCCCCACCCACCCACCCCACCTCCCCAAAATATATATTTCTTTACTGTAACTTTGTTCTTTTGTCATTTGCATAGTTTAACAGTTTAGGATTTAAAGATAATAGAAATGTATTTTATGTCAATCTCTTTTCTATCCTCAAAATAATTAAAAGGTAATTGTAATTTTATAAACCAGTTAATTAAAATTTTCTTCTCCATTCTCACATTATCATTCTTTTACCTTCTTCAAAAATCACATAAAGTCAGATCAAGTCAACAAGCATGCACTGTGTGCCATTCAGTCAGTCAGGCAAACTACCATTTTTACAGAGCTTAGTACCACTTTGCTATCTCAAGAAGATCACATTCTAATGGGGGAAAGACAACATGAATTCAAGCATGTATATAGAAAATATCAGAGGGAAGGCACTCATATTGAGGGGATCATAGAGTATGTGTAGAGGAATAAGGATAAGACAGTTGGAAAGGTCTGAAGAAGCCACGTTATAAACATCTTTAGAAGCCAAACAGAGGATCGTGTAGTTGACCCTAAAGGTAAAAGAGAGGCATTGGATTTTATTGACTTGAGGGGGGTGATATGGTCAAACTTGTGCTTGAAGATCACTTTGGAGGTTGAATGGAGGATGGACTAGAATGCAAAGAGACTTCAGACCAGGAAGACCAACCATCAAATAACTGCAGTAGTCAAGGCATGAAGTGATGAGGGCTTGTACCAGAGGGTAGCAGTGTCAGAGGAGACAAGGGGGGTTACACAAGAGATATTATGCAGGTAGAAATGGCAGGATTTGGCAACATTGGATGTGGGGAGTGAGAGACTGAGGAGTCAGGGACACCAAGGTTTTAGGCCTGTATGACTGGAAGGAGGGAGTGCCTTCAACAGTAATAAATAAGTTTAAAAGAGGGGAAGATTTGGGATGAGACATGTAATTTGAGATAGCCTGGCTTTCTTTAAATCCCAACTAAAATCCTACCTTCTACAGGAAGATTTCTCCAACCTATTTTAATTCTAGTGCCTTCCTTAATTATTTCTTATTTATCCTGTTTATAGCTTTGTATATATTTATTTGCTTGTTGTCTACCCCATTAGATTGCATGCTCCTTGAAGACAGGAATGTTTCATATCCCCAGTGTTTAGCATAGTGCCTGGCACATAGGAGGTACTTGATAAATGTTTATTAGTTGATTGTTTGATTGATTGATGGTTCAATAGGTGGTTGAAGATGGTAAGACTGAAGGTCAGGAGGGAGGTTAAGGTTGGATAAATTGATCTGAGAATCATCTCCAAACTAATAATAATTGAATTCATGGGAATTGAATAATCTCCCCTTAAATTTTTCCAGCTTTTTGCCCCCTACCAAGCAATTCCTGATATTCTACCTTTATACCAAACTTAAACAACTAATTGGAAAAACAGGTACAAATTGAATACTATCTTAGCTGTGTAGCTACCATAAGAGGGACTCTCTCCCTCTCCCTTGTTCATCACCCTAAAAAATATACCTATTGTAAAATTTATGGATTATTCCAATTTACATTCTTCAGTATTCATTCACTAACTTATATCTCTTCAATTAATAAATAAACATTTGTTAAATGCCTACTGTGTGCTAGGCACTATGCTAAGTGTTTCATTTCCACTATACTCATTAGATTATAAGTTTCTTGAGGTCAAGGAATGTATTTATCTCTTTGTATTACCCTAACCCTGAAATTACCCCTTCTATCTACTTCCTCTGCTCCTCACACACTACTGAACAGAATTAGAGGAAGTCACTCAATTGTCCTGAGTCCACTACAAAAACATGTTTTCTAATCTCAGTCTGATACCTCACCATGACAAGGCAATGCCTTACTCCCTCCCTCCTCCAGGATTCTCAGTCCTGTTTCCTAGAGTGGCTGTTCCAAACTTTTTTCTTCTCTCATCTGTCCTTCCACACCACCCCATCCCCAACCCTCTCTACTGAGGACCTTAACTCACACTTTTTTGAGACCAGCCATTCTTCCCCTTCTCTCTCTCTCTCTCTCTCTCTCTCTCTCTCTCTCTCTCTCTCTCTCTCTCTCTCTTTCTCTCTCTCTATCCCACCCCCTCTCTTTTATTTCCATTTCACAGTCCCTTGACTTCATCTCCCATTCTCTTCTGGAGAATTCCCATTCTATCTCTAGAGAAAAGATGACCTTTCTTGTTAAAGCCAGCTCCACTACTTCATAGGAGCGTAGTTAGAGGTGGAAGGGATGTTTGAGAAAATGAAGTCCAACCTCATTTTTATTGTAAGAGATGCAGAAAACTTGAAGTAGTACCTTTGCCCAGGTCACAGCTAGTAAGTATCTGAGGGTGAGGCCAGATCTAATTGACTCCAAATGCACTCATTGCCCTATCTACTGTCCACTATCCACTACTTGATAATGTCTCTGCATGATTCCATCATCTCCCCTCTCTCCCCTCTTCTCTAGCAGACTGCATCCCCCAATTATCTTCCTTCCCCTCCCTCTCTCCCTCCTTTAGTATCTCTCTCTCTCTCTCTCTCTCTCTCTCTATCCCACACACACACACACACACACACACACACACACACACATATCTAGTTCCTGCTTCCTGCAAACACACCTAAGTCTTCCTTATCTTAAAGATCTCTCACTAGATACAACTATCCCATTAAGCACTTTTTTCCCCTATCTTCTCCATTTTTCAAACAAATTCCTAATAAAAACTTTGTAACTGTTGCTACCACTCCTGGTACGTACTTCTCAGCCATTTACATTTTAGCTTCCAACTTTATCACTCAAATTTAAGACTGCTCTTTCCAAAGTTACCAAAGATCAGTTAATTGAAAGACCTAATAACCAGTTTCCGGTATTTATCCTTGATCTTTCTGCAGTATTTGACACAGTTGACCATTCTTCTCCTGAATAATCCCTCTCCTTTCTATTTTTTTACTCTTTTTTTCCTTTTTTTTTTTTTGGTTTTCTCTTTATTCTCCTACTATTTCTCTAATTATACCTTTTTGTCTTCTGTGCTGTATTATGAGGGATAATTATGGCTATATAGTCATCCCTCCACATTCCCAGGGTTAGGGGCACTAGACCTCCACAAATGTGAAAAACTGCAAATAACTCTAGGTTCCACCCCAGAACTCTATGTGAGAGAGATTAGTATCTTGCACATTATGCAGATCTTCACAGTTGCCCCTGAAAACACAACTGCTTCACAGATTTCCTTCTCCTACTAAAAGCACAAGAAAGCATAGGAGAACTGGCAAGAGAAAATCACTGTGAGAGAAAATCGTGCCACTGAGCCTGGATGGTAGAGTTCCCACGATGAAAAATATGCTCCAGTGGCTTCCTGTTACCTCAGGGATTAAATGTAAATTCTTTTCTTTGGCATTTAAAGCCCTTCACAGTCTGTGTCCTACCAGCCTTCTTACACATTTTGCCCTTTGATAAACTCCAAGAAAACTATATTTTACCTATGACACTCCATCCCTTGTTTTGATGCCTTTGTGCTGACTCACTTATACCTGAGATGTTACCTCCTCATCACCATGTCTCAGAATCCTTACCTTCTTGCAATTAAAACAATTTCAGCTTGACTTACTGAAACAAGTTCTTGACATGAAAAATTGGAAAATGGATGGAGGAAAAGACATAACAGTATTTAAATAATGTTATTCTGAAGTTTAACATATAAATCAGTTGCCATAACAATGAGATCAAAAAGAACCTGAAGATTCATTTGGTCAGTAATCATTTCATGTGACTATAGCACCTAAGTACAACACTGGTATAAAATATATTCCCACTTATAAAATTGTACAGAGCCTAGTGAAAGATTATGGGTTGCATCACCTTATGGAATGGCAAGAAACAGTGGAGGAGGAAAAACAAGTTTAAGAAAGCCTACGCTAAAGACAGCTAAACAAACTCATCCTGAAGGCATTTAAGAATGAAAGTGGAAGGAAGGTAACAAGCAACAAGAGATGGAAAAGATAGGCAGACAAACTCTTTTCCCCATCAAGTGCAGTGAGACCACTATATTTGACTTCTTGACATCATAGTCTCATCTCAATCAATCATATGCATTAAGAGAAGGTGTAAATGATAGGATCATAACTCTAGAACTTCAAGGGATCTTAGAGGGCATGGAGTCTAAACCTTTTATTTTATAGATGAGGAAACTGAGACCCAAAAAGGCTAAGTTATTTATCTAAAGTCATGCAGATGATAAATATCAAGTATCCTTAAATACTGGATGTCAGTAATAAGCAGGCAGGATTTGAATACTGCCTCTCTGATTCCAGATCTAGCATTTTTCCACTGTAACACATTACACCAGAAAAAATGCCAACAAAGGTGCAAAGAGCAGCTGGGATGAATCAAGTATAAAAGGAGGGTGACACATTTTTGAGAGGCATTAGGAATTCTCAGGGTATCTGAAAGAGTAAGAATAAGATACCAGCACTTAGCACAGTGCCTGGCAAATAGTATGCACTTAGTAAGTGTTCATAAATGCCCTGACTTGATCAACTGCATGAGGGGAAAATCTTTGACACTCCCCCACCAAAGTGTTAGAGAAAACTGTAATAATTAATAACCCATATTCCTCATCTCATATATATATATTTGTATGTATGTATATGTATATATGTATGTAGTTAAGAAAATGATAAATGTATAATTTCTACATCCATCAGATGCATCCTTGAGGAGATAAATAAAAACAGACTTTATTAAGTGACATTCCATAACATGTTTTTCATGGTAGGGTTGACTGAAAGAAGTACAGAATAAAAGATCTCACAGTGCTTAGTTGTTGTTAACAAAAAGTATGTAATTTGGTAAAACAAATAGTTACCTTAAAGGCTTTCCTACTACAAGTTCATATGCATATGTCAAAATCATATAAGATCACCTGAATAATAACTAAAATAATCTCGTTCATAGTCTGTAATCATTAATATCAAGCAAGATAGAAAACAGGGAAATATATGCTTGCTAAACGTATTAGCCATTTTCTTAAAGGAGATATGATGCAAAGTCCAAATTGAAAAGGGGTTCCTATAGATAGTGATGTCTTCCAGATATTCCTTTTTAGTGATGATAATATGATGATTGCATCAAAGCCTAAAACATTACAAAGCTTTCTCAGTGATATCCAATTTGGCCTAACTATCCACATCAGAAAAACAAAGTAGTTTCAGAATGCCTATTGTCTTTTCTGACATTCAGTTAAATGGAAAAGTGTTGTTCTTGTCCAGTATATGTGTGTATAAATTAGGCTCAGCATTGACTATAAAGAGGAGTGGGATGGATTACCTTTTGGAAATTGTAAACGTTTTACCCTAACCTTCTGCTTATCATTTTCTTAACAACTACATACATATATACATATACATACATACAAATATATATATATATATATATATGAGATGAGGAATATGGGTTATTAATTATTACTGTTTTCTCTAACACTTTGGTGGGGGAGTGTCAAAGATTTTCCCCTCATGCAGTATGTATATTAAAAAAAATATCAGCATCCTTCTAGTGATAATTGTATAGGCATACAATAGGCATATCATTGAACAATATGGTCTCTGATGAATTCAAATTAAGGCTTATGCAAAGGGCAATAGAAAAATGCAGTTATGTACACGAACAGAGAGCAACACTCTATAAACAAGGAATTATGAAAGAGAACTAGAACAAAAGATGCCATTAAAGAGATGTATAATCAAATAAAAGATGGGCTACACATGTAGGAACAGGGCAAATTATATAGTCTCTTTGCCCCTCATAATGTCAAGAGAACCCAAAGAAGGCCACAGTTATCATGTTGGATGGACCTCTAGCAATGACCTTAGGGGATGACATGGGCAAGAGTTGCACAGGATGGGCAGACATGGATAACTTGCAGTGTGTATGGTTAAAATTTTTATGAAACTATTAATATCTTTTCCTTATCCACATTTGTGGCAGTCCTGTGTGTGTATATATACGTATGTATGTATGCCTACATATAAGTTGTGTGTACATACATATACATATGTATATGAAAATAATATAAATATGAATTGCCTACTTGTACAAATATCCACTTATACATCCATATATACATATACAAACTCAGCCAAAAGACCTTAATAAAAAGAGGTAAGAAAAATTAGTCTTTCGTTAGTTTATTTCTATAATTTCTATTCATTTCAGTTCAGTAAAGTAATATTTAATCAAGCTTAAAAAATAACATTTCATGTGAAAATTTTAAGTTTTACCTTTATATGAAACTTTTCCTCAGTTTTCTCTCTCTAATATTAAATTTTAATTCAGTTCTTTAAAAATACAGAAATTAGAAGATGTTTATTTACTGTGCTATGAAACAATATTCCCTTGTTCTTTACATTCCCTTCTATTCTCCTATTGAATGTGGGGACTGGTGAAAATGTTTAATGAAAATTGTATTTCTATTAGGAAATGAGAACTTATCAAACTTAATTGGAAAAAAAGAACAAAAGGCATTTAACTTAGGAAATAGTTATAAATATTTTAATTAATAACTGATTTGGTGAAACAGTAGAAATAATACTAATTAAAAAACTGAAGTAATTTAAGTGTTTTTAAATTATTCATCTGTAAACTCAATTTTCTAATTAAAACTATGCTTTTTTATTTTGCTTTTTCCATATAATGGAAAAAATCTTTTTCTAATATATATACATAAATTCAGACAATGTTACAAAACATTACTTAGCCTTAAAATAAGTAATCATTGGGTACATACCATGAATAAGCAAGGAATGTTTAGCAATTAGAAATTTTTATATGGAATTATCATCATAAAAATTTTAGGGTACAAAATGCTGCTGAGAAATGTCTATAGTTAAATAGTTTGCCACTCTATTAAAATTCATAGGGAATGTTTTATTTGCTTTTAAAACTTTTGAACATGTATTTGTGTACATTGTTGAATACCAGTTTGTCATTCTATTCAGCACACTTTTATAAAGTACATACTATATGCAGAGCAGGAAACTAGGAATATGGGAAGATACAAAGTTTAGGAAAAACAGAATCCCTGCTTTCGTGGTGCCCAAAGACTAATAGAGGGATACAAATTTCTAGAGCATATAACAGTGGAATTTAGCATTAAGTGGCCAATAATTGATTATAAATATGTTAAAAAGATACAAGCAAGTGCTATGTGGGCAGTGTAGAAAAGGTCATTGCGTACTTTGGAAGATTTGAAAATTCTTAGAAGGAGTAGCATTTTTGTTAAAGGGTTGAATTATAGACCAATTAAACATGAACAAAGACATAGAGATAGAAAACAACTAGACATCCTACCTAAAACTGGTGAATATTCAGTGTAGAACAGAGTATATGGAGGGGAATGATATTAATTTACACTAATATACTATAACTTGTTCATCCATTCCCCAATTAATGGGACATCCCCTCAGCGTCCAATAATTTGCTACTAGAAAAAGAGCTGACATAAATATTTTTGTACATGTGAGTCTTCTTTCTTACTCCCAAATTTGATGAAAAATATGTCTGGATTTCCTGACAAAATGGCTATCTGAACAGGAGGCAAACTGCCCATTTCCCACACACCTACTACAGCTAAATCCCAGAGTTCACCTTACACCAAGTAACGATCAAGAAATCTGGAGGGGTGGCTAGGTGGTGCAGTGAATAGAGCACCAGCCCTGGAGTCAGGAGGACCTGAGTATAAATCTGCCTCAGACACTTGACACATTTGCTAGCCATGTGACTTTGGGCAAGTCACTTAACCCCATTCGCCCTAAAAAAAAAAAAATCTGGTGAGAAACTACAATGAATTCTCCCACTCTAGAACCTCACAAAAGTTAGCTAGAAACCTATAGGCAATAGGAAAAGCAGCATGAACATGAGCAGAGATGAAACAAATACAACCTGCAAGACTCTGTGTTCAGAGGCAGAAGGAGCAAAGGGATCCTCTTGGAACAAACCACCAGGTTGGTCAGAAAACCCTAGGAAGCAGTAGTAACACTGTGATCAGACTGGGATACTCCAGGCCCCCAATAAATATTAGAACAACAAAGGTTGAAAAAATAGGACAAATATGTAAGTTATCTGATCTCAAAAAAATGATAGATCAAAGAGAGAATTTTAAGTCATTGAAAAACATAATTTTTAAAAGTTCAGACTTCATATTTTAATAAATCATGAATTAAAAAAAGAATGCCCAAATCAATAGAAGTGGCAAGAAAGCAAATAAAGATAGAAAAAACTTTCTTATCAACTCTTAAAAAGAACCCCCAAAGGAAGAGTCCTAGAAATATAATAACCACAAGTCAGGATCACGTAAAACCTGGTGTAATGGTAGTGTAATTTGAATTTGAAGATCCCTTGGTGTTGGCAAAGGTAGCAGGTACTTAGCACTTAGTAATTGATCAAGCCTCTGTTGGGGAAACAGAAGGTATGAATTCCTGTCTCCTGTTACTGATATAATAGGAAGGGGTTGGCTGAAACGGGAAGCTAATGCTGTGTATATAAAAGGAAAGCCCCAGAAAGGGAGAATTAGATCTTCTTGGAGCAGATTTTGTTTAGGCAGAAGTTGCTCCCGCTAGGGAGATTGAAGAGGAATCAAAGAGGCTGAAGAGGAAAGGTCATCCCATCGGCTGGGGAGAATGATTTTGAGCTGGAGAACCTGGATGAAGTAGTTTTGATTCTGGGAACCAGCTGAAACTCATGATGAATCTGAGGGCCAGCCGGAGCTACTGAGGATTTCCAAGAGCCAGTCAGAGCTGAGGGCCAGCCAGAGCCACTGAGGAGCTGCAAAGGATTTTCAGGTGCCAGTCAGAGCTGCCGAAGACTGAGGAAGCATGACTGTGATGCTGGTACTTTATATGAACCTGTTGGTGGCTTTATTAAGCCTTGACTTCCTTGGAACAGAGACTGTGAAGGATTTGAGATGGACTGGACACTGTGAGTTCCAATGTGGAGCAGGAACTGCACAGAGATCTGGACAAGGACCTGGGAGCTGTCTGCCTTTGAACCCAGGTGACAGTTTGGTGAATCCAGGAAGGAACTGGAACCATGGAAGAGGATCCAGGGAATCTGAGGGACCACCCCAAGTCAAGCTGAAAGAAATCTTTACTTGGATACTGTGTATGACTAAGAAATTGCAAATATACTGGTGACCTAGGGGTGGAGGGTCTGTGTAGTTTCTAATGATTGAATAGTGAATAATGAAGGATGATTGATTGACTAAATGATTGTACTTAGTGATTGATGACTGAATGAGTAATTGATTTGTAATCTAGTATGCCCCATGAGTGGAAAACTTTGACTATTGTACTTTGTTATTGAATTAAGGATTTTTTGAATGCTTGAGTTACTAAATGATTGTTCTTTGTTCAAAACTTTGTGACCACTATAGTGGAAACTATGTGGCCATTTTCTGTGATAAGTTGTTGTGAATGCTGTATTTTGATTATCTGTGATAAGTTGTCATATTGTGAATGCTGTACCTTGATTTCTGTGAATGTTTTGCTCTGATTTGTTATGGAATAAATAGAGTGCTCACTATATACTGTGTAATCAGAACCTTAAAAGCTGTTCACAGTAGCAGTCCTCTGGAAAGCTGCTAGTGCTTGGCTTTATACCTGGCAGCTTCTACAATAAATAAGTGGATTTCAGCTGTGTTGATAATGACCTTGTCTACACACAGAGAGGACTGCTCCCATACAGAGCTTTTTCTTTTTTTAAATAAAAATGTTGCTTTTTAATGTCACCTCCCAATGTATGTTCTACCCTTTTTGTTACACAACTCTAAAAAAGTAAAGTTAAGCAAAACAGACACATTGTCCATGTCTGACAATCTAGGCTTCATTATAGGGTAGATGTCACCACCTTTTCCTGTCTGCTGAGAGGAGGTAGACTAAAGATTGGTCTCTGCATTGACCAGAAATTAGAAAAAAATCTCTCATTGTTTTCCTTTATTTTATTACAGTCATAAATTGTTCTCTCAGCTTTGCCTACCTTCTCCTGTGTCACTTCATGCATGAAAGGGCTCCTGAGTTCCTCTGAATTCTTCATAGTGGATTTTTCTTATTGCATTACATTCATAGAACACAATATATTCAACCCATCAGTGGTCTCTTTATTGTCACTATTATTTTTTGGTTACAATAAATTTATTGTCACAATTAATGTCTTGGTTAAACTTCTAGGAGAAATTGTGATGTCATTTCAATTGTATATTTCCTATTTTTAAAATTTCCATTTGCTTAATTCATAGTTATGTCATTTCGGAGTTAGCTTCACCTATTTTTTTTTTTTTTTACTAATACTGTTGTTAGTTCTGAATCACTCTTCTGATTGTATACAGATATCTTACTCAGAGGTAACTCCCACATAAAAAATAATTCCTTTCCTACCTGTTAAAAGATAATCTATTTTGGGGTGGCTAGATGGTATAGTAAATAGAGCACTGGACTCAGGAGGACCTGAGTTCAAATCCGGCTTCAGACACTTGATACATTACCCCTGTGACCTTAGGCAAGTCACTTAACCCCAATTGCCCTACCTTTTCCCCTCCAAAAAGAAAAAAAAAAAGATAATTTATTTCATTTTAAGAAACATCATATAGAACTAAATAGATTACATTTTAAAATGTTTGTAGTCATTTAATTGCATTTTAGAGTGAATATTCACAGATCATATAAAAGAAAGAAATCTATTATATTTATTATTTAAGAGACCTTGTTAGATGCCTCATTTTATTAAGTTTCTATTTTATATTTTTCTAATAGTTTCAGTGAAAGTAAGACAATGCTAAAAAAGTGAGCTTATATTAAACTAATCCTTTGTTTTCCTTACAGTAACAACAGGAAGAAAAGCAATGACCATTGTGCTTTCCTTTATATTCTTTGCTAAGCCATTCACATTTCAGTAAGTACTTTTGTCTTCTACAGTTTTCTCAGTTTCTATGTAATATAATGCATATTTTCCTTAAATAACATTAACTCTAGCTTTTGTACTTTTTCTTAATTTCTTTGATGTCTTCATTTTAATAGTGTTTTATTATGCTTTAGAAAGTATTTTATAATGAATCCTTTTGCTTGAACATCTTATTTGCAGATATCTCTTTACCACTCTTGTTTCACTTTTTGTATAAATGGGTTCTATTGAAAATAGTGGGCCTAACTTGACATCTTGAATGCTAGTGCTATATGCTATATATATATTACCAAGAATAAGTGCTTGTTTTCTAAAGCAAGAATTCAGGATTTTTCTTCTTAGTATGAGGAAATTATGTAGAAGTCCCTAAAAGAGGTTGGTATTAGATTTCTGTCATATAGAATACATGTCAGTCTTTCATTAGAGTCGCTTTTTAATACCTTATGGTGTGGCAGCAGTCCTGAGCTTTTGAAGACTGAGCCAGGAGAGGAAGGCTCTGGCACTCCTTAGGGGTCTTTATCTGTTTTCTGAGGCCCAGCCAAACCAAGTTCATCCACAGGCCTCAGGGTGTGTGTCATATAGACCTTGCAACTTGCGTCAATGTAGGAAGCACCTATACCAATGAGATCAGTGATCCTTGATCCCACTTGGAATCAACATTGTCTTAAACTCGCTTATAGAAGGAGAAGCTGCAATCTGCAACTCCTAGACATCACACTCATCTGAATTTTAAATGTTTCAGTTACCTTAGAATGAATTTCCATCATTTTACAAATGAGGAAACCAAGATAAACAGGGTGAAGTAACTTCCCCAGGGTCACACAGCTAGTAAGTGTCTGAAGCCAGATTTGAACTCAGGAGGATGAGTCATCTTGACTCCAGGCCTGGCACCCTATCTACTGTACCATCTAGCTGTCCTCATACATATTTTTACCTATGCAGAAATACAAGTTTTCTTGTTGTACTTCAGTTGTCAGTTAACACACAGACCTGTTGGGCAAAATAGCTACAGCATACAATGTGTATGGGAATTTGCCTGGTTTATCTTGTTTCCTAAAGATATCTTTTTTCATGCCTTTTAATCTCCCATCTAGTAGTTTTTTAGATTAAGTCATGGCTTCTTAAACTTTTTCCACTCATGACCCCTTTTCCAATTTGCAGCTTTCATTGGCATTGTGTGACCTTAGGGCATGCAGCTTTGTATTCAGAACCAAGGCTGAAGTGAAGTTGTGCTATGTATTATGGACAAGCACTATCAGAAACACCTCAGGTTGATTTTTAATTATTTTTTGGTTGTTGCACATTCAGAAATCTTTAACTGTTGCCGCATTTTTTGGTCGCAACCCACAGTTTAAGGAGGGCTATTCTAAGTGACCCATGACCAATTTCTAGGCTCTGAGGCCATACACATCCTTTGATTGCATTTTCCAGACCTCCTGGAAAGTTTGGGTTTTGAACTTTCAACCATTATTCTGAAGAGTTCAAAATGTACTAAATGTTGCACTAAAAATGAAGAATGACTTTTCTCTAGAAATAGAAGAAAAGACCCTGTATAGTAGAAATCTCAGTAAGTGAAGTTGCAGAATTTTAGGAGTGAGGCTAGAGGAACTAGAAGAAGCTAGAACACTAGAACAAGACACATGAATTTAAACACCAAAAAATTATGGTTTTATTTTGAAATACAAATTTTCATCTACTATCTCTTATTTTCTACATGAGTTGAAGCTACTTGGTCTCTGAAGTATTCTTAAATTCTGGTCCTTCTGGTATAAGCCCAACCCCTCAATATACATAAAAAGACACCAAGGCCCAGGTTGGCCAGTGACTTATCAGAAGTCCCAAGACTTCTAAAGTTGATGAAGTTAGAATCTGGTGCTTTTTCCACTCCCCTAAAGATACTGTTTGATAAAAGTAATAATAAGTATGAATGATAATATCAAATAATATAGTAATTTAGTAAACTTCTGTCTTTGAAGGTAATTTTTATGTGTACATAGTCAAATTCCTTTGTTTACAGTGAATTTTTACACTGATATTCTTTTACTCTTTTTTTTTCCCTCTCAGGTATGTGTGGTCTGGTTTATTAGTTGTACTTGGTATATTTCTAAATGTTTACAGCAAAAATATGGACAAAATCAAGCTCCCATCACTGTATAGTCTGTTAAATAAGAAATTGGAAGACAGAAAGACAAGGACGTTGGCACAAACAGTATAGGCAGTAATTTGCACTGTCTGAAATGGAACTTTTTTGAGGGAACAATTATCAATTCACTTTCCAAAGGGATCTTTATAAAAACCAAAGGAGTAGGAGGCAAGCTGTACATTGTGGCTTAAATATGGACATTTTTATGTGAAATCGACCCTCTCTTCAGAACATTTGAATTCACTTTACTTTTGAAACATTCAGCAAAGCCAGTGTGTAGCACATTATGAGAATAAAATATCAAGATGAAGGACCGAAGTACTTGGCAGCTTATTGAGAATTTCTCCTGGAAATGGGACATTGCAAGACCAAGACCAATTTGGATATCATATTCATGTCATATCTAAAATACCATTGATATAGAATTTGTAGACTGTCTTGTCTTTGTTGTTTGGTTGTTTGGTTTGAGTTATTAAAATTGATTTTTTTTGTTATTATGATACTGGTGACCAAATTTATATTTTAAAGTCCTAGGAGAATGATAATTTTAAAGAAAAATATATTTAATGATTTGTAATGTTTTAATATAATTATGTATTAAAGTTGAAAATGGAAATTAGATTGTCTTTAATGAAACGAAAAATTGGGGGATTTTTCTCTCACTTATAATTTAAAAATCTATTTTCCAATGACAGCATGCCTTTTAATTATTCTGTGAAATGTGCCTAGGATATCCATAGGATTCGCCTTTATGCAACAGTTAAATGCATAATCAAAGGAAGGAATTGTTTCTGCCCACTAGGATAGTTCTAAAAAATTAAATTATACCAGAAGGGCTCATTCACTCAAGGTAGAAAAAGTTTTTCTCAAAATGATTATAGTTTACTTTTCTCACAAAATGTGAGTCAGCTTTGAAACAATAAAAGATATGGTGAAGTTAAAGTAGTTGAAAGTTTGGTTTATTTTTCATGTATTAAAAAACATACATAGGCATTTACATAATAGAAAAATATTTTCTAGGCTATTAAATGTGCTATTTAGGTACAATGACCTCCACTAAAATGCTATTTTAATATGTCATTAAAACAGGGATGCAGTTTTTGGGATGACCCTGACTTTTTGAAGCCGATGACGGGGGGTACAAACTCTGTCAGGTCCTAACAAGGGAGAAGGGCTGTACCTATGCACCTGGTGCCAGCCCCACAATGTTTGGAGTGTCACATCACCAGAAAAGTTGCCACCAGGTAATGTTGGTTTTGGTGGGAGCAGGGGTGAAGGTTTTCCCACCCCAAGTCATAAAGAACTTTTACGAAAGTGTAGATGGAATCATTGATGTAATATTAAAGTATCAACAAAAAGACATAGGGACCTGTGTCCACTAACAGATCACAGCCCTTTTTTTTCCACTTCTTAAAAAATTTTAAACAAATATTAAAATTTATAAATACTTAATAAGAAAAAAAATGAAACTTTATAAACTTAAATATAGAAGAAAAAAAGAAAACATGTGCACGGCAGAACATAGGAAGAGGATTCAGAATATATAGCAATAACTTACCATTTCAAGAAAGCCTATAAAATAAATAGTCTGTGTTAGGTTGAAAGCTATCCATCTTTTCTTTGCTTCCTTGTTGGTTTTCTTTTGTTTTCTGGTGTATGCTTTTTACTTTGTTCTTCTTTTCTCCCACCACCCCAAGGCTACAATTGAGTGTGGATATATTTATATATAGATATTGATATACACACACACACACATACACACACACACACACACACACACACATATATATATATATATAAACAGCCCCCCTTTCCCCACCTAATTCCTCTGTAGTGGTTCTTTTTCTTGGACCTCATTTCTGTAAGATAATTAGAATTTTAACTGTTCTTGAACAGTTTTAATATGAAGTCATATCATTTTTATGAAGTCATATTATTCTCAGGCTTTCCCTCAATCTTTTTTATAAGCTACATACTTAGTAGTAACAATCTTAGACATAGATTTTACATTTTCCATACATAAAAGGTAAACATTCTATCCTTATTTAGTCCCTTGTAATTGATCATTGGTATATACGTTATATTTCTCTTGGCTCTTGTATGTCAAATCTGCTGTTGAGTTTTTATTTTAAAGACAGTTCTGAAAGTCTGGCAGTTGACCAAATGTCCATTTTTTTTCATTCAGAATTATGCTTAGCTTTGTTGGATATGATATTTTTGGCCAGAGGCCCAGTTCTTTTGCTCTTCAATATATAGTGTTCCAATACCTATGATCTTTTAGTGCTGTCAATACTACATCTTATGTGATCCTAATTGTGGTACCATCATCCACAAATTATTTTTTCCTTGTTGCTCATAATATTTTATCTGATCTGGAGGTTTCAAAGTTTAACTATTTATTTAACTATATTTCTGTGAATTTTCCTTGGAGGATCTCGTTCAGGTGGTGATCAATAGGTTTTTTTTCTTTCTATTTCTACTTTCCTCTCTTGTTCTAATGCTTCAGGACAATTTTCTTTAATTATTTCTTCTATTATTGTATCAACAAGATTCTTTTTCTGATCAGAACTTTTAGGTAGTCCAATTATTCTTATGTTTTCTCTTCTTGATCTGTTCTATAGCTCCATTGTTTTTCTTATGCAATGTTTCACATTCTCTTCTGTTTTTTCATTCTTTATATTTTGTTTTTTTTATCTCTTTATCTCGTATAACTTTGCTGATTCTGCCTTACCCAACTCTGATTTTCAAGGAGTCATTTTCTTCCTTAAGATTCTGGATCTCCTTTTCAAATTGGTTGACTTTCTTGTCATAATCTTCTTATTTTTCTTATATTATTATTTTTTCCTCCATCTTTCTTATTTGACTTTTAAAGTCTTTCTTTTTTTAATTCTTCAATGAATTCTTTTTGGGCAGTTGGCCATTTGACATTACTTGGAGTAGAAGAAGGTTTCTTTGCTTCAGTATCTTTCTCTGAAGATGAACCCCTGTCCTCTATTCCCATAGTAACGCTCTATGGTTGTATCATTTCTCTGCTTTGCCTGTACATTTTTCCTTTTTTAACAATTTAGTTTGTATAATCACCCTTAGTCCTGGGTATGAGGAATGGTGGCTCTGGCCTCTGTTCTTCTTCAGTTCTCCCCTCTGGCCTTAAACTTAACCAAGACCTCCAGACCCCTGTAAGTTCCCCCAGCCAGTAGAATCCCGGTCCCACTACGTCTGCACTCGTCAGGCATATGCTGGTTCCTTTTCACCCCATTCCCCACTATCCAAAGCACAGTTGGGTCTGGTGATCTTTGTCAATAGAGGTTCCTTTGCTCTTTCCCCGCTCTCCCCTCAGTATAAACGTTCTTGTGTCTGTGGCCTCTCAAACCAGCTAAGCCTAGGGCTTGCCACTTGTTGCTTAAGTGGCTCTTGTGTCTGTGGCCTCTCAAACCAGCTAAGCCCAGTGCTTGCCGCTTGTTGCTTAAGTGGCTCGCTGCTGGTTGTTAAAGTGGACTCTAGTCTGGAGTGGAAGAGGAGATTTTTCACTGGTAGGAAATCTCACCCTGAGGTTTTTCTTCAGGTCGTCTCTCATTGTCCCCCTCCACTCTTACTTGTTTTCACAGCTCTCTGTTTGCCCAGGGGTGCTATTTTATCTCTTTTGTGGAGGAAAATCTTGAGAGCTTGGAATTTCCTGATTCCACCATCTTCCCAGAATCCTCTCCTCACAGCCTTTCTTAATAGCTAAATTCATAGTATCATAGAGCTGTCGCTAGAAGGTCATCTAGTCACTCCAATTTTTCAAATGAGTAACTAAGGCAGAACAGGAATAAATTTCTTGTACAAGGTCATAGAAGTAGTATCAGAAGTGGGATGTGAATCCAGGTTCTGTCATTACAAAACTAGTACTATGGTGAGATATTGAGACACAGAAGTTAAGACACTTGCCTGGGGGAACATGGGCTATAAGTGGTAGCCACAGCTTAAGTAGGTGTTCCTAACTCCAAGCGCAGGACTCTATCCATTAAAATAAAAGTTGGAAAATATGCCACTTAAAATTTGCTTATATTTAGAGTAATCTGACTTTTTAGCCATTTACTTCTAATTCTACTAACGGCTTTTCAAATGTCTGATATATGACCAAAATCTATTTAAGACAACCAATATAAATTTGATTTCCCAAAACAAATAATATTGGTCAAATGAATTCTGTTCCACTATATTATTTCACACAGGTTTAGATATCAGTCAGTATTTATTAAGTGCCTTCCATATGCCAAGTACTGTGCTAAGCAGTGGGGATACAAAAAAAAAAAAAAGGCAAAAGATAGCCCCTGCCCTCAAGGAGCTCAGTGGAAGAGACATGGAGCAAACAAGCTATATACAGGATAAATAAGTAATTGAGAGGGAAGGCCCTAGACTTAAGAGGAATCAGAAAAGGCTTCCTATAGAAGATAGGAGCTCCATTAGGGCTTGAAGTCAGGAAGTAGAGATGAGAAGGGAGAGCTTTCCAGGCATGAGAGACAACCTGAGAAATTGCCTTGAGCCAAGATGGTGTGTCAAGCTCTGCTCAGGAGGCCAGTATCACAGTATGAAGATATTGTAAGGAATAAAAACACTAGAAAGGTAGGGGCAGGACTAGGTGATGAAGGGCTTTGAATACCAGAGGATTTCATGTTTGATCCTATAGATGACAGAACTGACGGGGTACAGCCCAAGTTGAGACCTTTTCCTTTTACCCCAAAAGAGTTTGAGTCCCATTTGTCCATAGACCCTGGGGAATCCCCCCCCCACCTTGCATTCTCCCTGAATTTTCTCACTTAAAATGACTTTTTTATGCTGAAATCTGTTACCCTTAACCTAGCCTAGCTCTCCATTGTCAGTTACCTCAGGATTGCCTCCAGCTGCTTCCTACCCTTGATCCCATCAGAATCCCGTTCCCTTGATTCCTGCAATCTGACCTCTAGTCACCCCAGTCCCATCAAACTCCTCCTTAGAGTCTTCCTCAGGACCCTCCCTAAATCCCTTCTATAGTCACCCCAGACTACTTGGCCACCCTTAGTTCCTTTCCATAAACTTTCTATATATAAGATCTAGCTTGCCTCCATGAATGGGGTCAGATTAAATCTAGCTAAGATTCAATCTGGTGAGTTTTGTCTATACAAGCATCACAAATGCTTAGGCTTCTTAAGAGTCCGCTCAGTATGGCAAATCTTTAATAAACTTTGTTTTTCTTTGCCTGAAAGAAGGCTTGGGTTGAATTCATTTGGGCAGGACCCAGTGTGTTAGTATTTTGGGGTTGTGAGAACCCCTAAGCCCCAATATTTTAAACCCCAATAGAACCACTGTAGTTGGGAGAGAGGTTGACATTGTTGAACCTGTGCTTTGGAAAGTCACTTTGGTAGCTGAATGGAGGATGGATTGGAGTGAGGAGAGACTTAAGGCAGACAAGCAATGTAATGCCAAGCAAAGGCAATTTCCCAAGGTTCAAAATACCAGCATAGCTGCTCTCCATTTTATTCAGTGACAAACTAAGAACAGAGAAAATCAAAATACAGCATTCACCAAGTGTAATTCAATAATTTCCAAGTACTACTCCACCCCTTGGCAATTCACTCTCTGTCTGCAGAGCAGTCTCAGGAGCTCTGAATCAACATCGAGGTTCCAGGACCTCTGCAACAATAGCACTGCCCTTCACCAATGGATGAATCTGGCAAAACAACATCAAAACAGACAGACAAAGTACAGGCATCACAGCCATGTCTCCACAGTCCTTGGCAGCTCCGGGTGGCAGCTCTCAAAGGTCCTGGGCAGCTTGAACTGGCCCTCAGCAATCTTCTCCATCTCTCTGCCTCCAGGATACTGCTTCCAAAAATTCTTCTGCCTCTCTTCCTCTACTTGTGCCTCTCCAGATACACAGCACCAGCTCCTCCCAGTTCAGCCCTCTCTTTCCATGTCAACAAGTCCATCCCACAATTGTGATTCACAAGCTCTGGGTTTTAACACCCAACCCAAAAACCAAGCCAATACAGGGGGATCTTTAAATTCCATTACTATTACATTAACACAGACAGGCTATTGTAGTAGTCCACACAGGAGGTAATGAGAGCTTTCACCAATATGATGGTAGTGTCAGAGGAAAGAAGTGGGGGTTATTTGAGGGATGTTGCAAAGGTGAAATCAAGAGGTCTTGGCAACAGATTGGAGATGATTATTAACTTTGACAATTATTACATGGTTATCATTAAATTTCTGATGATGGCTACTTAATGAAGAAGGTGTAATGAATGTCTGATCATCCAATATTTCAGATTTTTACCTTTTGTAATTAGTCACTTGTGGGTTGAAAAGTTTAATTCTAATCTTTTAAAATTGATCTAATTGCTATATTAAAAAGCAAGATGACTTTTAACACACATTTATAAATTTATCATATTATTTTGTAAATGAACCTTGAAAAATCATCAATTCTACCCCACTTGCCTTAGAAGATGGATAAATACAATTGTCCTTTGGGGGGAAAGTGCCTAATAAAAAAGCTGATTACACAAATCCTCAGTAACCTGTTGCAGAGTTTCAATTACCTATGTCAAAATAGTATTTCTTTTACAAAGCCTAATTGATTAAGTTAAAGTGTTCCTCCCTTTCACAGTTTTAATTTATAATAAAGCTTCATGAAATCAGACTTATTATGGGAAATACTAATACGAAGTTGTAATCTAAAAGAATATTTTTAAAGAAATACAGTTGCATCATTACCTACAGTAGCACTAAAGACTTACAAATTGTTGTCAACTAGAGGTCTTACCATAACTACTTTAATGAATAATTTAAGATTTATTTACAATTTAAATATGAAGTACCTCTTTGCAAAGAGACAATATTGAATATTAGAAAACATTTTCTTATCAAAGTGGGTTAAAAATTGCCCCTGTAATCTTGTTTGCATTATTGTTCTCTTATTTTCATTATTAATGAGTTAAATTCAGCAAATATAATGGAGGGCTACCTCATGGTTCTTTCAGTATTTCATTCAATTCTTTCCTTTTAGAACTACACCTCTGTGAAACTATGCTCTTATCACATTAGTGTACTATACATGATAATTTTTAGATTCTCTGTCTGCTTCTTTTTTTCAGCACATAATCCATTTTCCCTATCATGTATTTAAGCAATTTAGCTTTCCCTTCTTGAGCTGCTCTACTGATCCCTCAACTCCTTACTCAGCTTTTCTTGCTCTGAATTCTTCTCTTCGTTCAAAGTTTGACTCAGGTGACATAAATTCTCCATAAATCTTCCCTCAATCATTGTTAGTAGCTTTCTCCTTCCCTGAATTACTTTACATTATTTGTTTATAGGTTATAGCAGTGTATGTAAGAGTGAGCTCCTTGAAAGGGACTACTGTCTTTAAATCCCAGAATATAGCATTGTACTTTGCATATAAGAGGTACTTAATTAAATAGTTATTTTTATTAGATTATACTGTTTATCAAGATAACTTAAAATTTGACTCAATCTCCTATGTTTCACACACCTGCCCTGAACAATCTTCAGAATGGCTTAATAGGCATTCTTGCCAATGACCCAGATAATGGAGAAGACGTCAGTGATATTCAGCTAAAGATTACCCTTGCCAAAATAACCACCAGTATCCTTCCTATCCCATCCCTGCACTTTGAGGTAGAGCCACCAAAAACACTCTTTTATGGTCTTTGAAATATTTACTAACTGTGATATAGTGTCAGATACACTGGAATTAGAGAAAGAAGACTGAGACTCAAGTCTCTCTTGAGCTTAACTTCTAGGCCTCATTTTCCTTCTCCATAAAATTAGATCAGATCCCATCCAGTTCTAAATCTATGAAGCTAAATGACTTATTAAGAAGTATTTCATATTATCCCTTAATGAAATTCATCAAAGTCAATATAGATGACATATTGTCTAGATTTAACAGGTCAGTTATTTTTATCTTAAGTGAGATTTAATTAGCATGACAGACCTTGATCTTTATGAAGCCATTCTAGTTGCTAACCAGCACCATGCTCTTCTCTTCAAGGATTTAACTGATGATTTTTGGCACCACCACCAGCCTTAAACTGCCCCCAGTCATTAGGATTTTGGTTTACAAATCTAAGGAACAGGTTTGCTTTTCTCCCCTTTTAATTATTAACAATGTTTTGGCTCTTTAAAATATTTTAAAAATTTCTTAATCTTCCAAATTCTTAAAAATGATAGCAGCTTTCTCTTCCCGATCCCATACCACTATGATATCTTTGGGATTCTAGAATACAGACAACCAGATTTCCAAAATTAGGTGAATCTCTATGATTTAGTCTGTCATCTGGCTGTCATCCACTTAAAAGCTGATTTCTGCATTTCCCAATCTCTGTGCTCTGTTTTTATTTGTTAGCTCCCAAAGTACCCCAGGTATAAATGAAAGGACTTCTTTAATCATCACAAGTATTTGAAAGACTTGGTATTCATTACTTTCTCTCTCAATGTGTGTTACTTACAAAAAAAAAGATCTTTGTAAAAATGTAAGATAAAGCCATAATTCACTGTGAGTCATGGTCTGTTGTTTTAATTTCATGGCATGTAGTTAGAATACTTTTTATGCTATGGTGTAGTGACATTATGAAAAAATATTCACTTCAGTGAACTCCTGTTGCTTCAGAGTGAGCTCTGTATTACAAGGGGTTAGGAAAGCTTACCATCAGTAACTTAACACTTAGAGAATTTTCCAAGAGTTTATGCCTCAGATGTGTATCATTCAATAGTTAATTATGTAATATAACCAATCACCAAATCTCAGAAAAATTAATAATTCCTTACTCTATAAATTACTTATTTCCATTATTGCAGTAATTTGAGGGTGAGTAGTGACAGCGATGCATAGTTATCTAAAGGGCAGCTTCTTTCGCTTTGGTTTCTCACCTTTCTTTCCCATGGGCAACCACAGTGTGAGGGAAGAACAGAAGATGGCTTCATCAGTTGCTTAAACCTTAGCACAAGATCTTAATGCACAATACTATTTGGGGAATCTTTTTGGAGGTAGACAGCATTCCATAATGGATATTGTGCTGGACTTAGAATCAGGGAGACCTTGGTTCATATCCTGCCAAGCCTGCCAATATTCGCTAGCTGTATGACCCTGGGCATGTCACTTAACTTCTTTGAGACTAGTTTTCTAATCTATAAAATGAGGTTAATAAATAATATCACCTACCTAATAATGATAACTAACATGTATATAGTCCTTTAAGGTTTATAAAGTACTTTTCAAATATCCTATTTTATCCTCACAGCAACCCTGAGAGATAGATGCTATTATTCCCATTTTAGAGATGAGGAGATTGAGGCAAACAGGCTGTGACTTAACACAAAGTAACAAATGTAGTAAGTGTCTGAAGCAGGAGTTGAACTGAGGTCTCCCTGACTCTTTGTCCAGTGTGCTATCCAACTAGCTGCTTTACAGAATTGTTATAAAGATCAAAATAGATAATTTATGTGAAAGCATTTGGCCAATCTTAAACTGAGCTTTTATTATGTTCAAGTAGAATTGCATTTACATATATCATTGTTTATGTCCAAATCTACTTACATCAAGTTCTATAAGTATAGTATATACTCCATACCAAAGCAAACCCTCCTATTTGCACAAGTGATCCCATTCTGTTTTGTCCCTTCCAGCAGATTGCACCCTCTATCATCCCCACTGTGTCACTTATCTTCAGTGTCTCCCAGTCAAATACAAATGGCATTCAAAGCCTTTCATAACCTAACCACACATACCCCCAAACCTTCCCAGACTTCTAGTTAAACCCAACTACGTACTCTTTGACCCAGTGATACTGGTGTCCTTGCTGCTCAATGAGCAAGATTCTACATTTCTTAGCTCTGGGCATTTTCTCTAGCTGTCATCCTCTAGGCCTGGGAGGCTCTTCTTCATCTCCACCTCCCAGCTTCCCTGGCTTCCTTCATGTCATACCTAAAACGCTACCTTCTTCAAGAAGCCTTTTACAATCCCTCTTAACTCTAGTGCTTTTCCGCTGTTGATATTTTCTATTTATCCTGTACCAAGCTTGTTTGTACATTGTTGTTTGCATATTGTCTCAACCATGACTTTGAGTTCCTTGGGGAACAGGACTTGTCTTTTGCCTTTCTTTATATCCACAGCACTTAGCACAGTGTCTGACACACAGTAGGTGCTTCATTAAAGCTTATTGACTTGACCAAATATACTTCAAGAAGAAAGAAAATTGAAATGGCAATAGTTCTTAATTTTCTGACTATATAAACATTTTTAACTGAGAAAATATTTCTGAGCAGTAGGTATCTATACAATTTTCTTAGGTTCAAAGGAGGTAGATGAAAAGCTTCTAATCTAATGAAATATAGCACACATGAAAATGCTTGATTCAGACATAGCCAGGTGTAGTCGTAATGGTTTTCTCTGTTATAAGTAAAGGGGGTTTCTGAGTTTACAGAAGGAGAATGCGGATTAAAGTTGTCCACAGCTTTAGAAAGTTGATTATTAGGGCTTCATGTGGGAGAGGCTAAAGGCCAGGGTACTATCACAATAGTGTTGAAACCATGTTCTTGGGGCCTGAATAGAACCCTGGGTATTGAAAAATGGGCTCAGGGGCGCAGTGAATAGAGCACCTGCCCTGGAGTCAGGAGGACCTGAGTTCAAATCTGTCCTCAGACACTTAACACAAAAACTAGTCGTGTGACCTTGGGCAAGTCACGTAACCCCTATTGCCCTCCAAAAAAAACAAAAAAAAAAAAAAGAAAGAAAGAAAGAAAGAAAGCAAGAAAGATAGGCTCAGATTAAAAAAGAAAATCATCTAAATCAGAAGACATTGATTTAAAGATGTAATAGTTATTCATGCTCTAACAGCTACTAGATACCCTTCTAAAAAGTTTTTTTTTTAATTACCAGTTGACCAATACCTTTAATGATCTGTCATTCACATAAAACAAATTGAAGATAGTATCATCTTATACTCTGGGTATATAACTGTTGGCAAAACTGCAGTCTCAAAACTCTCTAGTGTTGCTTTTTTTTTTCTAATAATGAGGTGTCTCAGGACGCTCTAACCCAAAGTTTGTTACTGTTGATAAAAATTAGAAGCTAAATCAGCATAACAATTTAATTAGTTCACCTGTCTGATTGTTACACAGTAGACTCAGTGCATTACCTTTCTTTCATTGGTGTTCCTAGTCTGTCATTAAGTAGTTGACTCAATCCATCACCTTTCTTAGTTTCATGATTTTAAAAAAAATGTTATTGCCTTGCAATGTCCTTCAACCCAGTATGATACTAAATGAGTGTAATTCTTCATATTTAGATCATTGTCTCACTGGACCAGTTAAAGTTTTCATCATACCGATATATGGAGAACACAAGTCTTTTTAATAGTTTAAATAACTTAAGTATTAAAAAAACAGAAACAAAATAAAATATCTCTACCTGCGTAAAACACTAAAGGGTAAATATATTCTAATATAAGCTATGATTTATGGCCAAAATTCTCATTTCCTTTTACCTCAGAACTGCCCATGTAATGTATAAGGAGGCAGCATGGCATAGTGAATGGCTTGCTCTGAAGTAAACAAACAAACAAAAAACCTAGTTTCAAGCTCTGCCACTGACACATCTTGGCTATGTGACCTTGAGCAAATTATTTAATCTTTCAGCACTTTAGAAGGCTCTAAGTTACAAAACAGTTACTGATCATTAGTAGAGGGAATTTCCTGAGAATTTACCACATTAATGAAATAATTAGGTCTGGACCAAAAAAAAAAACCAAAAAAACAAAATGTATTTCAGATATTCAGAGACACTAGTTACTAAGGCAATGTCGGCCAGAACACAAAGAGACCAGAGGAGTTTGATCCATCATGTACCATTTTTCAGGTCTCTTATGGATAAGTCTTACTGCCATCTGTAACTTTAACTTACTGATGTACACCATCAGGGGAAAATAATTAAGTTATTAACTCATCAATTCCATGTTTTGTAGTTCTGTTATGAAGAAAGTTGGTTTAAGCAAGATAAAGTCTTAAACCTTTACTAAGCCTTATGTGAAAATGTTGAACAAGTCTATCACTATTAGTCTGATGGAAATCCATATATACTTGCAAAACCAAACTATCATGATTATTAGCATGGTGTCATGGAAAGAGCCCTTAACTAGAAGTCAGAAAACCTAGTGACCTAGCCACTAACTAACTTAATGAATGATCACAAGCTAGTCATTTAGCCTCTCTAGATTTCAGTTTCCTCATTTCTAAAATGAAAGAGATAAATTAGATTGTCTTGAGGGTCTCTTCCAGCTCTAAGATTCTAAATTACTATGTTGAAAATAACTGAAATTGATTGAAAAATTAATCAACAAACATTTATTAAATACCTACAAAATGCCAAGAGTCCAGGACTAATCTCTGCTGAACTCCAGTTCCACATCAACAATTGCTTATCAGGTATTTTAAACTGGATATACCATGGGCATCTTAAACTCAACTTGTATAGAACCAAACTTGTCATCTTTACCCCCAAAACCAAATTATTCCCCTTTCTCCAAATTTCCCTTTTTCTGTCAAGGACGTCAACCATCCTTCCAGTCACCCAGGTTCATTACCTCAGAGTCATGCTCAGCTCCTCATTCTTACCCCAAATATGTCACCAATTGCCAAGTCTTATCATTTTGGCTCTTTTGCATTTGTCCCATTCTCTCTACTCACAAAACCATCCCATTAGTTGAGGCTACTCACAGAGCCATCACTACTGATGTGAACTATAACTTCCTAATTAGGCCCCATACCTAAAGTCTCTATTCTCCAATGTATCCTCCACATAACTATCAAAGGGATTTTCCTAAAACACATATCTGACCATGTCATTTTCCTATTGAGTAAACTCTAGTGGCTGTTCCCTCTAGGATCAAATATAAGCTCCTCCATCTAGCACTAAAAGCCCTTCACAACCTTGATCTAACCTACTTTCCTTATTATTACTCATTACACATTACTTCCCTTTGTGTACTCATAGGTCCAGACAAACTGCCTTTCTTGCTGTTCTTTATAAATAACACTCTTGTATGCCATGCCTACAATGTACTTTCTACATATCTCTGCCTTTTAGAATTCCTGGTTTCCTTTAAAATTCAGGTCATGTAACCTTCTATATCCAGCCTTTCCTATTTCCCCCAGCTGCCAGTGCCCCCCCTCTCCAAAAGCAGAAAATCAATATGAGTTTATCAAGAATAAATTGAAATGATGTTTCTTTCAAATGATGTGCCTTTGGATGCACAATAAAACCAATCTTTTCAACTCCTTTATTTACCTGTCCAAGGAGTTCAGCTGAACTAGCTTTCAATTTACTTGCAACTTTCTATTGTCTTCTACTTTCATTTATAGTGAGAATGTTCAGATTAAAAATTTAGTACATCTGTAGTATAATGGGTTTAACTGGATGGCCATTGTGGTGGTCAATCGTTAGAGCATGTGCAGTTATATTCTGATTAATTCCAATCCAACCACACAGAAACTGTGAGCCTACTTCTGACCAAGAGCAATTTAGGGGGTCAGACTGTAATGATGAAAATGATGTGGAGCCAGAAGAACTGATGTCTCGGGAATTGGTGATCCAGAATTGAGTGTTTATGCATACAAAAGTTGTGACCTATCCATCTCTCAGCCTCTTGCCCTTTTAGTGGAGAGTCTGAGCTATCAGACTGAAGGTAGGGAAGGGCAGCTGGTCTCATTACCCATAGCCACCATGTATTGTGAGCATCTTATGTCTCTGTTTCTTTTGTATTTATTCTTTCCTGAACACAACCAAATGAATAGTCAGAGAATAGTCAGCCCTGTTAACCTGATGATTTCAAAAGATGATGTCCCACCAAGTCATAGCAGCAGGTGCAGAAACAGTAATGACTGATGACAGACTGATGCATATGGATGTTAAAAGATATCACCTGAAGACTATGGTAGCTTTAGAGAGTAAGATTCCTCAGGACAGAGACAAGTGCCAGCTCTGGACTAAAGACACTAAATCTCAGAATAGAGGGCTACATCTATGGACTTCATGAGCCCTCCACAAAGGGTGGACATGGTTCCCTGGGCCAGGAGTCAGGAGGTACCTATTGCCACACATCATTTAAGTTTGAGCCCACTCTTCCCAGGACCTTGTGTGTACCAGTAGAGAATATGCCTCTAGTCTAGAGGGGGAAGGTTTTGTAACTATTTTATCATATAATTCCTCAGTAAAACTCTTTAAGCTAATGGAATTCAACTGATTGGTTGTTAATGAGGAATATACCTATTTCTGACCATGAGTGATTCTAGGAGTCAATACTATGGTTGGTACCATTGGCAGTTGATGAGCCACAGCACAAGAAACCCAGGGATACTTAGTGTTCCACTTATGAGAAGCAGTAATAGCTTCACCCCCTGGGAATCCCAGCCTGTAAATGTTTGTGCCCAGTTGAAGCAATAACTCCAGAAGGGTTGCTACAGTAGACTAAATACTACTTATTCACTATGTTAGGATTTCACATTTAGAGTTTCAGCAGTGTTTCTTACGGTCTAAAATCTTTATGTTTCTTAACTTCATCCATCCCATTTTTGACCATTTTATATTTCTCCTTGTTGCATGTATTACCATGGGCAAATAATTCAAGAAGTACATTTAACTAGGCTGGTCCTCAGATGGCAAAGATAGTCTGTCACAGCTACAACTGGGGTTGTAACCCACAGTTGAAGAAGCACTGGGGTTGTGAGTAGAAAAAGTTTAAGAAGCCCTGGTCTGTTCTACTAAGTGTATTCTAAGGTTTTCTAGAGCTTGACAGAATAACCCAGTGTCACCTTTGTGCTACAATAAAGCATCAGAGTAGGACTACTTGGATACTGAAGATGGGCAATGAACAGGACCAGACTTTAACAGCAAGAGAAGAATAGGCTGGATTACATAGGGAAATTTCATAGCATTTTTAATGTCCCAGAGAAGCTGCCCAAGAGAGAGAATCATCTTTTTGTTTGTTTGTTTTCAGCTGCCAAATGTTTTGTAGAAGGAGAAGGGATCGATAAAGGGACAACGAAGAAAGGACAGTGAGCAATGAGGGGGAGGGGATGGTTTCTTTGGATAGAAAGAAGCCTAGAGCTCACATGGCCAGATGCGGGAACACAATCTCCTTCTCTTTCATGCAGCCCTATCCAAAAGTAAGAAGAAACTGTCTACTAGCTTAACAAAGATACAAAACAATTCATTTTAAACAGACAAGCAAGGAGAAATGTACAGTTCTTCACTACACATGCCCCAGATATTTGGGGGAACAGGTAAGATGAGGAGGAGGGTCCTCCTCAGCATCCACTCTCATTATCTGCAGCTCTAATGGGTCATGAAGAAAGGGAACCCAAACCCATAAGTCCAGTGCTCTGGTTGCTTCCTCTCTAATAAAAGAAGACAAAATTAGTTCTAAGCCCATATTTTTTAATATTAATATTCTTGGATTGCAAAATACCACAATTTCTGAGGAATTAAAATTTTAGATCATCCAAAGGAATATGGAGAGGGACAGTGGGGATATGAGTAGTCTGCAGCCCATTACCTATGAAGAAATATACAAGACAAACTTGATAAGTAACATCGTTTGTAATGAGTATAAGAAGAAATGGTGGGAAGGAGAAGAACAAGCATTTAAAATGCACCTGTTATGTCCCAGGCATTGTACTAAACCTTTTTAACATTTTCTCATTTGATCCTTAACTTGAGATGGGTGATATTGTTATCCCCATTTTAAAATTGAAGAAAATGAGGCAGATAGAAGTTAATTGACTTGCCCAGGTCACACAGCTGTGAAGTGCCCAAGGTCAAATTTGAACTCGGGTCTTGCTGACTCCAGGCCCAATGTTGTGGTGACCTAGTTGGTTGGATTTGTATGCTGGTGAACCATTTATTGAGGATTTATGAATGAAATGGATGAGAGTTGTACAGAATAAGAAGATGTTGCTAGGGACAGATGAAGTTTAGGTGGCACAGTGGTTAGGTAGCAGTATGTAAATTCATGTCCACAAACTTCTCCCAACAGATATGGAAAATGCATTAAAATGAATCCTGATGTGGTGATCTAAAAGCAGTCCTTTGTGCAGCCCAGTTCAGCAGAGGGAGACAGAAGGGAGATCTGTATAAACTGGAATTTGTGTCAGCCAGGAGCACCCTGCAGGTGAACACTCCCTCATCCAGGGAGAGGATGTAAGCCAGAGCAAAAAGAGGTTCCACACTAGCACCAGGGCACTACTACTGGGAAAGGAGCAAACCAGCAGCTTTGTTCCCTGCTACCCAGTTCCAGGGCAGAGTGAGAAAGAGAATTGCGCAGGGACATGGCATTTCAAGTAGGGAGGTCCTGGGCAATGTTCAGGACTCAGTAACCATAGCAGTAGTGTGATTCACAACTCATTCAGTCTCAGTCTTACTTCCCAACCTGCAGAAGAATTACCAAGGCAAGACTCTCAGACCAAAGGTGAGCCTACAATTCTGCTGCTCTGAACCAAAAGAGCTCTCCAATTGGATGATAGGGGAGGAGTCCAGCAGCAGTCTATTGTAGCACAGACCCAAACCCAGGTCATTAACCTGTAGAGCTCATACCTGTGTGGAGAGGGAGTGGGGGAGGAAGAAAGAGATTGAGCAACAATCAGACTTTGCCCCAGATCAGACCACTTTAAAAGCAATGAAAATTTACAAGTCTCCATCCTGTTAGTGACATCCTAGAATAACATAATACTCAGTGTCCCCAAGAAAGCAGCAGTAGAAGCAACTCAGACCTTCCCTCCAGAAGCGTAGCAGAACCCAGCCCTAAAATCAAGTCCGAAGTCAGGTAGTAGATTGTAAGAATGGGCAAACAAAAAAGAACCCTACATAATGAACTCTTAATGTGGCAGGGATATTCATTACATAATTGCAGAAAAGAATGACTCCAAAACATCTACAAGCAAAACCTCAAAGAAAATACAGCTTGGGCACCTACATAACTAGATTTTTTTTTTATTTTTTTAGGGTGTAAATCAGTTTATTTTTTAGACTGAGACAATGTTTACAATAGGTAAGCAGAACAAACTCTTTAACACTGAGAGTGAGTTGGATTTTTTTCCTACTAAAATTGTAGGGGAGATAATTTTACATGCTGAAAAAGGTTATTAGAAGACTAGAAAGATTGGAGGCCAATGCAGAAGTATGGATTGATGCCCCTCTTTTCCTATTGCCATTCAGAGCTTAGTATAAAAGTGAAGGTATGAGCCAGTCTTCTTTTCATAATCAGCATCAAACCTCTCATTCTGGGCTACAGTGAAGGTGTTCTTCCAGTCTCCAGTAATACCCTTCCTCATGAAGGGAGAGATGGAGTAGTTCATGATTTCTTCGGGGGAAGGTACTATAGTTGGTCATGGGGTTCTCCTTCATCTTCTTGAAAGATGTGTATTGGACAATTTGATCTAGGATAGCCTCTGGCAGTGGCCATCCCACAAATTCTGTGATCTTCTGAATTTCCCTTTTGGGATCCTTCTTCATGTCTTCATAGAAGAGGTAGAGAAGCAGGTGCCGTTTCCTCAACTCCCACCATCCTTGTATGTGCTGGTATCAGGAGCCATAGGACACCTTCTCAGTCATAAAATTATCCAGGAAGTCTTCCCAAGTCCCAGGATCAGGGTGTACCTTTGCCATCTTATAGAAGTTGAACTCAAAGACTGCCACATTTTTGGCATTTCTTGCCATGTAGATGATTTTGATTTTCCAATCCAGCAAAGCCTAAGGGAGCAGTGACAGAGGCAAGTGGGGCTTGATTAATAGAGGTGCAGGTGTTTCCTTTAACCTCCATGCCTGAGGGGATTCCTGGGACCTTGAATTCAAGAAATGGCACTTGATCATGGATTGGGGCCTGCTGGCATTTCTCCTGGTTATCCCAATGGTAGATTCTATCTAGGATCTCACTTACCCAAATTGTTCCAGACTTGGGGTAGGTGCTGATGAGAACATCATCAGGCCAGACCTGAAAATCCTTCATTGGCTCAAGAATTTCAGCAAAGTACTTGGTGAGTGGAATACCCTTCACGTACACCAGGGGCGGGCGGGAGCAGTCTTAGATCAGCTCCATCCTGAGTTTTCCAGGATCTGGAAATATACTGGGAGTGGGGGGGGGGGGGTGGAATCAGTGTCTTGGAGTGAAGATTACACAACTAGATTCTTGAAAGAGATTAAAAAGGAGTTTAGTTTAGAAAACTGTTTAAAATAATTTTCTTTTTGCAAATGGAATTCTAGCCCTTGAGGGGAAATTGGAAAAGAAATGAACGCTATGGAAAAATTGGAAAGGAAGTTAGCAGCTGGGCACAAGAGATTCAAAACCTAGCTCAAGCAACAACTTCCTGAAAATTATGGTGAGTCAAATAGAACACAATGACTCCATAAGGCAGTAAGAAATAAATACTGGAAAAAAATAAAAGAAAATATAAGGTACCTCAAAACAAAAACAACTGATCTTGAAAAAAAATTGAGAGGGAAAAATTTAAGAATTGCTGGACTATTTGAGTACTACCTGAATACGGTAACAAAAAGCATCTAGGCATCATAGTTGAACAAATCTCAAAAGCACGTAGATCTCTTCGAACCAGAGAACAAAATGGAAAAAATCCACTAGTCACCTCTTAAAAGAAATCTTAAAATTAAAACTTCCAGGAACATCATTGCCAAACTCCAGAACTTCTGGGTCAATTTTTTTTAATTGCAAGTAGCCAGAAAGAAAGGTTTCAAGAACCAATGAGCCATAGTCACAATCACAAACAATTTAGCAGCCATCACTGTAAATGAGCAGAGAGCTTGAAATATGATATTCCAGAAGGCAAAAAATATGAACTCACAGCCAAGAATAACTTACTTAGCAAAACTGAATATAATGCAACATGGGGGAAAAATGTATCTTTAATGAAATGGAAGACTTCCAAGCATTCCTGAAGAAGATAAGAACCGCATAAAAACTCCTAAGTTCAAACACACAAGTAAAGAGAAACATAATTGTGTGAACATGAATGAATAATGATAAAGGACTAAGCAAAGACAAACTGCTTACATTCACATATGGGGAGATGAATCATGTGTTCCCTTTGGTGCTCTCATCATCAGGCTTCATAGAGGAATAAGACCTGGGAGTGGTTCTCTTGTGTCTTAATGATCTTAGAAAAAGAATGAAAAGAGAGGGGAAGAAGAAAACACAAGTGAGGAGAAGGATAGAAAAAGAAAGGTTAGGAAAAAGTATTTCACACAATCAGGGTGCATGAGTAGAACAGCTGTAAAGATGAAAAAAGAGACAGGGAAGGGGCTGACACTCAACCTTACTCTCATCTGGTCGAAAGAAGAACAGAGAGAGAGAGAAAGAAAGACAGAGAGACAGAGAGAGACAAGGAGAGAGACAGAGAGAGAGACAGAGAGATGGATAAAGAGAGAGAGAGACAGAAAGAGACAGACACAGAGAGACAGAAAGAGAGAGAGAGAGAGAGAGAGAGAGAGAGAGAGAGAGAGAGAGAGAGAGAGAGAATTGGGCACCAGAATACATTTCACTCAAAAAGGAAATAGAAAGGAAAGGGAAATTTAGAGGGAGGGTAGATTAAGAAAAGGATTAATCTGAGAGATGCTCATAAATTGGGAAAAGAATGAAAAATCATGGTTATATAAATGCAATGAAACACCATTGTGCTAAACTCTTCTTATCTATATAATAACCAACCAGGATCCCAAAAGACTAATGATGAAACATGCTGCCCACTTCCTGATAGAGAGTTTAAAAGACTCAGAATCCAGAATGAAAAAGAAAAATTTTCATGACAAAGTCAGCATGGAAATTCTCTTTGTTTGACTATATATGTTTGTAATGGGTTTTGCTTTTCTTATGCTCTCATTTGTGTGTGGGTGTAGGTGAAAAGATGAGAAAGCATATCTTTGATGATTAAAACAAATATTTTTAAAAGACATAAGAGGCATTGAATAGGTTATAATTTGTATGATCAGAGGCATTACTGTACAGTGAAGACATCACAGATTCATCAAAGTATTCCTCCCTGCTTAAAAAAAAAAAAACACAGCTGATGAAATGATGGGCACCTGAGAGAGGGATAATGATGTAGGATTAGAAATTGCTTTTTTTTTTTTTTGTTCTTGTTTTTTTTTTTTTTCTTGGAGCTGTATCTAATTTAATGATGAGATGTGATTTTTCAACTTAATTTTCCAATGAGGGCCTGATAAACACAAATTCCTGAGCTCTCCCCAGCCTTTTTGGGTTTTTAGATGATAAGCGGTATGTATTCTGAAGATGCACTATGCAAAACTAGAATTGTGAAACAGCCAGGCTTCTCTAAACAGATGCAAAGCTTCACTTTTATTACACATTCAAACAGCATCCCCCAAATGGGCATGAATATGCAAATGAGCCTGCTGTCATGTCAGAAAGCTTCATTACAATTATATGAATTTGAACTTAAAACTACCCAGAGAGCTCTTCTGCAAGCCTGTTTCTATCCCCTTCCAGAGACTCCAAAGCTAAAGACTGCACTGGGGCTGCTGGGACTCCACACTACTTGGACCTTTCACTAGCAGTCTTCACACTGGGTCTTTCTCTGTTTCCTACAGGCTGAGATTAAGTTCTTGCTTCTTTTATACCCATTTAGTTTTGCCTTGCCAATTCTATTGTATGGGCTTTTGCATAGTGTGCAGTTTCTTACAACTCTAAATCTAGACTCCTGTGTTAATAGACAACAGAAATCTTGAGTTTAGTCATTAGAGCAATAGGATTGGAATCAGACCTGAGTTTGTGTCTCATCACAGATACTTTCACATGCAATCCTAGACAAATCACCTAGTCTCTGCCAGCCTCAGTTTCCTCAAATGTAAGCTGCTGAAAATAATAGTGCCTACTTCTCAGAGTTATGAGGATCAAATGAGATATTTAGAAAAGTGTCTGCATACATCTATACATACATACACATGTACTTATATGTGTTGTATATGTGTGTATATGGAGAGGGAGGGGCACTATAAATGCTTATTTCTTTCCCTCTCTTCCCTTTTCTTTCCTCTTTATCCTTCTGGAGCAGTATGGGTCTGGACTAGAGGCAACCATTATTTCTTTAAGTTTAATTCTGTTCACTTGGATGATTTTGGTCAAGTATTTATTCTCTATTTCAATTTCCATTATTTAAATGAAGGAAAGGTGAAGGAGGTGGAATATTTGCAATATTTGCCTTGGGTCTCTTGAATACCTTGGACTAACTCTGCTTGAAATGGAATCACAGAATCTTCTTTCCTTCTCTAGCTCATTTTACAAATTAAGAAACTGATACAAACAGGGTTAAGTGACTTTCCTAGGGTCACATAGCTAGTAAGTGTATGAGGCCAGATTCGAACCCAGGTCATCCTGCCTTCAGACCTACACACATGTGTATATATATATATATATATATATATGATAGACATGAACACTACATGTGTATATATCGAGTCACATGTTTGTATATGTATATAATTATTGTTAATTACATCTGTATGTTATGTACCTCATATATATCACACATATTTCAAATATGTGGTCATTGTATCAAATATATATGCATATATATGAATATATACACATACATATGTATAAAATTAGATAATGAACACAATGAAGGCATTTTTAACCTTGTGTTTGTCGTCTGGTATGTTACCTGGTCTTTCTAGTTTTTTGCCACCTGCAAATTGGTAAGCATTCTATCTATGGCCTTCATTGAATTACTTTTTACAATGTTAAATAGCAACTAGTCAAACACAGATCCTTGGGGCACTACCTCCTTCCAAGGTGACTAAACTACTCTTTGAGTCTAGCTTTCCAACTACTTCCATATCCATAAAATTGCATTATCTCCTAGTGTGCATTCCTTGCCTGCATGCATACATATACATGTGCATGCACACACCCACAGAGTTGTGGTAAAAGTTTTGTCAAATGCTTTACAAAAATTCAAAGGAACTGTGGACAGAGACTGTGATTTCACTATCTACAGAATCTCTTGGTATGGAAACTTCCCTCTACCAACCTGGGACAGCCCCTTCTTAGCAACTTATAATCACAGAGCATGACCTGGAGCACTAAGAGGCTGATTCCCCCTGTGTCACAAAGCCATAAATGTCAAGAGATGGTACTTGATTTCACATTTTTCTAATTTCACAGCCAGCTCTCTGTGCACTTTGCCATGCTTGCCTATATAACAGTATAGGTAAATCCTAAAAGCATCATCCCCTTGAGGTAAAGCATAGGAACACAGGAACTTAAAGGACTGCAGAGGCCATTGAAGTAGTTCTCATTTTTACAGATGAGGAAACTGAGGCACAGAGTGGTTAAGTAAGTTGCCAGAACCACACAATTATACGTGTCTGATAAAGGATTGGAATCCAGGTCTAATGTCCTATCCAGTTATCATCATGCTTCATTTGTACCAGTTTAATACTCTTAATAGTCTTTTAAAAAAGAAAAGGAAATAAGGTTATCCTGGAACATTGTGCTCTTCTGATTATATCACAAATATAAAAAACAAAATCATTCCCCAAATCTCAGATTTAGAAGGGATGCTAATTATCACCTAGTACAGCCACCTTCATCATCAGTGATTACCATCTGTCATACTCTTGCCAGGTGTGAGCCAGGTGATTAGTGAAAGCACCTAATGATGGAGAGCTCACAAATTTAGGGGGCAGTCCATTCAGTTTTTGGATAACTATAATGTATACCCATCATATGTTTCTTCCTTACTATTTTGGTTACTCATAATTTTTTAAAGAATGTCTTACATGATTCTGATTCACAACAACATAGCATTCATTAAAGAATATTTCTGATAAAAGGTTCCTTTAGAAAAAAGTGGAGTATAGACCTGAAATTCTTACTATCCCTTTTGTCTAGCTGAGGACTGTGACTCACTTAAATTTGGGAGTTCTATGATGTAGTAGCTAAAGCTTATCAGGTAGCCACACTAAGTCTACCACCATATAGTGAGTCCCAGGATGGGAATGGAGGGTCTAGTGGAGAGGGTACCAGCCTATATAATCAGGCTATAAAAGCTTATATTTGTCTTGTATATATATTGGCTTAGAGCCAAGAAGACTCATCTTCCTGAGTTCAGATCTGGTCTCAGACATTTACTGGCTGTGTGACCTTGAGCAAGACACTTAACGCTGTTTGCCTCAGTTCCTCATCTGTAAAATGAGCTAGAGAAGGAAATGGCAAACCCCTCTAGTATCTTTACCAAGAAAACCCCAAATGGGATCAAAAAGAGTTAGACAAAACTGAAAAACAACAAAACAACAAACTCATTAATGAAAAAATGGACATTCTGTAAAATAGAGGTATTTGAAGCATTCTAATAGGCAACTGAAAGAAAAAAAAATCATTGGCATGTTATTTGCTTTGTAAATACCGCAGACAACAGGAACACAAGATAGTACAACTGATAGAACACTAGATTTGGAGTCAGGGATGTCTGAATTTGAATCCAGCCTCTCTGATACTTACTAGTTGTGTGACTCTAGGCAAGTCACTTGACATCTGTCTGCCAGAGTTTCCTTAACTATAAAAATGGGAGTAATAATGCACCTCAAATAAGATAATATTTGCAAAGCACTTTGGGAACCTTAAAGTGATGTATAGTACTAGCTATTCTTATAAATATAGCTAATGATGAAAGTACATGTGACAAAATAAACTACCTCAGAAAAATAAGGAGCAACAACAACAACGACAAAACCCAGAAAGAAAATGTTACCAATGTAGTTAAAAGCAATAACAACAAAATAGCAACAAAGTAACCATTTAGATTTTTTTTTTCAAAAAATACACAAGGAAATATGGATGAGAAAAAAAAAACTTAAGTAGAAGTGATGGTGAAAGAATTGGCCTGAAAATACCATGAACTTAAAGTTCATAAAATCCCACCTACAGGTGAATCAATGTTTATGTTTTTGTTTTTGTGGAACTAAACTGTAGAATGGACAGGCACATACAAGGGAGAATATGGAGGGGAATATGTGATGTGTTACAGTCAAGTCAGTGGTTAATCATAAAGAGAGAAACACCTGGAAGAGGCTACTCGAGAATTGGTGAGGAGGTGAAGGGAGGAATGTACCAGGCAAATGAAAGGGGCCAATCTCAATTCAGTGATAGGAGAGGATCTAACTGAAGAACACCTCCATGGTGAAGGGATGGGGAGGGAGGGAAGAAAGACATTCTCTAATGGAAGGTGGGACTAGACAATGGGTATAATCAGCAGGGATTTGATGCTTAGAGAGACTACTACCTCTCAGACAGCATTTTACTTCTATGGAAAGCATCCTACCTCTCCAGAAGGGGATTCAGAGGTCCTAGGGCAACTGATATCTAGAAGGATGGGAACGTGGACCTAGAGAGGAGATAAAGGGAAAGGAAAATGATCATGGGGTAAGATAAGGGTAGAAATGGACTGTACAATCTGAAAAAGAAAAAAAAATTCTCCTTGGGGGTTGGCAGGGGAGGGAACAATACTTCTATCCTTTCTATCTGTTTTCTGAAGGAATTTATACTTCTCTTAGAAGTGAAGCACAACAGGGGGAGAAAAGGTAATAGGGCCGTTATTTACAACGCAATAATATAGAAATTGTTTAGAAGAGGGAATTCAAAATAGAAACTTCAGAAACTTTAACTTCATGAGAAATGCAGAGATAAAAAAACAATAAGTGTAAAGACCATGAATCAAAGAACAAAAGTTTAGAATAGACAAAAAGGGAAATGATAGAATGAAAAGAACAAGAAAAAGTAATTTTTCTTTTTTCAAAAAAAGGCACAGAAAAGAAAAAAAAATGAGTCAAAGGGAAATAGAGAAATGAAGATTTTACTTAACTAAGAGGGGAAGAATTTGATAACTAAGTAAAAAAAATATGTTAGATATAATTAAAAAACTACTAGGGAAAGAGACAAATGAGGGAGAGGCTTGATAATGACAGGAAGAAAGCCTTAGGAATAGGGATGCCTTTTTAAAAGTAGATTAAGAAAAAATAACCAAAGAAAAGACATATTCTCCATGCATAGTAAGTAGAACAAAAACTAAAATCCTATTTCAGAAAATAAAATATTGGAGACAAATGGAAGAAAATATCAAGCTAAGTCATAACTTTAAATGTGAATGGATTAAACAATAGAATAAAATGAGAGTGACAGATTGGATTAAAAACAGTATCAACAAGAAAACTCCACAATCTGATGCTTACAAGAAGCACATAAGAAAAATAAAGGCAAATAAAGAATAAACACAAGGTTCTGGGGAAAAAAATTACTATGCATGAGGTAAATCCAAAAAGTAGATTTTGCAATCATGCTAATAAACATAGCAAAAAAAAATCCCAACATAAAAAAGATAAAAAGGAAATTATATACATTATACTGAAAGAAATCATAGACAACAAACCAATATCAGCACTGTACTTATATGCTCCAAATAACTTAAGATCTAAATCCTTAAAGAAAAAAACTAAAATACAAGAAGATATTGGTAGTTATACAATAATAGCAGGAGATCTTAATGTTCCCTATAAATCTAATAGGAAGATAAAGAGAAAATATAGAACTGAACAAATTAGTAGAGAAATTAGAGCTAAAGACTGAGGGCATCTTTTAAATGGGACTGCTAAGGAATAATGTATTTTTCAGTATTGTATGGAATTTTTTTAAAAGTTGATATGGTATTAGGTCACAGAGATGGTACAAATAAATATAAAAGGTCAAAAATAGTAGATACATCTTTTACAAATAATACAATCAAAATAGTAATCAATTCAGGGAGCACAAACAAAAGACAAGAAGGAAATCCTGAAAAACCAGTGGGCCAAAGAACAAATCATAGAAACAATAATTATATGAAAAAAATAGTAATGATGAAACAACATGACAAAAATTCTGAAAAGTAGCTAAAGTCTTCAGGGGGGAAATTCCTAAAACATAAATGAACAAAACAAAAAAGGAGACAAATAATGAACTGAATATGCTTTTTTTTAAATTAGAAAGCCCACAAATAAACCCAAAATATGCACAAACAAGTGTAATGGCAAGCAAGATAGAATTTTTTGCTGTTTTTCTGGATTGAGTTTTAGCTAATCAAGTGCCTTTGAGCCTTGCCTTTGTATCAAGAGTCTTTGATTGGAAATAGTATATATTGTATTACCCTCAATAGGCCAATAAAATTAATTGGCCAATTAAAATGAATCTGAAGATCTTCCCTGCCTTAAATAGTCCTAAGGGAATTTGAAGATCTCCCCTATCCTTAACAGGCTTAATATTATCACATAGGAGCCCATATTGGGAGGAGCCTGCAAAAAGGGTAGAATAGGAAGGAGCAGAGAAGAACATGAACAGAACTGGAATCTAGCAGAACTGAGAGAGAGAATGTTTGTGCTGTTGCTACTCTGTCTGCTGATCTCTGTTGATCTGTTACTTTCTCAAACAGAAGTCATGTCTGTTGTTCTATGTTGATTTCTCAGACAGAAGCCCTGTCTGTTCTTCTGTGTTGGTTTCTCAGATAGAAAGAGGATTGAGATGATAGTGCTGGTAATGTGTATGTTGTTGTAACCCTGTTAAGCTTTTTTTTCCCCAGAAGTAGAAACTGCAAAGAGTGGAGTGGAGCAATCCCTATGAGCTGAGATATGGAACAGGAGTGAAGAGCTGCCTACATGTGAATCCAAGCAAGAGTTGGGAGCTGTCAGCCTATGGAGAAGGAGCCATGAGGTTTGGAAGCCAGCTTTCAGTCAAGATGAAAGAGAACTTTGCTTGAGTACTCTGTATTGAATGATAAGATTGTAACTAACTGTGACCTAGGGGTGGATCATGTTTGTTTTGTTCTGCTACCCCTTAAAGATGACTATAAGATCTACCGAATGATGTGTTTTCTTTAAGACTATGTGACCACCTTAGTACTAAGTTGTTGTGTTATATTCTTCTGAATGTTATATTTTAGTTTATTGAATGTTATCCTTTAATTTATTGCTGAATAAATAGAGAGTTCATTATACTATGTTATTAGGCCCTTAAAGTTATTCACGGCAGCAGTCTTCAGAACTGCTGTGATTGGCTTTATAAGGAGATGTTTAAAATTAAAGAAAAAATAGATAAATTGGAAACTAAAAAGATAAAAGGAATGATAAAGCAAAACTAAATGCAATTTCTTTGAGACTAATAAGCATTTAACCAACCTAATTAAAAAATAGGTAAAAAATCAAATCAACAAAATAGCATGGTGAAATCACTATAAAATGAAATGAACAAGGTGAAATCACTATAAAACCAGAACAAATAAAAAGAATATTCAGAATCTTCAATGCACAATTTTCTGCTGAATGAAAGTAATGACATTAAAGAAATAGAGAAATACCTTCAATAATATAAAACATTTAGATTAAGAGAAGACAAATAAAAATTTTAGATAATCTAATCTCAGACAGGGAAATTGAACTAGCTTTAAAGGAAATACCAAAGCAAGGGAAGAGGGAGCTAGTCTTGATGGAATCCAAGGAGAAATATATCAAATTTTCCAAAACAATTAGTATACTACACATATTGTTCTAAAAAATTGAGAAAGAAATATTCCATTAGACTCCTTATAGAAGGCAAATACAATCCTAATACTTAAACCAGGTAAGGACAAAATAAAGAATAACTATTGACTAATATATTAATTCATATTCATTTAAATATTTGAAGTAAAATCCTGTCAAACAGCCTAAAGCAATTTATCTAAGAAATCATTCATTATGACCATGTTGTATTCATACTGAGGAGGTGAGGTTGGTTCAATCTTAGGAAAGCAATCAACATGCTCATTATAAATGAAAATATACAAAATCACATGCTTATCTCGATCAATGCAGATAAGTCATCGATTAAATATAAGACATATTTGCTAAAAATTCTTGCGAAGTATGGGCATGAGACCATTTTAATATCATAAAAAGTAACTATCAGAAACCAAAAGCAACATTTTCCAATAAATACAAGAGTAAAGAAAGGATGTTCTCTCTCCCCACTATTCTTTGAAATACTTATAGAAATACTATTAATAGCAATAAAACAAGAGAAAGAATCTTTTACCTTAAATATTTTAAGGTAAAAGACAGGCAAAACTGAGAGAAAACTATCTTTATTTGTGTGTGCTATGATGATATACTTAGAAAATCCTAAAGAATCAGCAAAAGTACTCACTGAGACACTAGCTACAACAAAATTGTAGGCTACAAAAACCAGAAGAATAAATAGTATTTTACATAAAAATTTAGAAATCCAAAAGGCAATATTAGAAAGAGAAATCACACTCCACATGATTATAAAATGCATAAAATATTTATATAGATTTCATTCTAAACTATTCCTTGAAGAAACAAAGAATAAATTTAAATAGCTAGGGGAATATTCAGTGTTCATGGCTGGGTCATGCCAACATAATAAAAATGACAGTTCTAACAAAGTTAATTTTTAATTCTACACCAGTCAAACTATCAAAAGGATGCCTTATAGAACTCAACAAAATAATAACAAATTTCATTTGGACAAACAAAAGATCTAGCATATAAAGGGAAACATGAAAAAAATTAGGGATTAAGGGGGAATAACACTTCCAGATCTCAAGCAAAACAACAGTAATCAAAACCATTTGGTATTGGTTAAAAAATTAAAATTAGATCATTGAAACAGACCAGATGAAGAAGAGCCAGAAAACAATGGAAACCCCCAAACATAAATTACTTAAGAAATAATTACCTAGATGGAGAGACTCTTGGGAAAATTGTAAAGCAGTCCTAGAAGAAATTAGCCTTAAAATAATTTAATACGCCACATTCCATAAAAATTCTGAATGAATACATAACATTAATATTATATACATGAAGCATGTATTAAACACCTACTATGTCCCAGGCACTGTGCTAAACTCTGAGAATGCAAGTACAAGCAAAAAGATTGTCCATGCCCTTAAGGAACTTACATTTAAATAATGACCTGAGAAGTTGGGTGAATGGAGTGGAGTCAGAAAGGTCCGTGTGTGGAAAACAAGGTGGAAAGATAGTCTGGGGCATCATGGTATGCTTTGGATTTGAAGAGAAGACAATAACTGACATGAGTGCTTCCTCAAATGGGGGTTTTGGGGAGGAACCAATGGGAGGACATAGTTATAGGGGTGGAGGCACTACCAGTATGAGAAGAAAACCACTGGAACAGAGGTAAAGAAATGTATCAGGACATTATACACTGGTCCAGGGTTAAAGAGACTATGCTGAGTGGTCTGAGCACTTATTCCAATGGAGTTTTGAAAACCTAATATGCCAAATTAAAGATGATAGCATAAAAACTTAAAAGAAAGGTATACAATGTAGCTTTCACTGCTATGGTTAAGAGATATATTCTTAACCAAATGAGATGGGGCAATTAGAAAAAAATAAAATAGATAATTTTGATTATATAAAATTGAAAACCTTTAGCACAAATAAAATGAATGCATCCAGGTTATGAAAGGAAGCATTTAAATGAGGAAAAAAAATCTTTGTGTCAAATTTCTTAGATAAAGATTTGTTATCTAAGATACATAGAAAAATACTATACATGTATACATATATAAACATATGCACACATACATACATATAGGTATAGATATTACCAAAAATACATCCCCCCAATATACCCGTAGTTAAAGGAAATGAACATAGAGTTCTCAAAAGAAAAATTTGAAACTATATGAAAAGAAGAATTGTAAAGTATTAATAACTAGATAAATTTATGTTGCTCAGTCATATCTGACTCTTTATGACTCCATGACCATGGCATGCCAATACTATTCATGGGATTTTCTTGGCAAAAATACCGGAATAGTTTGCCATTTCCTTCTCCAATGGGTTAAGGCAAACAGAAGTTAAGTGACTTCCCCAGGGTCACACATCTAGTAAGTATCTGAGACTGAATTTGAACTTAGGTCTTCCTGACTCCAAGCTTTGTGCTCCAAACACTGAGTTATTTATCTCTCTGCAACCATATGAAGAATATTCCAGGCACTAATAATAAAATAATGGATGTCAAAACAATTCTAAAGTTTCACCTCATATCCGGTAAATTGGTAAAAATGACAAATGAAGGAAACAGTCAATGTTAGAGGGGTTGTTGGAAGACAGCTACACTGGTGCAGTTTTGAGCTGTAAATCAATATAACAATAATTCTGGAAAGCAATTTGGAATTATGCAAATAAAGCAACTAAAATATCTTTTTGACCAAGAGATTTAACTACTAGCCATATAGGGCAAAGATGGCATTGATAAAAAGAAAGTCCCCACATAGACCAAAACATTTATAGAAATACTTTTTGTAGCAGCAAAAAACTGGAAATAAAGATGATGTCCATTGATTGGGGAATGGTTAAAAAACTAATACATGAATGTCATGAAATATTAATAAGATGAATACAGAGAAGCATGGAAAGATTTGCATGAACTGATGGAGAATGAAATAAACAGAGTTTACCTTTCAATGGATGGCTTTTTTCAGTGTGCTATTTAGTTTTGATGGGGTTTTTTCTTATTCCTCCTTTTGTTTTATTTTCTTTAAAAAACTTTATTACATGGGACAATTCTCTGTGGAAGGAAGGGAAAGAAATACTGAGAGAAATTTAGGCAATGTAAAAACAAAATACATTTCAAAGGACTCTTTGTAGTACTACTATTTTCTGAGGCTTGATAGAATCAGCACAATGTCATCCATAAATAGGAATAGTTAGATTCATGTACTATATTATCCTCCTCCAGCCTTACCCTAAATCCTCCCCTCTTTCTAATTTCCCTATATTTGTTGAGGAGACCATCATCCTTCCAAGCACCAGGGCTCACAGTCTATAAGTCACCTTTGATGCTTCCCTCTCCTTTACTGCACATATATAATCAACTACTAAGTCTTATCATTTCTGCTTGGACAACATCTCCTGCATCCATCCTTTTCTCACCATTTATACCTTTTTCAGATCCTCTTCACTCCTCACCTGGACTATTGCAATGGTCTTCTAGTTGATTTTCCTGACTCCAGTCTCTCATTTCTTTAATTCATTCTCCCCATAATTATCAAGTTGATATTCTTACTTTAGGTATGTGATCATGCCACTCCCCTACTCAAGAAGCTCAAATGGCTCCTTATTGCTTCTAGGAAAATATAAACCCTTCTGTTTTATATTCTAAGTCCTTCAAAAATCTCCCCCCTTCATATTTATCCAAGCATATAATTATTCTTCAGTCCCACCAAACTAGCCTGTTTGTTGTTCTGTTCCTTACATACAACATTCCATCTCCTATCTCCTATCCCTTATTTTCTGCACCCTCCACCAAGAGGGCATTCCTCATGTCTGAAAAGCATTCCCTCCTCATAGCTGCCTCAATGAATTCTTAGCTTCCTCCAAGGGTCAACTCAAGTGCATCATGAGCCACTTCATTAATACTGGAGCTACTTATAATTGTTCTCTGTTCTTCCCCTTCTTTGCTGTGTGAATGCTAGCTATTGTTATTCTTCATTGGTATCAACATTAACATTTACATAGTCTGCTAATGTTTGTAAAGTGCTTTATATGTTTTCTCATAACAATCCTATGAAGTGGGTATCGTTATCATCTCCGTTTTATTGATGAGAAAACTGAGGCTGGGAGAAACTAAGTGACTTTGTGTAGAGTCGCACAGTTAGTGTCTGAAGATGAGGCACATGCCAAACAAGGCACTGGAGGAGTACATTTGTGGAGGGAAAAAATTACATTTATAAAATTCTCTAAACCCTTTAGAAGACAGGTGCAATATTAATAAAATCTATATTGCCCTGAGGCTGCCACCATCATCCCATCTCTTTTCCTCTGAGAATTGTAATCAAAACAACACAACCATGATTTTTGGAAAAAGTGTATCAATGGGCCACTATATTGGTGACTCAGCAGGGCAAAACATTTTTCCCTAGCCACTACAGTCCTGTGAGTATTCTCTCCCCTTGTTAGAATGTAAGGTCCTTGAGGGCAGGGCAAAGGAATTGGAATGGGTTAGTTCAATTTTTAGTGTAAACACTTACACCTCAGAAATCAAATGTTACAAATTAGGGCTTGATTTATTGTTTTGTTGATTATCTACACTTAAGAAAGGAATGGAGAAAATATTGATAAGATAGATTAAACCAGGGCAGCTAGGTGGCACAGTGAATAAAGCTGGAGTCAAAAGGACCTGAGTTCAAATCCGACCTCAGACACTTGACACACTTACTAGCCATATGACTTTGGGCAAGTCACTTAACCCCAATTGCCCTCCAAAGAGGAAAAAAAAAGATAGATTAAATCTAAAGTATGTCATGGGTACATTCTCTCCTTTTTTTTTTTTGAAAGCTTATTGTTAAATATTTACTAGCAGACTCTCAGCAGGGCTATCCCCAGCATATGGCATAGAGATAATATAATTAGTTCCAGTAAATGAGCACTTGATAAATACTTCTCCATCATCCAACACCATTTTATAGGTACATAAATTAAGAGACAGAGTAAAGAAGTGACTTGCTCAAGGTCACAAAGGTAGCAAACAAAAGAACTGGGATTAAAACCCAGATCCTTTGCTTCCAAATATAGCTTGCCTGTAAATAAAGAAAAAAACATTTTCTTTCATTAGACCGTAAGGATAACTTCCTTGTTTTTTTTTTTTCAAATAAAAAGGTTTCATAAGAATGACTTTTGCAAAAGAAAGATTTAGTGAAGGCAAGTGGGTTTAAAATTCCCCTAAGTAACATTATAAAACTAAATCAGGGAGTTTTTTCTGAACAATGTTTTATTGATATCCTTTGTTTTTAACACCACAGTAATTTCTCAATATGCTATCTCAATCCCATCAAATGTGCTTTTCTAACAAAGAATAAGAGCTCAACAAAACCAAAAGACATAGTAACCACTACTATCAGTGTATGCAATATTTAGAATCTACAGTGCTGCCCTTGGAGAAGATGGAAATGTGTTTTATTATTTGTCCTCTGGAACCAATATTGGTTATTACAATTAATCTGAGTTCAGTACCTTTCAGTGCCTTTAGTGTTGCTTTTGTGACAGTGGTTGAATTGGAATATAAACCTACAAAGGCCATTTCCAGGAGCATGCTCAGAGCTACCCTACCTGTCTCCAGTCAACCATGTCAGAAAATTGAAGCCTGCTTTTAGCCATGTCAGAAAATTGAAGCCTGGTTTTAGACATGTGTGATGTTCTAAAGATGGGCAGTTGGGGTTCTCTCTCCTTATCTTTTCTTCTCCTCCCTTCTTCCCTCCCTCCTTTCCCTTTCTCTTCTCTCTCCCCCCCCAGTTGAAGAACACTGTGAAGTTCTGGGGTGCATCTGTAGATCACTGCCAGCACCTCCCTTTATTTATTCATTCATTCTCAGGATTCCAAGCCTCCGGAGCTGGAAAAAGCAGCAGAGGCTATCCAGCCCAAAATGTGGCCGAACTAACATCCTTGTATCCCTCACCAAAGGTGCTCAAACATTAGCTTGAGTCCCAATTAGAGAAACACTGGCAGCTCATTCTACATGCTCATTCCTTTAGCAAACATTGATTAAGCCCCTACTGCTTAAGGTATCTTGATTGGGCGGGGCATTTGGGAGCAAAGAGAATAAAGATAGAGAAAAAAAAAAGAAATAAGGCCTGCCCTCCGCTAGAGATGTAGTAGTGAGGAATGGAACCTTAATCTAGGTGACTTTCATGTGTAAATTACATGAGTACACCTTGATCCTGAATCTGCAGACTGCCCTAGATACCGTCATTGAGGGGAGCAGCCCTTGTGGAGAAGGGGCCTGATACCCTCTGCCAACACCATCACCACTGCCACCACCAACCACAGAGGAGCTGCCACCCTTCCAGCATCCAAAATGGAAGTAAAAGATCTGATTATAACCTGTGAAAATAAGATGTAGACAGAGCTTGACCCTATCTACCCCCAGCTGGTGAAACCGTGTAGCCTTCTATCCTCCCTGGATCTCCCAAGTGAAATGCCCCTTGATCTACTCAAGCAGGAAAAGGCCCAGATTTCCCCAAGGAGCTCCAGCCGCATTTCCCAGCCCAGAAAGATTTAAATCATGCCCAGATAAAATGGAATCCAAAGAAGAGCCCAGAAGCTTGAAGTCTCAGAACAAGCCAGTGATGAAAACCTCCTTCTGTTCTAGATCAGTGTATCATATTCAGTCCTCACTGCTTCCCTCAGTAAAAAAATGCCTACATTCTCCCAATAAGCCCAAGCAAGCACTTCCCAGCCCAGAGGCACTCCCATTATGTCCAGGTGACTGAAGAATCTGAATATAAGCAGCTGGACACCTACCAGAGATTCAGTGTCCATCTGGAACTATGTTCCTGCAGGGCCAAGGCAGGCTGACCTTGTGCAGTGATGTAAGACCTGGGAGACAAGACCAAGGACAGCAGCTGATGAAAAATCCAACTGGACCAGGGATCAGCTTCTGCTTCTCTTGGCGACCAGACAGATCCAGAAGACAGGAGCCTGCATCCCACACAAACCTACAGTCTAACAGCCCCAAATCCAAAGATCTGCCTCCTGTCTTCTGAAGCATTCAGCTAGGACCCACCCCAAGGTCAGGCAAAGACACACCTCTGATCTTCTACCACCTACTCACCTGACCATTCAGCTCTACTCCCAACCCCAAAGAGGGATCTAATAACCCCTTGTTGGCTCTCTCCTTTGGCATCTCTACCACCTTGGATAAGTCACTCCACTTGGGGGGCCTCCCTTGCCTTTTCTCTCAAATCAAGACATTCTATGCAGTGTTCTCTATGGTCCCTTACTGACCCCTATCTATCTGAAGTTTGACAATAAAAGAATATCACTTTAAAAAAAAGATGGGTAGTTAGGTGGTGAAGTGGTTAGAATGCCCTGCTTGGAGTCAAAAGGATTCATCTTCATGAGTTCAAATCTGTCCTTAGACATTTACTAGTTGTGTGACCCTGGGCAAGTCACTTAATCCTGTTTGCCTCAGTTTCCTCATCTGTAAAATGATCTGGAGAAGAACATGGCAAACCACTCTAGTATCTTTGCCAAGAAAACCTTAAATAGAATCATGAAGAGTTGGACTCAACTGAAAATTGCTGAACAACAATTGATGTACTAAAGGGCTTTTATTTTGAGATGAAGCCCCTTAAAACTCACTGGATCCTTAAAAGGAAAGGAATGATCCCACTCTTTGTTGTCTTAGACTCTTCTAGCTACAGATTGTACCAGGACTTTATAAGATCACTTCCCTGAGAAATAGAGGGTTAGCTTGCCCCTATGCCTAACCCAAGGCACCATGTGGTCATGGAAGATAAGGCCCATTTTATTTATATGACCACAAATCTGAGTTTTGGGCTTTTTCTCTTGTGTCTGTTTTTTCTAGCTCTTACATGACTGGGTATCTACTCTGAGAAGGAATGCCCAGTCTTTGAAGTAACCTTGTGAGTCTGAAAGCTTCAGAGGTCCTGAGTCCTTTGGACTTATGGGTAACCAAAGGAGGAATGCCAACCAACTCTTCTAGCACCCTTGGAGAAGAAAACTAAAAGCAAAAGTATGAGTGCAAGCCAAGTCCATTTTGCCAAAAAGACATGGACCCAGAGTTGTTTGGAAATTGCAAAGTCAAAGTGAAATGTAAAATACCTAAACAGAAGACTTGCAAATTGATCTATGTTTTGATGAAATTTCAACCTCCCAAGATATAGAAGAAGTTTTAAGTCAGGTTATTGAATTTTGTTTTAAGTTGTTTTGTCAATGTATACATTGAATATTTCATGTATATTTTGTTGGTCAGTCATTTTTAGTTGTGTCTGACTCTTCATAACCTCATTTTAAGTTTTCTTGCCAGAGATACTGGGACAGTTTGCCATTTCCATCTCCAGCTCATTTTACAGATGAGGAACTGAGGTAAACAGGCTTAAAAGGCCTAGCCAAGGTCACACAACTAGTAAGTGTCTAAGGCCAAAATTGAACTCAGGAAGATGAGTTTTCCTGATTCCAGGTATGGCACTCTATCCCCTGTACATGTACATCCCCTATTGCCCCCTCACGTATATTAGCATTTCTTTTGTATTTAGGAAAAAATACCTATCCTATACCTGATTTACATTGAACACCAAGTACCTTCTTTAGTCCACTTCTCTGGGGAGGCCCTAGTGGTAAGCCTAAGTGTAATCTTCAAGAAAGTCGTCCCTGTGGTTGTCTGGTAAGGGTTTAACAACTCATTGCTTCCAATTTAGAAGTGAAGAAAGCAACTATCTTTGTGAACCCTGCTTATTGAAAAAGACAAATCCAGAAATCTTTTTGAAAAGAATGCTACTTCAATTTTACACTTTTTGGACATGAATGTGACTGTAGTCAAAAAAGATTATGATGGATAAGTCAAGAATTAATAGAATTATATTAGAATTAATAGAATATTAACCCCTCTCATTAGAATCCAGACCCAGGGGGCGGCTAGGTGGCGCAGTGAATAGAGCGCCGGCCCTGGAATCAGAAGGACCTGAGTTCGGAGCCGGCCTCCGACACTTAACCCACACAAACAAAAACCTAGCCGTGTAACCTTGGGCAAGTTACTTAACCCCAATTGCCCTAAAGGGGCGGCTAGGTGGCAGTGAGTAAGAGTGCCGGCCTCGGAGTTGGGATGACCCGAGATCAGATCCGGCCTCAGAAAATGAGCACCCACGCATAAATAATGACTAGCCGTGTAACCTTGAGCAAGTTACTTAACCCCAATTGCTTAAAAAAAAAAAAAAGAATCCAGACCCAGGACTGTACCTAGTCTGAACCACTTTCATTAATAGAGCAGAAGAACCTCTTAAGGAGTTCAGTATGGGTGCTGTGTCCCAATCATTAGATCCAAGGAACAGATCGATTTGTTACATTTTCATTTATATCATTGTAGCCAAATATGCATATATTTCTCCTAGTTCTGCTTTATTTGTTCTGTATCAGTTCACACAAATCTTCCCGTGAGTCTCTGAATTCATAGATTCTTATAGGGCAATAATGTCATTTGACATTCAAATACCACTCTTTCTTCAGTCATTTACCAATCAGTAGATACATAATTTGAGACAATTAAGTAGTGTAGTATATACAGTGCAGGAAGACTGATCATCAAGGGTTCAAATCTCCCCTCAGACACTGACTAGCTGTGTGACCCTGGGCAAGTCACTTAACCCAGTTTGCCTCAGTTCCTCTTCTGTAAAATAAGCTGGATAAGGATATGGCAAACCATTCCAGTACTTTTGCCAAGAAAACCCCAGACCATGTCAGAAAGAGTCAGACATGACTGAAATGACTGGACAACAACAAGGCACATACTTCAATTCTAAGCTTTTGTTATGAATATTTTCTATATATGGGACTTTTCTTTCTATACTAGGATCACTGAGCCAAAGGGCATGAACAATTTAGTAGTTTTTCTCACATAGTCCTAAGCTATTTTATGGATTTATTTAATTTCAAATTAATTTTATGTCACAATTTCCCTCATAAGAACGTTTTCCCTTAATAAATACTATTTTATTTATTAATAAAGCAATGTTATAAAATTACTCATAATCCTAATGAAGAACTGAGCATGTCATTGAACAACCTTTGTCAAATGCCCTTCAGAGAAAATTGTTCTTAATTTCTTAAATTCCTTTTCCATCTTATGTCCAGTCACTTCTTCTATCCCTCTCAGAGGATCAGAAGATCATAGAGATGGGGCTGGAAAGAATCTTAGAGGGCATTGTCTCTCATTGCCTTTCATTTTATGAATGAGCACAAGAGTTTAAGAGACTTGCCTAGGGTCCTACAGCTCCTAAGTTTTTGAGGTGGGATTTGAACACTGTATACACTACACCACTCCCTGATTCCAAGTCCAGTGCCCTATGTACTACTTTATGTTGTCTTATCTTTTCATTTTCAAATAAAAAGGAATTTTTCCTTAGAAGAGAATTTCCTCATTGATATGAGAGCTCTCCATTTTTATTATCTAAGTTATCAGAAGCAAGCTAGAAGTATACCCTATTGGTTAATGGCAAAAGGAACTGATTATTTAATGGATTATAATTTGCATCTTTATATAAAAAGAAAAACTCCACCAGAACAGAATATTTGACATTGCGGAAGAATGTATTCAGGCATTAGATACTTTTTTCATTATGCGCTGCATTAAGTGTTTTCCATTTAGAAGACAGATCTAAAACACTAGTCTTATCATTCTTTGGTTTGCAATTTAAGTATAAAATCCTGCCAGTGTTGCAACCATTAAAATAAAACAGTCTTGGAAATTAAGCACTAATTTCCCCCAAAATGGCCATTACTGGTTTTTTTCTTCCCTAATTACCATTGTAATGAAGTGGCCAGTATTATGGTAGGAAGTGATTTCAAAGGCAGCTTTTTCTTATTATGAATCATACTTTATTTTTCCTCCTAATGTGAATCAGGCCTAGTTAAAAAAAATCCATGCACAAACTCCATTCTTCTTAAGACAAAAACAATTTCAGATAAACAAATCATACTTGAAAGCTTTCAAACAGCGTAGCTTATCAAGCATTGAACTGAAACAAAAATGGAAACAATTAGTCTTTTTCACTGTAGGAGTATTTCTGATCTCTGCTGATTCTTTGTTATCAATGGCACATTTTCAGTATATTGAAACATACATTCTTAACAACATTAATTCATACCTTTAAGTTGGGAGACTTGAACAAGATAGTACATGTGAAAGCACTTTGGGGAATATAAAATATGATAAAAAGAAAATGATTCTTCTGAGCTCATCTGTCTGAGTTTTTCCTGCCATACTACTGATTATATCTTCCTCTCACTGCTTCCAAAGTGGGCAAACTTTGAGTCAGTAGCTGCTTTTGTCCTTTTATTTTCTACAAAATTCAGACTCTCCCACTCCACTTCCCAAACCCTCTGCTTTGAAATTGCCTTTTCTCTAAAACACATTTATTTCTTTTCTGATCTCCAACTTAAAACAAAACAAAACTTTACCCCCCAACTTTGACATTTTCTCCCTTGGACATATGCAATGATCCCCTTTTGTGCTGCTTTTCTAAACTATCTACTCTATCTCTCTGCCTAATTGAAATACTCTACCTATGATTGCTAGAGTTGTAAAGACATTGATTCCTATTTAAATCTTCAAATGTATCTGTGATCTTCAATCTCTTGTCTGTGATCTCTAGGGATTCAGATAGCAAGCCATCTATACCTGCCCCATCCAGTGTGACTCTCATCCTTGTCATCCCCAAATTTGCCCCTGGCAATTCAGCCAAAGTGCTAGAAACCATCTTCCTCCTTTTTTAAAATATAAACATCACAAGGGTACCAGTGGACAACTCAAACTGTCCAACTTCCATCCTTTCTTTCTGTCAAACATGCCATTTTGATGATATCCTTTACTCATTTGCTTTCAGACTTCATTCGTGGTTATATGTAACGTCTACAGAGCCATGGTGCTGACCTCATTGTTGGATGCCTGTGAAATCTGAAAAGTCTACCAGTGCCATGCCAGGAAACTGAATCACTTCCATTTGAATTGTCTTAGGAAGATTCTGGAGATCACCTGGTGGGATAAGATACCCGACACTGAGGTCCTCACTCAAAATAAACTGCCAAACCATTGAAACTTTGCTTCAGAGAGTGCAGCTCCTATATGCTGGACACATTGTTCACATGCAAAACATACACTTGCCAAAAAGACTATCTTATGGAGAACTCACACAGGGCAAGCATTCACAGGGTGGTCAGAAGACACTCTCAAGGCCTCTCTCAAGAGCGTTGGAATTGATTGTGTGACATGGGAGACACTGGCACAGGAGCTCTCATCATGGTATGCCCACATCAGACAAGGTGCTGTGTTCTGTGAGCAAAGTAGAATGGAAACAGCTCAAAGGAAACATGGGGTGCACAAATTTAGAGTACCCACTTCAAATGTTCACACAGACTATGTGTGCCCTGCCTGTGTGTAAAGCCAAGCACAAGAAGCTTTCCAGAGGACTGCTGCTGTGAACAGCTTTCAAGGTTCTGATTACACAGTATAGTGAACTCTCTATTTATCCAGTAACAAATTAAGGCAAAACATTAACAGAAATCAAAGTACAGCATTCACAATATTATGGCATAACAACTTACCACTAAAATGACCACATAATTTTCACCAAAGTGGCCACATAGTTTTAAACAAAGATAACATTCATTTAGTAAGTATTTCATTTATTAAGTGTTTAATTCAATCATCCTTAAGGAGGCAAGCCTCCTTAATTGACACAAAGTACAAAGGTCAAAGTCCTCCACCCCAATGTCATATTGTCTTAATCTCTTCAATCACAAAGTCCTCTTTCTTCTTAATTGGAGAAGTCCTTAACTCAATCATCTAAATATAAAAGTCAGAGTTCTCTACCCCTAGGCCACAGTGAGTCATGATTTTCTCAGTTTGCATTAAATACCCAAGGAGAGATCTTATCATCTTGACATGGTTCCTCTTCCATGGTCCCAGCTCCTCCCTGAATCTATCCAACTGCCACCTGGGTTCAAAGGCAGATAGTTCTCAGTTCTTTTTCCAGCTTCTTGTGCAGTTCCTGTTGCATATTGAAGCTCACAGTGTCTTGTCCACATCAAGTCCTTCACAGTTTCTGTTCCTGGGAAGACAAAGCTTAACAAAGCCACGATAACATTTATACACGTCAGCATCCTCATCAATTCACTTTCTGCCTGTGAGATCAACATAGACCCAACAACAAGGTCTGAGGAATCAACACATATCATCAGTATAGTCCCTGGGCCTCTGAAAACACCAGCAAGACTCTCCTCCAGGATTTCTTTAAACTTACAATAAGAAAATCCTCTTTCAGGGCTTCTGAACCAGCAGCAAGGTCCCATGGCTTCTGTGACAACAGCACCATCCTCTATAAGCAGATGAATCTGACAAAGTAACATCAAAACAGACATACAAATTACCAACACCACAGTCATGCCTCCTTCCAGTTCTCCTTTCTTCTCATTTCTCAGTTAAGTCCTCAGTTCTCATTTCTCTTCTCAGTTCTTCTCAGTTCTCAGTTCAGTTCTCAGTTGTCTTCTCTTTCTCCAGCAGTAGCAGCCCAGCATCCAGATGCTCAGTCCCAATAGTTCTGTCCTCTCTCACCTTGGGCTTTTCCTTATATACAGTATTAGCTCCTCCCTATTCTGCCCCTTCTTGTTACATCAACAAATCCATCCACTGTGGGATTCACAAGTTCTGGGTCTTAATACTTGACACAATCATGAACTTGGAACAAGGTGGTAAGTACCTGTTTGATTGCAAACAAAAGGGGCAAGGAAGATCTTCAAATTCCCATTACATTACATTCCACCCCTACAGGACCCTTGGCCTTACTATCTCAATCTAAATGGCCATGGATCTTGGAACAAATGGAGGCACTATACTTTGTAATCCTACCAACTAAACCATAATGTAAAACCAAGCACAAGCACAAGGATCTGGGTTAATTGAAATATTGAATGGATTATTGAAAGAACAGTTAAGGAAGTTAAGCTCTAATAATTCATATCAACATTGGAAGGATAATTTGTTCATGGCTTTACATAACTTGAATAATAGACCATTGGGAGAAAGTACACCTCTAGCCAGAATGATGACCCCAAATCTTCAAATTAGAAAACAACAAACACATAAGATCCCAAATACTGAGTATTGGACTTTGAGGCCAGATGTCCCAGCAACCTGGCTTGGCAGGATATAATTTATATTGTTTAGAGGACTTTTTGTTGGACAGAAAAGAAATAAGAAAAATCCCCACTGGAATATGTATTAGAATCCCTAAAAGTCACTTTGGACAGATTTTACCCAAATCAGGATTAGCAGCTTCAAGGAATACATGTATTGTCTGAAGTAATAGATTCTAATTAGCAAGGAGAAATTGTTGTGACATTCCATAATTTAGGTGAAGGGCCCATACAGATTTGTAAAAATGGTAGAATAGTTCAAATGATTATCCTTCCTTGTAATACAATACCACTTGTAAAAACTGACCTCCTTCTGAAATAAAGGAACTGAAGGATTTGATTCTACTGATAGAATAAAATTGGGAGCTAAAGTATGGGTAAAACAGAAGCCAGATGATGATCCAAAGGCTGTGGAGATTACAGCCCATGGGAAGAATAACACTCTAACTATTATTTATTCAGGAGAAGATGATTACAAAATTATACCCTCAACTCATATAGTCTACCATGAGTGAGGCTACAATAGTAGGCTCACAGACTCCAGAAGCATGGCTAATCCTATGTCTACCTTCTTTCTGGTTATTGTCTCCTTGTTTCTTCTTGGCTTTTTGTCTGTTCACCTTGTTTGCTAGATTTGTTTCCTCAGGCTTGATACCCTTCACCTGTAGATGCTTGATAGCTTAAGCTGGATATCACCCCTTGTCCACAACTGTGACGTGTCACCACTGGACCTGGCATCAAGCACATTCCAAATGCTGGCTAAAGAACTGACCTCTCAGACCAGACCTCTTGGGACAGGGACAGCTCTACGTCCAATTTCAGCAAACATGGAAGAAGAGAACTTTGCCCCTTACCCCAAGATTTTGGGATCCCATTTTTTCAAGGGCGAATGATGGAGAGCTTATGCTCAAGCTTCACCCTAAATATTGTTTTCTGTGTTTATTGTGTGCTATCCTTGTTAGATTGTTGTAAAATTCTGTTGACACCAGTTACCCCTAAAACTCGCATTAACCTATGTAATGAAATGTATTGTTAATGTATTTTTGCCATGTAAGGGACATGAAAGATCTTGGGGTCCAATGTAATGGTAATGGGATTTGGAGATCTTCCATGCCCCTTCTACTGGCAAGCAAACAGGTACTTAGCATTTAGTTTCAAGTTCATAATTGTGTCATGTATTAAGACCCAGAACTCACGAATCCCACAGTGGGATGAACTTGCTGACATAACAGGAAGGTGTGGGGCAGGTAGGAGCTAATACCATATATAAGGAGAGGCCCAGGCTGGAGAGAAGAGATTTTGAGAACAGAACTTCTGGTGGCAGAACTTTTTGTGAGAGCCAGCCAGAACTTCTGCTGAGGATTTCTGAGAGCCAGCCAGAACTTCTGCTGAGAACTTCTGAGAGCCAGCCCCATGAATGAGGAGAGGATGATCCTTGTTTGAGGGAGGGAGTGAGAAGAGGAAGATCCTTGCTTGAGGGAACCTGCTTTGTTGTGAAGGCTTTGGAATGTGGGTGTTCACTGCATTGATTATGTGTACCAACTTTGTGGTTACTTTAATGACTTTGACCTTCTGGTTTTGGAACTCAGTTTTCTGGTATTTGAATAAAGGCTTTAGTTCTGTCCTCCATGTGGAGAGCCTGTTACATTTTTTGATTAACAACTATACCAGCATATTCATAACTACCTTGGGCATTGTGAATATCATATTACTGTTACACTGTGGTAGAGCATTCTGAACTTGTATTGGTCTGATCAGCCACAGTTGGACACACTGAAACTTGACTCTAGCGTAGTTATCATTTTGGTCCTCCTTAAGAACAAAGGACAAAAACCATTGCAGCTTGCTCAGATCCACTATGTACTTTCCCATTGCCCTTTATGTGATAATCATCTTTACTTCTTGGAGACAGTGGTGTTCCAGGTCTCACTGCCAAACAGCAACCTTGGCAAAATGTTTGTATTGGAAAGATGTGCCTTTGCCGTTATGTCTATTAGTCAAACATTTATTAAGTACCTACAATGTGCCAGACACTATGCTAAGCCTTGGAGAAAGGCAAATTGCAGCCTCTCTGCTCAGGTAGTTCCCAATCTAAGGGGAGGAAACATGCAAATAACTATGTACAAAAAACATCAATAAATTGAGGGTATTGTAAGAGGGATGGCTCTAAGATTAAGGAATGGAAAAAGCTTGCAGAATATGAAACTTTAGCTGGGACTTGAAGGAAGTCATAGAAGCAAGGTCAAGATAATGAGAGAATACGCCAGACACTGGTGACAGTCATTTAAAAATCTCAGTTAGGAGATGCATCATGTTCAAGGAACAGCAAGGAAGCCATTGTTTCTAAACTGTAGAGTATGTGGAGGAGAGTAAACTGTAGAAGGCTGGCAAGACAGGAAGAGACCAGGTTATGAAATTCTTGAAAAGACAAACAAAAGAGTTTGATTCCAGAGGTAAGGAGTCAATGAAGTTCTAGGGGTAATATCATCAGTCGAGTTTTGTTGTTGCCATACAGTCATTTTTAGTCATGTTCAACTCTTTGTGAGCCCATTTGGGGTTTTCTCAGCAAAAACACCTTTGCCATTTCCTTCTCCAGATCATTTTATAAATGAGGAAACTGAGGAAAACAGGATTGAATGACTTGCCCAGGGTAACACAGCTACTAAAGACTGATTTGAACTCACAAAGATAAATCTTCCTTATTACAGGCCCAGTACTCTGTCTTCTGCTCTCAAGTTTAGGAAGACCGTTTTTTTCAACTTGTTGTTTGTTGTTCATTCTTTTTTCTTGATTTCAGGATGGTGATGTCTTAACTTACAAGTGAATTAGATTTGACTGAGACAGGGCTGTGCAGTCATCAGCCCCACTTTCTCCTCCATAGTCATCAGAGTCCAGTGGCAAGGCATAGGTCAGGACCACTGCAGATAGCCCTGGATGCAGTTGGAGACCTTGCCCTTTTTAAGCTAGGTCTTTTCCAAATCTGTTTGTGGAAAATATAGTGGTATGGGGGTAGATTTAAGGTAGGGAGACCAACCAGCAGGCTATTCTAATCCTACAAGCATGAAATAATGAGAGTAGTCTGTGCCAGAGAGGTTACAATACCTGAGGAAAGAAGAAGGAATATAAAGAAAGCATTTCAAGGTCAAAATGGCGAGACTTGACCACTGATTGAATATGAAGTATAAGACAAAGAAGAGTGGAGGATGACACCCACATTTTGAGTCTGGGTACCTGGGAGAATGGTAGTATGTTCAATAGTAATAGGGAAGTTAGGAAGAGGGAAAGGTTTTAGGGAAAGATAATAAGCTCAGTTTGGGACATGTTGAATTTATGATATCTATGCAACATCCAGTCCAATATGTTTACAAGGCAGTTGGAGAGATGGTAGAGTTGGACAAGTAGACCTATGAATCATCATCATAAATCATTGTTATCATGGGAGCTAATGAGCTCATCAAGTGATAATAATATAAAAAGGGAAGAGAAGAAGGTCAGACACAGCGTTCTGGAAAACCCCGGCTATCATATATGACATTGATGAAGATACAACAAAGGATATAGAGGAGGAGTAGTCAGATGGGATGAGAACCAAGAGAGTGCAATATCACGAAAATACAGAGAGAAGAGAATATCCAGGAGAAGAGGGTGGTCAAAAATATCAAAGGTATTTGTAGAGGACAAGAAGGATGAATATTAAGAAAAGATCATCAAGTTTGGTGATTATGCATGTAGAGGGCAAGGAAAAGAGCCATTGCTTCAGAACAGATGAGAATGAAGGAGATGATAGTGACAGAAGGCATCTGAGTGATGTGAGATGAGAAACAAGGCAGTAGAGGAAATTCTATTGAGGCAAATGGCCTCAATTTTTTCAGGGAAAGACAAGGCAAAGTTCTCAGTTCAAAGGATGGGGAGATGAGGAGCTGTGGGATATTTGAGGAGGAATAAAAAACTACTGAGGCAAGTAGGTAGTATAGAGAAGCTGTTCCCCACATATAGGATGTGGATGTCATCAAATGGTTTGAAGAGATGCCAAAAAGATAACTCTAGCCTTTTCTCCCCCTAGCATTCTTCAAGGGAGACTTTAATTCCTGCTAGGAGGCAAAGCAGTTGGGGAGCAAAGGCTGATCTTTCTGCTCTCCTTAGAGAGATGGTATACTAGGCTATAATTGTATCTATCTGCTCCTTTAAATATTGCTCATCTAGAAAATGTGATTTTAAGTTTAGCTGAACTTCTGATCCCTAGTAATTTTTTGAAAATCTTTTATTTTTAATAAATTGTAAAATTATATGCATACCAAAGAATTGTTTTGTTATTGCTGCTGTTTTTAATTTATTTTAGACTCAAATGCCGGAACAGAAATACAGAATAGAGAAAAGAAACAAAATCATATCATAAACTTAAATATTGGAATTTAAATACAAAGTTAGAAAAGCATGTCATGTACATATCAGAAAATAAGAGAGGATTCAAACTATGCAACAAAAAATTTTCATTTCAAGAAAACCTGTATGATGAATATTTGTTGTATTGAAAATTGTCCATTTTTTCTTTGCTTCCTTGTAGGTTTGCTTTTGTTCTCTGCTGTGCCTTTTTTATTTTGATCTTTTTTTCCCTACCCCTCCCCTGGAAGTCTACAATAAAGTTCAGATATGTTTCTCTATAGCTGTAGATAGATACATACACATATACATATCTAGACATATATTTTCCCAAACATATTCTACTCCTTATCTTTGTTTTTATGTTTGTGCATATCTCTTGTTTCCTATCCCTCCTGCCTCCTCTACTTTATTTCTAATCACTACCTTGCCCTCCTAATGCTTGCCTTCCCCCCTCCAAGGATCCCTCCCCTATCCTTCCATTCCTATAAATCTAAACACCCTTCTATACCCCCTTTTACCTATTCCCTCCTCCTCCCCTCTAAAGATCCCTCCCTTGTCCTCTCCCCCCTCCATATGCCCTACCATTTTATTTCTTCTGAATTTGGAAGATTTTTATACTTTTCCAAATATATGTATTGTTCCCTCTTAAACCCATTCCTGATGAAAGTAGGTTACCAGAACTACCAGCCCTCCTCCCCCATCTAACTCCTCTGTATTGATTCTTCCTCTTGCACCTCATTTGTATAAAATAATTACTCTTTCTAGCTGTTCCTAAATGGTTTAAATTCATATCATACTTGGGTTTACCACAATCTTTCTTATGAGCTACCCAATTATTAATAATAATCTTAGACATCCATTTTACATTTTATATATAGTAGACCCTCGGTTTGAATTTAATTTGTTCTGAGATTCTGTTCGTCATGCAATTTGTTCGTATTGCAAAGCAAACTTTCCCATAGGAAATAATGTAAAGTTGGATTATTGGTACCACATCCTGAAAAATATTCATATAAAATAACTATTTATAATTTTAAGTAAGGTTTTTGTCCCTACTGCACCTGAAATATAATAGCAATGCTTAGTACATAATATAAACTGAAAATAAAACAAATTAATCTACACTTAACCTTTAAGAAGAGTTGTGACTGGCATGAGGGAGAGGAGAGGGAGGAAGAGGAGGAGGAAGGGTTATTGCTTGGAAGGAGAATCTTCTTCCATGAGAATATCAGGGATTTCAATGTCGGGAGTGTTCTCTCTTATGCTACTTTCGCTAAAAGTAAAACTAACTCTACTGCCTTCACTTATTTTTCATTTTTTAAAATCACTTTCATGTTTTGACTCACTGATTTTTTTCTTTTCATTCACTTCTGACTAGGAATCTATCTAATGACACTTGTTTTTGACATTTTTACAGAATGTCACAGAAATGTGACATTGCGTTATTGTTAAAAATATTCATGGCTCTCATTGCTACAGCCTTATTTGGGTGATGTTTTTCAACAAAATTTTGCACTTTTCCCCACATCTGATAAAACCCCTTAATCTCACTTGGAATGAGGGATTCCTCCAACCTCTCAACCTCCTCTTCAGATGAGATATCCCCCATGACCTCTCACTATTGCTCCTCATGCAGATCCATCAGCTCATCCATTGTCACCTCCCCCTCGCTATGTTCCTCCATAGTTACAAATATTGTGGTAGATCTCAGTCACTACTGTGCATCTTTACTCAAAGTGCTACCATATGTATGCAAACACACGTGAACATACTTATAATGGTTTTGTAAAGAGCTGAATAAGGCCAGTTAGGAGGCATACCGACCTGAAGTTCCTTTGTTTGACATATGAAAGCCCTAGCAGAGCACCATCCCTTCATGAGCCATTCAAGTCCAAACATGATGTTTATACTGTGAATTTTTGTTCATCCTGCAAGACAAATTTTGATAAAACTTTTTCCTCATCCAGCAAAACATATGCAAACCAAGTTACTTGTAAATTAAGGTTCTATTGTATATAAAAAGTAAACAACCTGTCCTTATGAATCCTTATAATCTGTCTTTGGTATGTACCTTACATTTCTCTTGGTTCTTTTATGTTGAAGCTTCTGCTGAGTCCAGGATTTTTTTTTTAAAGTCCTGAAAGTCAGAGAGTTTATCAAATGTCCATTTTTTTTCCTTCAGGGTAATACTTTACTCTGTAGGGTATGATATTTTTGGTCAGAGCCGCAGTTCTTTTGCTTTTCAATATAGTTTGTTCCAAGACTGGTAGTCCTTTAATTTCTCTGCTGGTAGGTCTTGTGTGAGTCTAATTGTGGCACCTCCATATTTAAATTGTTTTAATCTTGATGCTTTTAATATTTTATCCTTGAGTTGGCAGTTTTTAAATTGACTATGATATTCTTATGGGTTTTCTTCATAGGATCTCTTTTAAGTGGTGATCAATCTATTCACTAGTAATTAGTGGAGAAAGGAGAACCCCAGCTTTCTATTCAAGGATTGGAGCATACAATGAGCATACATAGCAAGTAATAAAGAAACCCATTTATCCAAGTTGATAGCAAACCAGAAAGTGGAGAAAATATACATAGGAAAATATATACTAGATAAGACAGGGGAAAGAAACTCACTGAGAATAAGGTAATTCAGTTCAACCAAAGAGAGAATCCCAAATTTCACCTAAGGGTAAATTCCCAAGTTTCTGAAGTAGCAAACTGGAGGTAGAGATATAATGGAGAGTACTAGTTCCTCTCAGGTTGGCTTCTTCCCAGGGTCTTTTTATCCCTTCAGCAACCTGAAGTGGGTCTGTCATTCATATTCTCTCATAGCTGGAAGCCATAAACATTAAGTGACTACAGAGCTCAAAGACCCTGAAGAAAGTTGAAACTGAATCTCTCTTATACCTAACTCTACCTCACCCCTCACATAGTTAAGTGGGATTGATATCTGTGTGATGGAGTGAATGAGGAGTGAGGAGAAAATCCTGTACCAATGGGCTTTGGGACTAGTATTAGCAATAGTAAATAGTGAATCAATTAGGGAGGCATAAAAGAAATGTGAGCTACATGGGCTCCTGTACCCTGTGTTTGACACCTCTGGTCCTAAAGTTGAACCTTAAATTGTGGGAAGTATGGGGACAGCTAAAGTATTTTGAAATTTCTCAAAAACAATCCTACTCTCATCCTCCATTTCAATTCTAGTTCTGGACTATTGTCAATCTGAATTGTCCATTAGACAATATCTATAGGTGTCCATTCAAATGCATATTGAAATCTAGGCAATAAATATTCTTCTTCCATTTGATCTTTCTTGTGGAGATGAACAAGCCTAGCTCCTGGAGGTGCTTAATTTTCTTGGGTCTTAATCAGGGGTGGGGAACCTGTGGCCTTCTAGGTCTTTTGGTGTGACATTTTCACTGAGTCCAAGATTTACAGAATAAATCCTTTTATTAAGAGGATTTGTTCTGTGAAGTTTGGATTCAGTCAAAGGGATACACTTGAGGACCTAGATGGCAACATGTGTCCTTGAAGCTGCAGGTTTCCCACCCCTGGTCTTGACTCTTTGATGCAATCAATCCCTTTGTTCTTCCCTAATTCTTTTTCTACTGTTTTTTCTTCAGGGTGATACTTAAATCTGAAGGGTATGATATTCAATCTCATTTTCAAAAGAAGATTTTTAAAAATCTTCTCTTAAGTCCAGAAGTCCCACAAACATCCTTCTTCCCCTCCCCTCATCTCCTCTTAGCTAAAGATTGTGCCTCTTTACTGAAAAAAATTAAGGCTCCCTAAAATTTTCAAAAGCTTTATGAGAACTCTCTTCTCCCATTCTTTTCAACTCATTATTCCTTGAAATCATGTTTCACCCTTTCTCCTTTCTCCCTGTCTCTGATAAAGCTGTAGCTCTTCTCTTTTCAAGTGTGATATTTGCAAAGCCCTTGGCACAATGCCAGATACATAGTGGGTACTTAATAAATGCTTATTTTCTTCCTTTCTCCCCCTTTTGAAGATCAATCCCTCTACATGTGCCTTTGATTCTATCCTTTCCATCTTCTCCAGAATAGTCCATCCTAAATTATGTCCCCTTCTTGAGTCTTCAGCCTCTTCCTTTCAACTAATTCCATCCTTATTGTTTTCAAACATGTCAAGTCTTCCCCATCCTTAAAAAAAAGTTAGGTCCTAGGCCATCCCCTCAAGATATTGTTATATTTCTCCTCCCTTTCTCATCCCAGTCCCTGAAAATGTCTTTACTTCCACATTCATTTATTCCTCAACCCTTTGTATTTTGACTTTTGACCTCATCAGTAACTGAAGCTGCTCTCTCTAAAGTTGCCAATGATTTTTTTACGTCAAATCTGATGGTCTTTTCTCAGTCTTCATCCCTCTTGACCTATTTGCTACACTTGATACTATTAACAACCTTCTCCTCTTAGAAACTCTTCCCTTTCTGGTTTTCAAGACATACTCTCTATTGACTCCCTTCCTACCTGTCTGAACATCAATTTCCTTTACTGGATCAAAATCTATATTACATTCCCTAACTGTGAGTGTTTATCAAAATTCTACTGAGGCCCTCCTCTCTTCTTGCTTTATACTATCAGTGATCTCATCAGCTCCCAAAGGTTTAACTATCATCATGCAGATGATTCCCAAATCTATATTATTCAGCCCTAGCCTTATTCCTGAGTTTCATTTCTACATCACCAGTTGCCTGTTAGACATTTCAAATTGTATATACTGAAGATAGAGGACTGGTTAAGAAAAACACATTCAAAGCTAAATGAAAACTTTTAGAAACTGTGGAAGACTTGGAATTCTGAAACATTTCCTTAGCATTAAGTATGGTAAAGAAAAATGTATGTAAGCTGCCAAGTGGTTCCTCTTGCCACTTCTATACAAGGGCTTCATGACTTTTACTCATGCAAAGACTTCTTTGCAATGACATCCAACCTACATGTACAAAACTATTTATAGCAACTCTTTTTATGGTGGAAAAGAATTAAAAATTGAGGGAATGCTCATCAATGAGAGAATGACTGAATAAGATGTGGTTAATGAATGTAATTGAATACTATTGTGCTAAAAGAAATGTTAAGCAGGAAGATTTCAGGAAATCTAGAAAGATTTAGGTGAACTGATGCTGAGTGAAGTGAGCAGAACCAGGAGAACAGTGTATACAGTAACAGCAGTAGTCTGCTATGATATACTTAACTTTTCTCAGCAGTACAATGATCCAGGACAATTCCAAAAGACTCATGATGGAAAATGCTATCCACATTCAAGGAAAGAACTGATGGAGTCTGAATGCAGATCAAAGCATACTATTTTCACTTTCTTTGTTCTTTTAGTGGTTTTTTTCTTGTTCAGTTTCTTCTTTCACAACATGACTAATGTGGAAATATGTTTAACATGATTGCACATATATAACCTATATCAGATTGCTTGCCATTTGGGGGAAGCGAAAGGGGAGGAAAGGAAGGAAAAAATTTGGAACTCAAAATCTAATAAAAAATGAATGCTGAAAACTATCTTTACATGTAATTGGAAAAAGCAAAATTCTATTAGATTAAAAAAATGAGGTCCAAGTCTTTGCAGTAGTCTGTGCTTTCAAGAATTGACTATACCTCTATGATGCAAAAAGATACATGTTAAGGTGCTACCCCTTTAACAAATGAGAAATTTGGTGGGGATGTGTGGGGGAAGAGATGGAATGAGAGAGAGAGAGAAAGAGAGAGAGAGAGAGAGAGAGAGAGAGAGAGAGAGAGAGAGAGAGAGAGAATTACTTTTGAGTAAAGAAAAAATAATCCATGTGGGAAGAATATAGATTAATGACCCTTTTATAAATTCAGTTTGATGGCAAAAAAGGGTAGACAAAGAACTTTAGTTTAATAAAAACTGCTAAAATCCACAAGTAAAGAAATACAATTTTCAGATCAGGTATGACAGTTTATTTGGAAAAAGGAAGAAAATGTACTTTTTCATAAATAAAAATGGTTTAAATCACATTGTAAAAGATATAAATGGATTCTGCCTTTATGTTTGAATAATTTGGTGGCTAAAATGAACAGGGAAAAAAACTTTCATTTTTATTTGCTAAAATCTTTTAAAATATAAGTGTGAGGAAACATTTTTCAAATGCACATAATGTGAAAAGTACCAGTTTGAAGGCTAAGAAAGGTCATATGTTATAGGGCATTGGAGGGATTTGGAAGCAGCTGGGTAGCTCAGTTGCTAAACAGCTGGATCTGGATTTAGGAAGACCTAAGTTCAAATCCAGACTCGGACACTTATAGCTATGTGACCCTGGACAAGTCACTTAACCCTGTTTGCCTCAGTTTTAACTATAGAAAAGGGAATAATAATACTACCTACATCACAGAATTGTTGTGAGGATCAAATGAGACATTGCAAAGCACTTAGCACACCACCTGGCAATAAATGCTTATTCCCTCCACCCACCCACATTGTGCTCCCTCAGCTCATTTGCATGTAACTTTTTTAGACTTAAGAGTTTACTATTTACAAAATGATCAGTCACATAACTGAAGACACTGAAGTGATTAAATAAGGACTGTTGGTTTAATAACCAAATAAAGTTTCTAAGTGGGCTTTTGGTTTTGTTTTGTTTTTGCTCATAAGGTAAATGGTGAGTTACTGAGTACCATGAGGTACTGCTTTGAACCACTAGAGCAAATAAAGAATCTTGTGGGAGTAGTAGAAAATGGTTAGGAAAGGAAGGACTTAACCAGGGTGGAAAAGTCAGCCTCCATAGAGCCTGTGAAGAAAGGGACAGCAGGAAAGTCAGGTAACAAGCAGGCTTCAGTTGCTACTTACTGTTTGTCTAGTGAAAAGCTAATTTGGAAGTCAGCTGGCTTTCCCTTTAGAACCATCTATAGCATGAGAGAGGTAAAGCCTCTGAGAGATGTCTTATTCTCTGAGGAAGGAAGAAAAGCAGAAAGGGCAGATGTGGGCTTTATCCTTGATTTGCCGTTGGATTAGCTAGTTGGCAGTTGATTAGAAGACATATTCCTCATGAGCAAAGAGCTGGCTGGGTTTGTCTGCATTGCCTGAGAGAGCCAGTTTGATGAATTTTGCAGTTGTCTGGTTTAAAAGTTTTTGTTGTTGTTGTTGTTGTTGTTGTTTTTATCAATGCCAGGTTTGTTTAAGAGTAGAAGAAAAAGATTTATAAAGCAAGAGAATTACGAGGACCAGAAGAAAAGTAGCCAATAGGGAAGCAACTTCATGGGGTACAGATGCTCCTGAATAGAACAAGACCTATAGTCCATAGTTGTGAGTTACCCCAAACACATGGGTTTTCTTCTTTCATGTATTTCCACACCAGGTTTAGGTGTGTGCCCACTAGTTTATGTTTAGAGCAGACTATGCTGTATTGATCATTCCTGCATTTCCTTATATTCAGCACCTGCGATGAATTATTATTGTTTTTACCTTATTTAAAGAAAATGGATGTGTGTAAGCTCTAATGGTGTCATCATTACAAGTGGCTGTTTTGTTATTGTTCTATATAAATGGAAGTACACTAGTAGAGGCATTAAAATGATAGCGGTGAGTGGAGAGAGTGTATTCCCCCACAAAGAATTACTTATGGGGTCCTAAGAAAGTCTGAATGTAGTTGAATAATGATGGTGTCTTTGAATACCTGGTCCTGTCAGCGAGAGAGGAGGTTGAGGTAAGTGAACCAATATAAAAGTCAATAGGTGGCACATGCCCTGTGAAGTGGCATTCCCAGTTACACTGTAGGAATCCTTCAAGGATACACTACTTAGGGAAACAATTATTAATATTCTATTTCTATTTCCATTTGATTCTTTAATTGCTCATGATGATTACTACCTGCGTGGCCTTGGGCAAGTCCCTTCACCTTCCAGGGCCTCAGTTCCCTCATATGTAAAATGAGGGGTTGGACTAGATTTGAGATCGTTTCCAGATCTACATTCATGAGGTCAGAGGTATTACTGTTTTCATTCCTTCAGAAGGCTAGTCTATTAGTCCCAGAGGAGTCTTCAGGACTCTAAAGCTATCACTATTTTGGAGCATTTCTTTACAAATCTGGTTGTCCTCACGTTTCTGGGAATTGTACCAGTGTTTCCAGAAGTGCAGTTCCCTGAAGCAGGCTTTTTAAAGTGTTATTTTTGACAGGATAACAAAGAACTTTAAAATGTTGCTGGTTCCTTATTTCCTCCACTGAAAGAAGCCCCTGGCTCCCCGAGTATCATCAAACCAGTCTTTAGTAGGCAGGTGGGAAAATATTAATAATCAAGTATGAAAAGGATTTTGCTGATTGTTTTGGTTATAATTCTGGCTAGTCTATTTTTAAAGGAAATTCAATTCTATGCTTTTCAATAATTACTTGGCAACCATGGGCCTCAATTTCTTCAACTGAGAAATTAGGGGATTTCCTTTGTAATCTTATGTATTTTATTTTATGCATTTGAAACCATTATTCTGAGATGTTCATATACTTCATGAGGCTGCCAACCATATCACTGATACAAGAAAAGGTAAGGATTCTTGTTTTAGAGGGAAATCTGTCTTTTTCAAAATGCTTCCAGTATAGTAAATGACTTGCCCAAGGTCACACAGCTAATGAGTGTGTGAAGTGGGACTGTAACCTAGGTCTCCTGACTCTTAATCCTGTACTCTATCCACTATTCTGCATTGCTGTTCAAGGGATGGGTTTATAGTATGAAGGTCATGTTGTCATCTGTTATACTAGAGGAAATCAATCTACTGTTCCTTTGCAGAACCAGAATTCTGTTTTACTTGTAGTTTTGCCATTACCAAGGACCAGAATTCCCCCATTTTATCCTGAAATATCTGAAGTAGTAGATGAGCTTTCAGACTGATCCTCAGGCAATGCCCTGGGTCAGTACCATCCATGGCACCCCTTTACTATTATGAGTTTGGGAGATGACCATAATTCATTACACAGACTAAGGACTAACAAAGTTCACCAATCCACCTGAAGTTAATAGGAAAGGGTGGAAGACACTTGTTATGCCTCTATTATAAAGTAAATAACATAGATTTATAACAAAATAAAACAAACTATTACTGTTTCTGGAGAAATATCTAATTTTGTAATTTTTTGTTAAAAATCATTAACAATTATATGTAATTTTATTTTTACTACATTGTTCAAGTCACTTAATCTCACTAGGCCTCATTTTTCTCATCTGTTGACATGCACTAAGACTTTTGGGACAAGCTATATTCTACTGAAGAAAGTAAAAGACATTTCCCCTCATTTAGCCATCTCCTTAGATTTCAAAACTGTCCTCTGTACTGCTGTTTTTTTCTACAGTTTCTTTCAGCACTCATAACCTCCTCACTGTGAAACAGTCTACTGCATTCTAAGGAACATACTCCATGGAATATCCTTTCACAAGGTCACTCTCACCTCTTCTTCCATTGGCAAATCCCTCCTGTAGCTTCCATTTTATGGAAGGACCAATGCTGGCCTGCCTGTATTCTCCTTACAATCCTATTCCTGATTTCCTTTAGCCTTAAAAACTATTTCACTACTCAGTGTACCTTCATCTAATCCCCATCCATATTTTCAGCAGTCTTTCATATATCGTCTCCCTCCCTTAGAGTGTAAACTCCTTCTAGGTAGAGCTTCTTTCCTTCTTCCTCTAGTCTAAGTAATGGAAGAAAGAAGGAACTGAAAAAGCCCAAGGAATAACACAGAGGAGTAAATCAAGGCAAAAGAAGCCAGAAGAATTCTTAATATAGAAAGTTAACTAATGTAGAGCAAAGGGAATCAAATGACAGCAAATAGAAGAGAGAATAAACTATTGACAATAAAAATCTAAAGACAAGAAGGATGAAAGTGAAAATGAAATACATTGGTGTCTAGGAATGGGAACAAAATGGGGCAATGATATATTTATCTCACATGATGGGCAGATCCTCAATAAATTAACTCTATTTAATTTAATATACAGAGTACAATTTATCATCCATGGACAAATATTTCCACAGCCTTAATCTTCTTTATTCTTCTAGGGGTTCCTATTAATCAGGTGTTCAAAGGAGACTTGTCTCTGAGCACAGACTCATTAGGTAAAATCTCTGAATTGCTAGTCTATCACTTGAAGACATTATATTACTATTAAGCCAATTATGGGGAAGGGAAGAACTAATAAACTTTTTTTCAAGACCAGTGAAGGTAAGTTTTAAATGTTATTTCCTTATAATGGGGTTGATACTTACAAAGCAATTTATCAATATTAGACTATTAAAAGGCATTTCCATTATTAGGCAAATCACTACACAGTTGTGAATCTTATGTCTCCAAGTGCTGCTTTTATCTCCAATGTGATGAAGTTTTTCTTGTACCCACTTCTGAAAGTTTGTGATTTGCATGGCATCTGCCCTATAGGGCTTCTCTGACAAAAAGAAAAACACATTATGCAAAAACCCAAGTAGGAAGAAGGCAAGTGCAGAAGGTGATTTCAACACAGTTTTATAACTTGTTTTGAGCTTTGTGGTTTAGCCATTGACAAAAGTTAAAGTAAGTGTAAAGATCTGACAAAGCTTTTGTGATCTAGTGAGAGAGTTTGCTTTTTGTCAACTGAGCTCACATACAAAAAAACAAAAGAGACACTAATGGCATCAATACCAATTACCTCGTTTGAAACTCTCAGTGCTGCACAGTAGAATATCCTCCCTGCAAAGAAGAGGAAAATGAAACACAAGAGAGACTAAGTGAGTTTTCCATGGTCACAAGTTATAAAGTGTTGTTTGAACCCAAGATCATCCTGACTAAGCCCAGGACTTTAGGTACTATACCATACTATCCCTAAGGATGCATTAATAAGAAGCTTCTTCACATCCCACCTTCAAAGGTGTGTGCATGGGTGGGGGGGATTCCATTTTCTATAAACAGCATTAAAATGTTTTATAGTAATGATAATGATGATGATACTTAAACTTTATATAATGATTTTCAAAACATCTTAGATCTGTCACCTCATCCTTATAGCAATCACAAGAGATTATTACTACTGGTATTTTCAACTCCACTTTAGAGATGAATAAATCAATGCTCTAAAAGATATTAATTAAGTAATTTGCACTTGTTAATACAACTATTAAATGTCTGAAACAGGTTTTGAATCCAGCTCTTTCCTGGTCACAAGGCCAGCATGCTTTTTCCACTTCACAAAACTGCCTCTATCAAAGCAAAATGAGTTCATTTGTGTTTTATTCCATTATAAAATGCTTTCCCCAAGTTTTGAAATTTTCCCTTCCAGCATGGAGACATGTTAATGCATTGTATTGAGTTATCAGATGTAGTTTCTTATAGTTTCTTTTCCATTCAGTTTCTTTCATTCTATTCTTTTCTATCCTTTTTTTTTAAACAAATGCTTTATTAACTTCTGTTTTACATCATTCATTTCCGCCAGATTTTGAGTTACAATCATTTTCCCCCCATTATTCCCCTACCCAACCTCCCAAAACAGTAATCCCACAAGATATCGCTTCCTCCAATCTGCTCTCTCCCATACCTTCTCCCATACCCCCATCGACTTTTCCATTAGAGGAAGGTGAATCTTTGCATCCCAATGCCTGCACATCTTATCTCCCAATTACAAGCAAAAAGAGTATTAATAATAGTATTTATATATATTTGAAACATTTAATGTTAAGACCTCAAATTTCAGATCCATTTCCTTCCTCCCTTGTCACCCATTCCCTCTTGGGAGATAAGTAATTCAGTATATGTTGTACATGTCTAGCTATGCAAACATTATCATAGTAGATATATTGTACAAGGCTGCTTATAATCCCCTCCCACTCATCCCCCCCCCCACCCGGTCCATTCCCTACATGATCCTGTCCCTCTTCTATAGTGGGTACTTCCAACCTCCCCTCACCCCAAGGATGCCCTCCCATCCATCATCCCTCCTCCCATCCCCTTCCCCCTATCCTGCTGCAGGTTGAGATATCCCATTTACTATGTATGTCATTTTCTCCCTGAACAAAATTCAGTTTGAATGTGGTTTTGCCTTTTTAGCCTTCCTTATTCTCCCCCCTTTTGCAACCACTTCCCCTTGCTTCTTCTGCATGGGATAGTTTACACTACCCTGTCTCTCCCCATCTCCTCTTGCCACTTTCCTCTCTCACCTCATAATTTCATCCCTTGAGTATTCTCCCTTCCCAACAAATTCAACCCATGCCCTCTATCCATATATAACTGTAACTATATACACACACATTCACATATGTATTCATATGACCACACCCCCTTCTTCCTTATTTTCATAGTGAGAAAGATATCATTAGTCACAGTTATTGCTTTTCCATATAGGAATGTAAATAGTTCAACTTTGATAAGTTCCTTTTGATTTCTTTTCCCTGGTTACCTTCTCAGGCATCTCTTCCTTCTTGTGTCTGGGTGTCAAATTTTCTATTCAATTCTGGTTTTTTCCTCAAGAATGCTTGAAAGTCCTCTATTCCACTGAATGACCATATTTTCCCCTGAAACAAAATACTCAGTTTTGCTGGGTAGTGACCCTTGGGTTCATTCCCAGTTCTTTTGCCCTCTGGAATATCATATTCCATGCCCTTTGATCCTTCAGTGTAGAAGCTGCCAGGTCCTGGGCTATTCTGATTGTGTTTCCACAATATTGAAATTGTTTCTTCCTGGCTGCTTGTAGTATTTTCTCCTTGATCTGGGATTCTGGAACCTGGCTATAATATTCCTGGGAGTTTTCTTTTTGGGATCTTTTTCAGGAGGTGATCAGTGGATTCTTTCAACCTCTATTTTGCCCTCTGGATCTAAAACATCAGGGCAATTTTCCCTGAGAATTTCTTGAAGGGTGATTTCTAGGTTCTTTCTTTGATCATGGCTTTCAGGTAGTCCAATAATTTTTAAATTATCTCTCCTGGATCTATTTTCCAGGTCAGTGGTTTTTCCCATGAGATTTCACATTGCCTTCTAATCTTTCATTTGTTTGGATCTGCTTAACAGCATCTTGATTTCTCATAAAGTCATTAGCTTCCATTTGCTCCAGTCTAACTCTGAAGGAATGAATCTCCTCAGTGAACTCCTGAGATTCTTTTTCCATCTGGCAAATTCGACTTTTTAAGGCATTCTTCTCCTCATTGCCCTTTGGGCCTCCTTTGCCATTTGAGTTAGTCTATTTTTTTAAGGTGTTGTTTTCCTCAGTCAGGCTGTTGACCCTCATTTCATACTTTTCCTGCATCCTTCTCATTTCTCTTTCCAATTTTTCCTCCACTTCTCTTATTTGATTTTTTAAAGTCCTTCTTAAGGTCCTCTATGGCCTGCAACCCACTCATGTTTTCCCCTGGGGCTTTTGGAGCAGGACTTCTGACCTCACAGTCCTTTTCCCGCTCTATGCCCCAAAATAGGAGTCTAGGGTTGCATTTTTCTGTTTCCTTTGCCTTGGCATGTTGCCACTTAATTACTTGACTTTTGGGCTTGTTGCCACACTATGGCTTTAAGGCCAGATAGAGGAATTTTCGTCCCGAACGTGTGGGGGGCAACTTCCGTTTCTGGCAAGCTGTAAACCCACCCACGACTTCCACCCTAGATCACAATCCAGATCCAGGGAGGTTAAAGCAAGAGCGATTACCCCCCAAGACTGATTGCTGGATCTCCCTACAAATTTGCAGGCTGGGAGTGGCAGCTGCCTCTGAAAACTACAAAATGGCATTTGTCCTCCATGGCTTCTAGCCCCCAGGGGAGGGAGCCAACGCATTCCCTAATACCATTCCCAAAGTCCATAGGACACTAACCTTTACTTTGTCCCAGGCAAGTCTATGTTGATAATTCTGGAGTCGCCACAGCTCCTGGTGTTCTGGGGTTCCTCCAGCTGGCTGCTGGCCCTGCCGCCGTGGGGCTAAAACCTCGGCTCATGCGGACCTGGGCTTGGCTCAGCTCGGCTCCTGCGCTCTGCACGCTGCAAGCTGCCAGGTCCCAGACCACTGCGCTGGTCCTTCCTGCAGGGCTGCTGGGCTGTCCTCAGCGGGAGTTTAGCTTCTCTGTGTTGTTCTGTGGGTGCTGGGGCTCCAGAAGTTGTTCAGAGTCCCCTTTTACATCGTTTGGGGGGAATGTGGGGGCAGAGTGGCTTGGATGAGCTGTTTCTACTCCGCCATCTTGGCTCCGCCCCCTTTTCTATCCTTTTTTATGGATTTCTGGTTATTAATTACTATTTCCAGATTCTCATGCAGTATCTAACCTCTGCTTTGGCATCATATTCCATCCATTTGCATCTCATCTCTTTCTCACATTTCATACTCTTATTTCATCTGCATGTCTATCTGTTCATGCCCCATGCCATTCTAGGCATTCTCACCATCTCCCTTCCATCCCTGCTTTCCACCACCTCTGCATATTCAGTTGCCCGAAACAAAACAATCCTTCCTAGTTGCTACTCCAAAAAAGGTTTTCCTTTTCCAGGATATGAGATCCCTGAGGGCAAGAACTCTCTCTTTTAAAAGATATTTTTATCTGTAATACTTAGCACAGTACTTGGGACATAATAAATGTTTAATAAATGCTTTCACATTCATCATTCAATCATTATATTTATTTTAATGTAAGCCAACTTCTAATCAAGCTGTGTGAGATATGAACAATCATGTACTGTCTTCACAATATGAGTCAGAATTGATAGTGTTGAGGGGCCAAGCCAAGATGGAGACATAGAAGCAGGAAAACTCTGTGAGCTCTCCCTATAACTCCTTCAAATACCTAATAAAATATGACTCTAAACAAACTTTAGAGCTACAGAACCCACAAAGTGACAGAGATAAACAAATCTCCCACTGAAGGTAGCCAGCAGGCAGACAAAAAGGATTCATCGCAGTGCTCTGGGAGCCAAGCCCAGCCCCAAGTGAGCCCACAGTTTTAGACCCGACCAGCAGTGGCTAGAGTGGACTTTGGGAGAGTACATCACCAGCATCTGTGGCGATTTCCAGAAATAGCAACCCACAAATGCCAAAGAAAAAGGTCAGTGTAGAACTCTGTTGGAACTAGCAGGGGACAGAGGCTTGGTCTGGCCTCTGCCCCCTAAGCAAGAAAGCAAGAAGCAGTGGAGATGCTACAACTGTGCAGTCACTGCCAAATGGTTGCTTCAGAGATCTTGGCCTGCAGATTGTAGGCGGACCAAGTAACCATTTTGAGGGATAATCACTGTTGCTTTAACCTGCTTGTATCTGGATCACTGTCTTGAGTGGAGGTCCTAGGGCAGGTGACCAGTGCCAGAGCCTGTGGAGGCTTCAGAGAGGGCATCCAACTAATAGCTCTGGTAGCTGTGAAAACCCCTTTGATTTGGGACAAAGCTCTCCTCTCTGGAAGCAGAGTTCTACTGTGGCAAAAATCTCAAAAGTCAAGTAATTGAATGGCAACATGAGCAAGCAAAGGAAGCAAAGTAAGCACAGCAGTCAAACCTTAGATTCCTTTTTTGGGGGGAACAAGGATCAAAGCATGGAATGGGAGGAAGACAATGAAGTCAGAACTCCTGAACCAAAAGCTTCCAAGAAAAATAAAAACTGGTTACAGGCCATAGAGGAGCTTAAGAAGGATTTTGAAAACCAAGTAAGAGAAATAGAGGAAAAATAGGAAGAGAAATGACAATGATACAAGAAAATCATGAAAAGAGGGTCAACAACCTGACTGAAGAAAACACCACCTTAAAAAATAGACTAACTCAAATGGGAAAAGAGGCCCAAAAAGCCAATGAGTAGAAGAATGCCTTAAAATGCTGAATTTGCCAGATGGAAAAGGAAATTCAAAAACTCACTGAAGAGAATGATTCCTTCAAAATTAGTTTGGAGCAAATGCAAACTAATGACTTTATGAGAAATCAAGATACTATAAAACAGATCCAAACAAATGAAAAATAGAAGGCAATGTGAAATATCTCATTGGAAGAACCACTGACCTAGAAAATAGATCCAGGAGGGATCATTTAAAAATTATTGGGCTACCTGAAAGCCATGATCAAAAAAAGAACCTAGAAATCATCCTCCAAGAAATTCTCAAGGAAAATTGCCCTGATATTTTAGAACCAAAGGGCAAAATAGAGGTTGAAAGAATTCACCAATCACTTCTTGAAAAAGATCCCAAAAAGAAAATTCCTAGGAATATTATAGCCAGGTTCTGGAGTTCCCAGATCAAGGAGAAAATATTACAAGAAGAAACAATTTGAATATTGTGGAAACACAATCAGGATAACACAAGATCTAGCAACTTCTACCTTAAGGGATCAAAAGGCTTGAAATATGATATTCCAGAGATCAAAGGAGCTGGGATCAAAACCAAGAATCACCTACCCAGCAAAACTGAGTATCATGTTTCAGGGGGAAATATGGTCATTCAATAAAATAGAGAATTTTCAAGCATTCTTGATGAGAAAACCAGTGCTGAACAGAAAATTTGACCTTCAAATACAAGAAGCACAAGAGGCATGAGAAGGTAAACAGGAAAAAGAAATCATAAGGAACTTATCAAAGTTGAACTATTTACATTCCTACATGGAAAAACAATAATTGTAACTTAGGAAACTTTTCTTAGTATGAGGATAGTTGAAGGGCATATATATACATACTGAGTATGTATATGTATGTATACATACATATATATGTCTATCTAGGAGGGTATATTGCATATGAATACATATGTGTGTATATATGTGTACAGGTATATATAGAGGACACAGGATCATTTGAATAGGAAGTGATGATATTTTAAAAATAAAATTAAGAGGTGAGAGAGGAATACAATGAGAGTAGATAGGGAGAGACAGAATAGGGTAAATTATCTCATATAAAAGAGGCAAGGGAAAACTGTTACAATGGAGGGGAAGAACAGGAAGGCAAAAGGGAAAGGGTCAACCTTATTCTCATTGAATTTGGCTTAAGGAGGAGTAACATACACACTAAATTGGGTATCTTTCCCTACATGAAAGTGGGGGGAAGGGGATAAGAGGGGGGAATGATGGGAGGGGGAGCAGACTGGGGGTAGGGTAGTTAAAAGCCCACACTTTTGAAAAGGGACAGGGTCAAAGTAGAAAACAGAACAAGTGAGGGGGGGATAGGATGGAGGGAAATATAGTCAGTCTTTCACAATATATCCACTATGGAAATGTTTTGTGTTAACTACACATGTACAACCTATATTGAATTGCTGATCTTCTAAGTAAGGGTGGGTAACGAGGGAAGAAGGGAAAGAATCTGGAATTCAAAATTTTAAAATCAAATGCTTAATTTTTTTGTTATTATGAAGCACTCATGCAATATTATGGTACTTTACTTATGTCATAATTCTCTTAATATTTTGTATATCAGTCTGTATTGGTGAAGGGAATTTTCTCACCAGAAGTTCCCTACACCAATGGAATTCTAGGAGCAGAAAAAAAAAAAATCAGTGTTGGGTACATCAATGGGCCATCATAATGGAAATGCAGACTTGAAGATCTTCCCTGCCCCTAGGCCCTTTGATTGGCTTAAGAGACTTTGATTGACTCAAGTGACTCTGAGAACCTTCCTTGATTTGAAAATATATTCTGCCTCCTAATAGGCTGAATGTGGTCACATGGAGCCTGTGGTAGGAGGCTTGGTTTTCAGGAATGACCACACCTTGATGCTGTATGATTGGGCAGTGGGTCAAGAGGGTGGTTACATTCTCTGAGCCAAGAGAAGACTATATAATCCCTGATTTGAGGCCTTGCTTTGGGGCTCACTTTGAGAAGTGTTGTGTGATTTGACCAGATGAGACTCTGGGAAGCCGTTGTTGAGAGCCCCCCGGCTTTGAAAACCCAGATGTTGATGCTTCCCTCTCTGGTAACTGTGATTTTGATATTGATAATGGTTGGACAGTTTGGAAGCCTGTCTGTTTGATTTGTCTGTATTCTCTGAAGTTCGGGGTGCTGACCTTTTTCCCCTGAACTAGGTAATATGTTTGTTTGATTAAAGTAAGCTTGTTAACCCATTTTGAGTTGCTTTCCTTTTGAAAAGCAGATCTAAGAACCTATGTTGGCAATCACCCTGGGGATATTGGGGTGCTTGCTGCTACAGCCATTTAGACTGACTTTCTAGTTCTTTCATTCTTGAACACCCTCCTTCCTTTTCCAGTTATATATATACTCAAATTATGACTTTTCTGACACTTCTTCTGTACAAGTTATCACAGACTATAGACTCTCTCCTGATTGCACCCATCACACATTTTGATTTTTATCTTTGTTGTCATTCCTAGTATTCCGTGACGCTAACAATTTAAAATCTACAAGTATATAGCATAAATGGGAGAATGTTGTTAAAAAGTTAGGGTTTGGGGGCAATGAGCAGTTTGGAATCACTGAAAGTCCTGCAAATTTTCCTAAATGCCATCTAGTATAATCTCCCATGCTTTTATTCTGGGCACAGCTCAATGTCCATCTGCAGTGGCTAAGATTTGCATATTGATGGACTGATTTGATGAGCTACTCATTCAAATGTTCAGAAGTCTGGGCAATGTGGATTTATTTTTCACTTGTTTTTTCCAGTATGGATAGTTAAACAAATTTCTCATGTTGTTTTGAATTTCAAAAGGGGGCTTGGTATTATCCTAGGGCTTAGTGTAATGACAAAAAGGGTATCTATGATTAAGAAGGTATAGAGAACCTGGCAGTCCTGAGTATTTAGGGAATCTTTTATTTTGACTATACTTTCCAAGATACTGGAAAACACCCATGGTGATGATATTTCTCCTCATTCTACATCTTTCTTAGTGTCAATGCTAGGTAGTTTTGTTACCGCTCTGCTTTCATCTGTCATAGAATCTTACATAATTTTAGGGTACACGTGTGAGAGATCTTGTTTGGGAAGGACTTCCAAGGATTATATTTTGTCCTACAACATAAATTTCTTTAAGTGAAAAATAGACATAGCATAATCTTATATTTTCTTTTTTTATTGATCTATTTTAAACAAATACACAATAAGGAAAGAAAAATTAACATATCATGAACTTAAATATAAAATAAGAAAAAAAGCATTGCCATGTACATAGCAGAAGGTAAAAGAGAATTCAAAATATACAGCAATAAATTTCAATTTCAAGAAAGCCTATATACTAGGTCTTATATTTTTATACATATCATTCAATTATAGAACTATAAATATGTTGTCTACTATGGAAAATAATTTGCTATGGTTTACTATTTCATAAATGGTATTCTTCAGGGTTGAGCCTAGCCCAGTTGAACATTTTCATCAGCAACTTGGTTGATAGAATAGAAAGCATGATTATTAAGAGTACAAATGGCATTCAGTAGGGAAAGGGTAATTAGTGTGTGTTGACATAAATGGGATTAAAGGTAAACTGGTCAGCTGAAAAAATTACATAGAAAGAAGTGCAATGAAAACAAATGTCGGAGAGGGAAAATATATCAATATAAGATAAGATAAGAAAATAATTGACTTTTAGTAAGTATATATTATTAACTTACATTTATAGAGCACCTTAAAACTTGCAAGGTGCTGTCTTCACTGTCATCAAATTTATCTCTGTCATTGAATATTTAAAGGAGTCTTGTAGGACTTTAACATATGAGAAGGATATCTTTAGGCAGCTTTTTCCCATTAATGAATCAAATGGTTTTGTTTTTGGCGATATAATCACATCTTAAAGTTAGGTCCCCTCCCCCCGCCCCCCGCACCCCAGAGACTTTGATATTTAAAAGAAAGGGAATAGAATCTTAGGGGGTGAGAGTTAACTATTATTTGAAAAAAAAAATGTTAACATCATGGCTGAGAGAGACAGTGTGAGAGAGACAATGAGGCAAGTGAGAAAGTACTAGGAGAAATTCTTTCCTGAGAGACCAAGTTAAGTGTCATGAAAAAAGAATCTGAAAAGTTTGAGAGTTTGAATATAACTCTTATTCTGTGGAGAAGACAACCCAAGAAGCCTTTATTTAAACTGTTATCCTAAGAGAACTAAGTTGTCAAACTTAGGACTCCAATGTTGAAGCAATGGTTAGAGGTAATCCCATTTTTAAATTTCTTATTACTGATACATTGTCGAAATATTTGTGTATGTATGCACATACACACATATATACATACACACATACATACATATATATACATAGATATAAAATATATTTACATTATCTAAAACCATTAATAAATTCTGTAACTTGTAACTCTTGTGTTTATCTAAGCCTATGAAACTGAAAGGAGAGAAAACTTTTGGAGAAGAAATTTCTCTTGTTTTCATAAACCTGGAGGGTGCTCAGACAAATTAATTTATTAACAAAATAATTTCTGCACTTGTGGTAATTTATCAAGTAATAACAGAACTACCCCTTTGATTTTCTTTAAACATAACAAAAGAATTAATAAAATGATCAGTTAAGTATAGACTGACAAGAGTTTGGTGTGTCTATCTCCCAAAGCATCTGAGAAGTATTATTTCACAGTATATATGACACCCCAATATTCCCATATAGGATAACTATAATGGATGAGCAAAAAGTCTGTTACATGAATGGTATATAAAAAATCTGGCTACACAAACAAATGAATACAATATGATCTTGTATTCTTTACATTTTAGTCAATTTTTAAAATATAAAAATGCAGTCTATTGTAGAATGTCATTCACAAATACCTAACTGCTTCCTTCTCTTATTCATCAAGATATCATTCTCAAAGACAGGAAAATACTTATAGTCAGGTTAGTATTGATATTTTCCCAATCATCTTTTTCTATCTCAATATTATCAGCAATTTCACCCCCCTCCCCCCTGCCCGGCTCCACACATTTGGTATCTTCACCTCTTTCAGCTACCTTGAGAATTAATCCCTCAATGCCTTCACAACTGTACAACCTCTACACAGCATGAGGGCAAATTCTGTTGAAAGGATTTGGGGAAAGGAGGGTGCAGAAACCAAAAATTAGCTCTGCTTATTGCATTTGGAAAATGTCGGTTGAAAGGGAAGCGTCACCAAGTTTAATTGCCAAGAACATATTGAGATCCACAGTAGAATATCTAGAATTCCAAGCACTGGTCCTTCAGTTTGTGTCCCAAATCCCTGGCCCCCTAAAATCATCTGCTAGTGAAGAAATTCAGTTCTCTTCCCTCTACTGCAGAGTGCTTTGAAGTCCTTCCTCCCTCTCAGTTGTTCGGACAACTCCCCTTTTACTCAGTAATGTCTATAGAAGACAGCTGAAGTGGGGAGTGGTGTGCAAATTAAGAGTACAGTTCATAAACAATAGGGTTCTCAAACCTACTAGAAGATAAGGGAAAGGACCTGGTGTCCTGGATTCCTTTTTATAATAAGGGAGAAGGATGTTAACTCGTTGAAGCTATTCCAGATTTCTCTTGTCCCCTTCCTCCTATGGAAAAGGCCTGATTTTGAGGATGGTAGATGACTTTTGAGTAATGGTTTATTTCCTGACTGAATTTTAGTACAGCTCCACCAAGAGTCTGCTGGACTTCTCCTAAATATCTCCTAGACATCTCAAACCCCAAATGTCCAAAACAGAACTCATAATGTTTTTCCCAAAGACCTTTTTTCCTCTCTACTTCCCTCTTTCTGTTGAAAGTGCCAGTCACCTCCCAGTCACCCAAATTTCCAACCTTAGGGGCATCCTTGACTCTCCCCTTTCTTTCACCTTCCCTTCAGCTAACTAATCAGTTACTGTTGATTCTATTTCCAAAACATCTCTCAGATTTATCCCTTTTCTTCCAATGAACACAGCTAACAGCCTTAATTTAAGTATTCATTACCTCTCATCTGGACTATGCCAAATAATTTCCTAATGGGTCTTCCTGCTTCCAACCTCTCCCCTCTGAAATCTCCGAATTTTTTTCCTGGCTGAATTTGGAGGAGAAGAGGGTGCCAACAAAATACAGATCTGATCATGTCTCCCCAGTTATCAAAAACTTTCAATAGTTCCCTCCTTCCTCTAGGATAAAATACAGTTTCAGATAAGCCTTTACAATTTGGCTTCCAACTACCTTTTCTCTCCTTTAATTTTTTTTAATTATTCCTTTTTATTTACTCTCTGCTTCAGCAAGACTGACTTACTAGCTCTTCCTGCCACCTGACATTCTACCTTCTCCCTCTGAGGAGCAATGTAGGCAGTGCCCCATTTATGCAATATACTCTTCTTCTCCTCCACCTTTGAGATCTCTAACTTCCTTAAAGGTACAGCTTCCCAAAGAAGCCTATATGAATCTCCACATCTTTCTACCTCTGGAGTTGTAAGTAGTTCTCCCTCCTGAATTTAATTTGCATTTACTTTGCAAATAGGATCTTTAGTCTGGTGACTTGCAGAAAGCTGGCCCCAGATCTAGAAGGCTTGGCTTCAAGTTCTAACTGACTATGTGATACTAAGTAAGTGGCTAAACCACTCAGTGCTCTAGGCCTCCCTCTAAAACATTAAATTGCATGGAAGGTGCCTATCTGCATAAATAAAGGGAATTTTCTCACTTGGGAATTGTGCCTGGGAATTTCTCATACCAAGGAAGTCACTGGTCTAGTCCCTTCCTTATCTTCTACATAAATTTTCTTTTATTTATCTTTGTACATTTTATGTTTCCTTTATAAATTTCTTAAGGAGAGGAAGTGTTTTGCATTTTTCTTTATATCAACAGTCATAATAGTGTTTTCCCAAATAAAGGCTTCATAAATGTTTGTTAAACTGGACTGCTTCCAACTGAAGTAAAGAAGGTTTCTTATTGTTTATGTCTTTCACACCTTATGGAATCTCTCTCTAGGTTAGCTCACTTGCAGAGTCTGAATATTTTTTTTAATTATAGACTTCATTTAAAATTTTTTTTCAATTAAGAAGAATCCCTCCTACCTCACTTCCCTACTGGAGGAGGAAAAAAAAAGACAAAACCCTTCCCAATGGATAGATCACAAAGCTTGGAGTTGGAAGGACCCAAGTTCAAATTCAGGCTCAAACACTTACTAGCTGTGTTGTCATAAGAATCAAATGAGACAATAATTGTAAATGCTTAGCACAGTGCCCAGCACGAAGTAAACACTAAATAAAAGTTGTTATTGTTGTTGTTGTTTTTGTTGTTATTATTATTATTTAACCAGTATGGTCAAACAAAACAATTCCCATGTTGGCCATATCCCAAAACAGGTATCTCATGATTATTAGTCAACACTTCTCAGTTAGAGGTGAATAGCATTCTTTATCATGGATCCTTTGGAATCTTGACTGGTGTAATGTTAAGGGAATTTGAAGATCTTCCCTGACCCTTAATAGTCCCGTGTGATCTGCTTTGAGCTTTGGCTCAGCCTACAGCTTGAGTCACATGGAGTCAATGATGGGAGGAACTTGCTGAAGAAGTAGAGCATGGAGGGTGGAGCAGGAAGAGAGAATGATGCAGAATTGAGAAAGAGTGAGGCAGAATTGAGAGAGAGTGAGGCAGAGTAGCTAGCAAGAATGAGAAAGGGAGGAATTTTACCTGGGGGAGTTTGTTTGTGGGGAGGCCTAACAGAGGGAAGGCTTGGGGATGGCAGTATTTCCTGCATCGGTCATGTATACCAACTTCTTTATCACCATGGTGGATTTGGCTTTTTGGTATATAATTATATATCTTGGTTTTGTCTTCAAAGAAGAGAGTCTGTTATATCTTGTGATTCAAACATGGAAATATGCCTGCATATTCATAGCAGCTGCTGTGGGTATCGTATTGGCAATATAGTTGGTCATTGCATTAATCAGAGTCCTTAATTCTTTCAAAATTATTTTTACAATACTGATGTTATGGTATGAATTGTTCTCTTGTTTCTATTCACTTTACTCTTGCAGAGACCTCATTGATATGGTGACTGAAGTATAACCTTAGGAGGAGAATCCTTGGGGAAGTTCAAAGTAATTCTAATTCACAATTGTAACTTGACTTTTCAAGCTGGTTTGCAAGATTTTGCCTGCAAAAACAAATTATGTTTTGCTGAGAAATCTGTGTGGACAGGGGGATTGTTTATGAAAACACTCTGTTCTCATTAAGCAGCTTCCAGGAAAGGAGTAAAGAAATAGTTATAAAGATAGGTATTGTGTGGAGAAATTAGGACCATGTTTATGCAGTTCTATTCACATCTGAAAAGTGGTTTTGGAATTAGAAGGACAAGGTCCATTATGGTCTAGCTATTTCCCACCTGCTGTCAGTAGTTAACTTGCCTGAAAAATGTCTATGGAGTGTTCAGCAAACCATGAATCATTGTATTAATGTAAAAGTATTGTTTTATGTGTTTCCCTCCCCTGCCTGAAGAACTATTTACTGAAGATGGATAACCTACTCCCAACTAGTGGGAATATTGCCTTCAGGCTGGCTACATGACATCTATGCAGATAGTTGGCTGTTGATGTGGCTGTGATCTTGAGAAGATGGTTTGCCCTGTCAGATGTCCAAGAATGCAGCCCCAACAGTCTACTCTTAACCCCATCTTACCCGAAAGAGAAGGGGATGGGAAAAGGTTATAAGCAGATCAAGTAGAACCCAGAGAAAAGATTTTAGGGAGCAGAAATCAGCCCCGTGAGTGAAGAAGTACCTTAGTATGTGGCATGTGGTAATGCTGGTCTGAAACAAGGAACTTGTCAGTTTGTTGTAAGGATGACCATCAGATGGGAGCAAGAGCACACTGGAGAAATGTGTAGGGAGGTGTACATCAACTAGATGTCAATGGGACAAAGTATCTGTCGGTCAGTCAACAAGCATTTATTCAGTACTTACTATATGCCAGGCATTGTACTAAGCACTAGGAATATAAAGAAAGGTTTTAAAAAAGTCTTTGCGGGGTGGCTAGGGGGCGCAGTGAGTAGAGCACTGGCCCTGGAGTCAGAAGGACCTGAGTTCAGATCCGGTCTCAGACACTTAACGCACACACAAACAAAAACCTAGCTGTGTGACCTTGGGCAAGTTACTTAACCCCAATTGCCCTCCAAAAAGCAAAAAACAAAACAAAACAAAAAAGTCTCTGCCATCAGGAAATTCATATTTTCTAATGAGAGAGACAACACAAACACTTACAAATATATACAGAATAGAGGAGAAAGATCTAGCACCTGAGGCCCAGCAAAGCTAAGAAACCAAAATGAGGATTTGTTGTTACTGTTCAGTTGTGTCTGACTTTTCAGGACCCCATTTGGATTTTTCTTGGCAAAGGTACTAGAATAGTTTGCCATTTCCTTCTCTAGCTCAGTCATTTTTCAATCATGTCTGACTCTTTGTGACCCTGTTTGGGTTTCTTAGCAAAGATATTGGAGTGGTTTGCCATTTCCTTCTCCAGCTCATTTTACAGATGAGGAAACTGAGGCAAACTGGATTAAGGGAACTGCCCAGGATCACACAGATAGTGTTTGAAGCTGGATTTGAACTCAGGAAGATGGATCTTCCTGACTCCAGGCACTCTATCCATTGTGCCACCTAGCTGCCCCTAGGTGCCAAGGTAAGGAGAAAGAGCACTTTCCTCATGGGAGACATCCAGGCTGAAGGCACAGAGATTAAAGCTAAAGTGTCCTGTATAAGAAGTAGGGAAGGGACAATTGAAGCTAGCTAGAGTGTGTGGAGCAGAGTACAGTATAGGAAACCAGAAAAAGGGGGGAAAAGTGGAAAAGGTCAAATTGTGAAGAGTATTAAAAGCCAAACTAAAAAACATTTTAAAATTTTATTTTGGAGGTAATAGAGAGCCCTGGAGTTTATCTGGGATTGATAAGTATAGGGGGAGTGATGTGGTTAGATCTCCCTGTGCCTTAGGAAAATCGCTTTGGCGGCTGGATGGAAGATGGATCAGAGTGGAACAAGACTTGAAGCAGAATGCCAATCAGAAGGCTATTAAAATAGTCTGTGTCAGAGGAGATGCGAGCCTGAACAAGGCTGATAGCTAAGTGGGTAGAGATGGGGGGCTGGGGTGGGGCTGGCTGTAAGTAGCAGATGTTATGAAGGTAAAAATGACAAGATCTGTAACATATTGGACGTATGGAGTGAGGGAGAAGAATTGAGAATGGCACTGAGGTCTTGAGCTTTCCTGACTGAGAGAATGATGGTATCAGCAGCAAAAAAAAAAAAAAAAGGAACTTGAGAAGAGGGGAATTGTGGGGGATAGGGGAAGATACTGATTTCTGTTTTGGAGATGTTGAGTTTGAGATGTCCATGGCATCTAGTTGAGATGCCCAAAGCCTTTGGAAGGTGATAACATGGGACAGGAGTTCAGGAGAGAAAACAGGCCTAGATAGGTAGCTCTGGAACTCATCAGCACATGAGTTTCTAATTAAGCCCGTGGGAGTTCATGAGGTTGAGCAAAAGGGAAGAGGGTGCACACACAGTACAGGACCTTAGAGAACACCTCTGATTAGGGACCATAGCCTAGATGGAGATAAACAAAGACTGAGGTGACAAACAGGCAGAAATTTAAAAGAAAGAAACAACCTGAGAAAAGAGAAGACCTTAAAGTATAGGAATAAATGGAGCCTTCCTTAAAATAGTTGCTAGCATCTATCTAAAACCATCAGCAAGTATTATATGCAATGGGGATAAACTAGAAGCCTTTCCAATAAGATCAGGAGTGAAACAAGGGTGTCCACTATCACCCCTCTTATTCAATCTGGTACTAGAAACGTTAGCAGTAGCAATTAGAGAAGAAAAAGAAATCAAAGGAATCAAATTAGGCAAAGAAGTGACCAAGCTGTCACTCTTTGCAGATGATATGATGATATACTTAGAGAATCCTAGAGAATCAAGTAAAAAATTACTTGAGACAATAAATAAATTTGGCAAAGTTTCAGGATATAAAATAAACCCACATAAATCCTCAGCATTCCTGTACATCTCTAATAAAACTCAACAGCAAGAGATAGAAAGAGAAATACCATTTAAAGTCACTGTAGACATAATAAAATATTTGGGAATCTACTTGCCAAAACAAACCCAGAATCTATATGATCAAAACTACAAAACACTTCTCACACAAATAAAAACAGATCTAAATAGTTGGAAAAATATCAATTGCTCGTGGCTGGGTCGAGCTAATATAATAAAAATGACAATTTTACCCAAACTAAATTATATATTTAGTGCCATTCCAATCAATTTACCAAAAAACTACTTTGTAGAGTTAGACAAAATAATAACAGAAAAGAGAAGACCTTGAAAGGGGAAGAGGAAGTTGGAGAAGGGAGATTCTTCATTAACAACTTAATTGGGAAAGGAAAAAGAAAGGGAAACAAAAAATCATTTCTAATAAATAAAGGAGGAGGAGGAGGGAGGAGGAAGAGGAAGGAGAAGGAGGAGAAGAAGAAGGAGGAGAAGGAGAAGAGATACAAGTCCCAAGGGACAAAATCCGAGAAAGCAACCAGTATGAAATCACATGGTCCCAAAAGTCTATGTACAAATACCCCAACTTTAGGATGCAAACAAGGACAACTAAACGCCCTCTTATAGGGAAGAAAATTTGACCTCATGGGTATCACTGAGACTTGGCAGAATAAAACCTATAAGTGAAATATGGTTCCAGATGGGTATATCTTATTCAAAAGAAATAGCCTAGATTAAGGGGGGAGAAAGGGTAGCATTGTATGTCAGGCATATATATTCTATTTTTTGCCATCCTCCACTAAGACTACCCACTTCTTCGGTGAAGTCACCAAGTAGTAAAGTATGAACATATATCACAAAACAAATTCTGCCAGCTTTTATTTACTTGTGAAAGCAGAACCTGGGAGCCACCATTCTATTTCACTGCAATTTCCTTGGGTCCTCTGATTTCATTTAAAGGAAGCATGTTAAGATCAATACAATTCCCTTCAGGTAACATGTCTATTCAGTGACCATTAGAGAAAGATTTCACATTTAGACTACCAATAGTTAAGTTACGTTTATAGACAACCTGAAAACTGTGATTCTTCATACTCTCTATTTCTTTTTTCTGTCACTATCATCAACACTTCAGAAAGAAAGGAGGTTGGTCATGTAGGGGAAACAGCTATTTTCAGCTTTCTTTTGTTTAATAAATTGTGATGAGCAATTCACTCTTTAGTGGCCAACTTACTGTTGATGAGCCTCTCTGTACTTAGATAGATTGATCCTCAGAAAGCAGCTTCTGTCTATCTCTAATACAATTAAAGTATTTCCAGTGCCGTAAGACTTATTTTATTTTGCTATCATAACTTTCAAAAAAGCCTGGTTTATGTCCACCAGGAATATAGGGATGGGCACTAAAACCTGTGGTTTCACTGAAATAGGGAATTCCAAGGTTAGTAAACTTCCTCTGCCATTGCAGTTTGCTACCTTCTCTTCTTAGGACTAGTAACTAGCCCAGGGTCCCAAAGCCAGTATGTGTCAGAGACAGGACTTATACCCAGCTCTTCTGGACTCCAAGAAAGTCAATTCTACGATACTGTGGGTACCTCTTTACCATAATTAAGGTGATCTTTATGAAGGATGTTAAAAAGAGAAAGCTTTTTGTAACTCTACCACATTTTAATGCACATATATGTAGTTTCTTAATCTTATGTATTCCTGGAAATAAATCTAGCATTGCTTCTCCCTCAGAACACTTTGTCAGCCACTTATTTATTAGATGTAAGAAAGTAAGAAAGAAGTAAGAAAGCTACATTGCCTTAAAGTAGTCTGTTATTGCACATAATCTCTAGTGCTAGAAGCCTTTAGTCGAAAGTCAGGAGGATGTGATTTAAAATCCCACCTCTGACACTTACTAGTTGTGTGACCCTGGGCAAGTCACTTTAGTCTGTTTCCTCATCTATAAAATGGAAGTAATAATTGTACCTAATAGTCATTTTTGAGAATCAAATGATGTGATTTACATAAAGTGCTTGGTAATCTTAAGACACTATCATCATCTTCATCGTTCACTAATGCAGACATGACACCATCACCACTATGGCAGTAAGTTGGGAAAGGCAAAATAAGTGAACATCTTATCACATTCACCATTTGATTGGACCCTTACTGTTGTCATGTCCAGTTCCAATCCCCACGTGCACTATTTGCAGTGAAGATGAAGAGTAGCTGGATCTATTGTCTATACTGATAATGACTTCTCCCTCTTCTCTTGTAGCTCCACAGAGTCTTTGTTTTGCTTCATAGTCTTATCTTCATAACCAGATGAGATGTTAATAAGCAGACACCATGTTGTACTCTTCTATCCCTAATATGACTAACACATAAGTATTTATTTTGTAGATATTCTGTTTTTAATTATTTGTTGTTTTTGTTCAATCATGTCCTACTCTTTGTGACCCCATTTAGAGCTTCCTTGGCAAAGAAACTGTAATGGTTTTCCATTTCCTTCTCTAGATCATTTTACAGATAAAGAAACTGAGGCACCCAAGGTTAAGTGACTTGCCCAGGGTCACAGAGCAAGCAAGTATCTGAGGTCATATTTGAACTCAAGTCTTCCTGACTCCAGGCCCAGCACTCTAGCTATTACACCAGCCAGCTGCCCATTTAATTATATGAATATATTTTTCCACAAAGAGTGCAGGTTCCTGGAGGGCAGGTCCCATTTAGTTTTTGTTTTTATATGCTTAACATTTAGTACTGTTGGCACTCAATAGATAGTTGACTATATGATTAATGGTATATGTCCTGTATAATACCAATGCTGCAGGCATTGCTATAGATGTATGAGACTTATAGAATTACAAAGCAGACTCTTTCCCAGAATTTACCATATTGATAGAGCAGAACTTGTTGCTGCTGTTTGTTGTTATTGTTAAAAAGACTTCTGAGAAGGAGATGAAGAATGAACTTCCATCTTGAGATAACAATAAAGTATTATTCTGGGCTATGGTGTTAGAGGGGATACCCTGGCATGGGACACTCTTTCGCCTACGCTGAAGTCCCATTACCTGAGAATTTTTAGAAAAAAATATATGTGTATGTGTCTATATGTATGTATGTATCACTCTACCCATCTATACACAGAGACACACATATATATATATATATATTGTATATATATAATACATATATTATATAGGGCATATATGTATGTGTATAGACATATATACATGCAAATATGAAAGCAGTCAAGTGGCTCTATGGATAGAGCACTAGAGAGTTCAAATATGGTCTCAGACACTTACTAGATGTGTGACCCTGGGAAAGTCACTTAATCTTTGATTGCCTTAATCTACTAGAGAAGGAAATGGCAAACCACTCCAGTATCTTTCCAAGAAAATCTCATGGGTAGTATTGGTGTGCTATGGGCCATGGGGTCACAAAGTCAGATGCTATTGAATGGCTCAACAACTATGTGTGTTTGTGTGTGTCTGTGTATGTACATGTTTATGTTTATATTTATTTATATACACATATGTGTATATATGTATATATATAAATATAATAACTCCTCAAGCTCCAGGGGACTGATGGCAGAGAACTCTTCCCTCCACACCAGGCCAGCCTGTGGGCATGTAGCTACCTAGACAAACTTTTATCTGGGATCAGGCTGCTTCCAGTTTGTATCATCATTTTTTTGGTAAAGAGCCTTGTACCACTTTTTAAGATTGGAGGGCCAGAGCTTTCTCACACTTCAGCTGGGCTCACCAGAAAACTCTTGAGGATCAACCTACTTGAGCCAGGCTAAAAATGGATGAACTCAGCAGCCGAGGTACTCACTGTGTCTTACAGCAAAGGAGAAATTCATCCATAGGCTATGCCACATTCAGAAATGGATTCAGTGGAGTAAATGCTTAGCAGTAACTTTAAGATTGAACCCACTCTCCCCAAAGACCAAAGTGAGAATGTGGCTCACAGTCCAGGTTGGTGGTGAAGGTAGAGGAGAAACAAAATACTTTCATACTTTAATTCTTGCTATATCTTTTCAGCAAAAAAACCCATTGTAAAAGTTAATTAATGTTAATTGGTATTGATTATATTGAAGGGCTATAATTTTACTGGTGATTAATATTTGGAGGACTATACTAGAATGGAGGCTTAAGACACATAGCATTAGCAAAACAATGCCAACCCTTTATAGTTTCCACTAAGAATCCTAAGGGAGGAATATAGCTACCCTATGGGTTCCTAACTTGTTAAAGCAAGTGTGAGTTGGGATAAAGACCTTCAGAGCTTCTCTAGAGTATACAAGTATATATTACTAAGACTGGGAATTGAAGGGCTTTGGAGCTACTGAGGACAGGTGCCACTTTCAGCTTTGCCCTTGATACAGGGAAGATTTCTAGCACAAAATCCAGTTCTTCAATAAACTTCTCCAGTAAGGCTTTGCTAACATAATCATTCCTTTTTTATCCATTAAGTAAGGTATCAGCAAGTACCTATTGATTAGTAGATCAATTATATTTAAAAAGCGGCATAAAATATATACCTCTAGTTAGTTGGAAAGAAAGGAAACAAGCATTTTAAGCACCTACTGGGCACTATCCTAAGTGTTTTATAAATATCTCCTTTAGTTTGATCCTCACAAGAACCCTAGGTATTATTTTTATCCCTGTTTTACAATTGAGGAAACCGAGGCAGAGAGAGGTTAAGTGACTTGTAGATGGTCACACAGCTTATAAGTATTTGAGAACAGACTTGAACTCAGGTCTTCCTAACTCCAGACTCAAAACTCTATCCACTCTGCCACTTAGTTGTTCTTCCTTGGGGAAGATGTAAATGACAGGCATGGAATTTTGGAACTAGAAGGGTCTAGAGGTCATCTAGGCCAAATCCACCATTGGACAAATAAGGAATTACCATTAAATAAATTTATATCATTAAGTAACAGTACAATTAGTTGGGGGGAAAGACCAAATTACAATTCATCTCTCTTGCTTCCTAGTTCAGCACTCTTTAAATTACATCATTGCAGCCGAGATTATTTGTCCCCCTTTAAAGAAAAAAAAGGAATGATAGTAGAACAAAAGACCATTATAGCATTTTTCAAAAGAACTGAGATTAGTAATGATACCAGTGGTGCCATTAGTAGTAGTAGTATTTCCCAAATGAAGCACATCTATCCTGAAGCCAAAAAAAGCAATAAGACAAGTGACATCCTTTGAGTACTTTTTATTAGTCAGAACCCTGGTCTCCTATTACATGCTCATGTCTTTAATATGCATGAAACAATATCCTCTGATGCAACAGATGATTAAAGAAATATATTAAAGCATTCATTCTGAATGAAAACAGAGGGACAAGGTAATTCCCAAAACTCAGGAACTACAGGGAAGGGTGTAAGCTGATGTAGGTCATTTCTCCCCAGAGAATAGCTGAGGAGATTGCTTTCAGACAGTGATTTTTAGCTCTGTGAAGTTGACAGCATGAAATGTTAAAATAGGTTTTGAGGCTTTTCCAATTCAAAGTCAAGCCCAGTTAGGAAAAAATAAAATAAAAATAAAAGATGAACCTTTGTTTTCTCTTGATTAAGGATATCCATGGATAAAAAGCACTGTGTTTTGACTAGGCGTAGTAGGATTGGTTTTTGGTACTAGTTATTTCAGTTCTTTTGTGTATGAGCTTGGAAAGGCCTCAGTTTTTAATAGGTAAAGGGGAAATAATCCTACTGCCCTGCTAACATCACATAGTCATTGAAAGACTCAGAGAGCAGTGTGCTGGAGTCAGCCCTAACCTGCTTTCAAGAGTGCATTGCTAAATTTTCAATATGAGAATTTAAATCTCAGAAATCTGGCAACTGCTACAAATCAATACCTGATTTGTAATTTCATTGATTGCCTAGATTTAAAGAAGTGTCCATAATGCAAATTAAACTTAAAGTTTGTATATATATATTTTTAAAGTTTGGTTGGTAAACATTTGTCAACCCTTCCCTGGGCTCAGAGGAGGGAGGGAAGGCACAATGCTGTATTCAGAGGATAGAAAATGAATTAATCCAAGTGAAGCAAACTGTTCATCTAGAAGCATGAGAAGAAATGAAGTTTGAAAAGCAAATTAAAGGCCTTGAATGTCAGGATAAGGAGTTTAGTAGTCTATGGGGAGCCTCCAAGAGGTTTTGATTATAGGAATGGCATGGTAAGAATGGGTTCAATTGCACAAACATTGGTTATATACTTGTTATGTGCCAAGGTAGCTTGCTAGTTCCTGGAGACACAACCTCAACTGCCCTTACAAAGTTTACAATATAGTGAAAGAGGAACACATACATAGTTATCTAAATTACAAATTAGATTATGAGCCATGCCAATGAGATGCTGAAATAAAATGCTATAAAAGGTTCAGGGAGTGAGAGATCACTTCCCACTGAGAGATTAAAGAATATTCCATGAAGCAGAATCTGAAAGAATCTTGAAGGAAGAAAAAGATTTTAACAGAGATTGGGGAGGAGAGGACCTCTAAGGTCCAGTGATACCATGAGGCTGGTGACTTAGCTCAAAGCCAAATTGTAGATGGTCTTAAATACCAACCAGTCCAAGGAGTCTGAATTCTGTCTCTAAGTTAATGGGAAATGATTGAAAGTTTCTGAAGGGGGAAATGATATTATGAAAGCAATGATTTAAAGAAGATAAATGTGTCAATAGTATTCAGAGTTCAGAGACAGGAAGACTAGTTATGGTCATTAGAATTGTCTACATGTAAGGTGCCTGGGGCCTAAACTAGAATGGCATCTGTGAGACGAGGAGGGAAGGATCATAGATTTAGAGCTGAAAGTCACCTAGGGTCTTCTAATCCAACTCCTTTATTTTACAAATAAGGAAGCCAAAACCCCAAGAGTTTGTTCAATGTCTTGTCTGACATTGCACAAACAGGAAATGAAGAGTCAGGATTTGAACCTAGGTCCTCTGACTTCAAGGAGAGAATAAATGTAAGAGATACACACACACACACAAAAAAACCCAAATGCCTGGAAGGAAAGTAAGTGCCTATTATTTGGGGGAAATGATTGAATAAATTGCATTTATGTAATGGGATATTATTACATCATAAGAAATGTCAAATATTAAAAATTCAAAGAAATTGGAATGACTCATAGATACACCTGTATAAGCAGAACCAGGAGAATAATTTATACAATAATCATAATAAAGTAAAGGAAGAAAACATTAAACAAATCTAGCACTCTGATCAATACAGTGTCCAATTGTGGCTTTAGGGGAATGGTTATGAAGTCACCCTCTGGCCTCTCAAATAGCAATGACAGACAGATAGATGCAGATGGAGGCATATATTTTAAGACATGGCAAATATGTTGATTTGTTTTGCTTGACTAGACTTTTTTACAAGAATGGGTCCATGGGGGGTGGCTAGGTGGCGCAGTGAATAGAGCGCCGGCCCTGGAGTCAGAAAGACCTGAGTTTGGAGCCGGCCTCCGACACTTAATCAACACAAACAAAAACCTAGCCCTGTAACCTTGGGCAAGTTACTTAACCCTAATTGCCCTAAAAGGGGCGGCTAGGTGGCGCAGTGAGTAAGAGTGCCGGCCTCGGAGTTGGGATGACATGAGATCAGATCTGGCCTCAGAAAATGAGCACCCACGCATAAATAATGACTAGCTGTGTAACCTTGAGCAAGTTACTTAACCCCAATTGCTTTAAAAAAAAAAAAAGAATGGGTCCATGGATGTTGGGAGCTGTCATTAGAAAATGGCATATTTTTTTTAAAAAATCAATAATCAACAGACTTTATTGACTTCAGTTGAAGAAACAATTTTATGTACCTTGAATTTCCAAGTACCAACAAAATGTGGTCCCAAGTAATGAATCCATACTAGGAAGTTTCAATGCAATGCTCACAGTTGGGCAAACTGCTTTTTTGAGGACTTGCGGCATTTTGTCGCCTCATACTCAAAGCTAATTTGTGATATGCAGCTAAGTGGCACAGTGGATGCAATGCTGATCCTGGAGTCAGAAAGAATCATTCAAATCTGGCCTCAGACACTTACTAGTGACTCTGGGCAAGTCATTTAACTTTGTTTCCTCATCTGTAAAATAAGCCAGAGAAGAAAATGGCAAACCACTCTAGTTTTGTTGCCAAAAAGAGTCAAACACAATTGAAAATGAATGAACAACAAAATGCTAGTACATTCATAAGTTATGTCTACAGTAGGTTCTTGTACATAGTGTTTAATAAATATTGAACTGAATGTTACTCTAATCATATTATACCTGTGCTCAAAACCTTTCATTAGATCCACATAGTCTCCTAAACTCCTAAGCCTCTTATAATCTGGTTCCAATTTGCCTTTCAAGTCTTATTTTTTACTGCTTTCCTAGATAAATCATAAGTTACTTTTGAGTATAATTTTTCTGATCTCTTATCACAAAGCTTTAGGTATAAGGCAACATAATGCCTTAAACCCCCATAAAAGCAGCTGACTCTATTGTGAGAATTACATGAAAGCCATCAAATATAGACATTATTACCATGGTTGATAAGATTCACTTTTTTCAATAATATATTCACTCATTAGTGATGAGAGACTGATAATGGGATTTATAACTGGAGGACCCTTAGAAATCACCTAATCTAATCCCCACATTTTATAGAAACTGAGGCTCAGAGTTAAATAATTTGCCCAAGATCAGGAAAATAGTGAGAATCAGATTTCCACTTTCTTCTTCCAGTTCCTAATCTCGTGTTCTTTCTAGTAACCCATAGCTACAGTTCAGGATAACACGGAAGAATCTAACAGATGACCAAAAAGCACTCAGTTGGATTTATATCCACTGGGAGGAGAGAGAGACCATGTTCCCTGTTTATGAAACACTTTCTAGGATATAAACTTCTCTCATACTCTTTCTTTTCATTTATTTCCAATTTTGAAAAAGAAAGGTGCCTTTTCAAAGGCTCTTCATCATTATTAGAAAGCAGTTCTGATTTGTTTTCGCTCCTTTAAAAAATGGCTTTGCTATAATGGATGACTCTCTGGGAGGGGAAGGAGAAGGGAAACAAAGGGGAAATCCAGGTGATGTAAAAACAAAATAATCAACAACTTTTTTTAAAATCAATTACCCCAGTATTTTGATACTTCAGTGAATTATTGACAAATTTTTCCTTTTTGATGATTGTATATTCCTATCTTTAGATTCTCCATTGTGAACCATTACTACTATGAATTTTTAACACTTCTCTCTTTGTATGTATATATGTGTGTATATATGTATGTATATATATACACACACACACATATTCGTATATGCGCACACACATATATATATACACAATGCATATATATATAAAATATATAATTTTCACCTCTTAAATATGACATTAAATACATTCCCTATCTTGTTTTTTTTTCTTTTTCTGCTGATTCTATTAGGTTTTATTTTGGAGAAAGTTTTTTATTTTAATGTAGCCAAGCTTAACTGTCTCATTTCCAAAAATTCCTTCTAATTCTTGAGCTAAAAAGAAATATCCCCTCACAAGTGAGTTAATTTTATTCAATTTCTTCCATATTTCTTAGAATTCATTTTTAAGTCATTAAGTCTTTCATACGTGAAACTCACCACGATTCAAGCAACTTAAAGGAACCATCTCACATGCAGGAAATTGGCAAAAATAATTAAAAGCAATAACATAGTGTTGAAGAAAGTAGCCTAGAGGTAAATCATCACTTATGCATTGTTGGAATTATAAACTTATAGGGCCTTTTGGAGATAAATCTGCTAGAGAGAAGTGAAAGATATAAAGAAAATCATAGCTTTCAACCCAGCAATTATATTGTTTGCCTGATACACTATAAGTGTTAACAAAAACAAACAAAAAAGTCTCTTCAAGAATGTTTATAGTAGCAATATATAGAAATTATATTGGAAAAGAATTGATCAGAAGATGGCCAAACAATTGATTTCCCCTCATCCAGCTGATAAAACTGGAATGTCAGGGACTAGTAAAAGAGACAAGAAGTGTTAAACCAACCTGGGGAAAGTATTTATACTTTGTTACCCCTTTGTGAGCTGGGAAGAAGCTTTCTGATCAAATCTGAGGGAATTAGAGAGCACTTCACTGTTTTGCTGAAGATCTAGCTAAACCTCTCATGGGTCTTTTAAAAGTAATTCACATTCTCTAGAGAGACAGCTCTGAGGACCGAGTTGTGTCAGCAAGAAGACAGCCAGATGCTGAAGAACCCAGCTCAAGAGGGACTCGTTCCTCACCTCTGGGCAGAGGAAGTGGCATTTTTCTCCTACTCTTAGGGTGTAATTCAGTGAGGTTTCTCACCCAGAATGATACATTGCCCTCATTAGGGAGGAGGCACAGTGAATCAAAGTATAAAATAGGAAGGTTTTGTGAGTTGGAAAAAGTTAGCTTTGGTGGTCATCAGTCAAGCTACAGAGCTTAATAGGTTCAGGGAGCCTTCTTGAGTGACTTGCTGAGCAGAAATAGTGTACCCAAGAGGAACAGCACAGGGACAACATGAGAGAAAAAAGGATATAAAGAATATCAAGGGGGCGGCTAGGTGGCATAGTAAATGGAGCACTGGCCCTGGAGTAAGGAAGACCTGAGTTCAAATCTCACTTCAGACACTTAGCACAAAAAAACAAAAACAAAAACAAAACAACAACAAAAAAAACCCTACAAAACCTAGCCATGTGACCTTGGCCAAGTCACTTAACCCCAATTGCCCTCCAAAAAAGCAAAAAAAAAAAAAAAAAGAATATCAAGGCCCTGCCTACAGTGCTAAAAGACGAGTTGCCTAGGCCACATAATCTGAATGCCTACTCTACAAATGCATGCTTTTATGGTACAGTGTGCCCTATATTAATGAGGCAAATGTTTTGTTACTATTTTTCTTACTGTGCTATTACTATGCATACTCTTATTTTGAGCTAATTTTATCAACTGACTGACTATTAAAGGTAAAAACACTAGTGGGGACTCATGAGCTATAGTTTTTAGGAATATATACCACAGAATACCTTGAACTTGGAGTAGTCACCCTCTGGGTTCCCAAGCCCCTAAATTGTGGGAGTATCCCCAGAAGACTGAACTAGAAGGGGATTGGGATAGGAATTGGACCTATAATTTAACTAGTATAGAAAAAACCTGGGTGAGGAGAAACTCCCTCTTCTAATACAAGACTTCCAGCACAAGTGCCTTGAGCAATGAGGGGTTAGTTGACTTGCCCAGAGTCTCATAACCAATATGCAAAGGCAGTACTTGAATAGAGGTCTTCCTTGTTCTGAAGACAGCTCACTATCCATTTTACCAGTGGTGTCAAACTCAAAATAGAAATGAGGAAATTAAACCTTATATAAGGATCCCTACAGGCCACATATTGACTTAGGAAAGCACATATTAACATCATCTGTATTCTATAGTATTTTTTATTTATTTTGTTAAATATTTCCCCATTACATTTTAATCCAGATCTGGCAGAACTAGGATATAGCCCCCAGGCTGTATAATTCTATACTATATCATGTTTTGTTTTCTTTTTCCTCACAAAATATTGAAAGTGATATAAATGTCCAATATAGAGAAATAGAATAGAGGTATTAGTTGTGGTCTACCTGTAATTAAATAGCATGATGTTATTAAGCCAGACAAGTATGAAGAATACAAAAAATCTTGGAAGACTTTCATAAAATAATGAAAAATAATAATAAAAAAGAACCAGAAAAATGGAGCATATGTTAGCTTTGTATGAGAGGAAATGAATGAGAATATATGGAGAAAGGATCCTCCTAAGAACTTAAAGTAGCCAAAAATTATGATATTTTGAAATATTGTTGCAATGAATTAACTTGAAGGTGAATAGTGACTAAGCAAGATTAGTTATTTGTGTTGATGTTCAGTATTAAGTTTCTATTAAAACATTTATTTTTTTTAAATTCTGCAATATCATGATTTCACTCCATTGTTGCAGAAGCCAGTCTATCCCTTACTTTTCATCCTGTGGGATTCTTGTCCAGGTTCTCCCACAAATCTTCAACAGAAGATATATCCAATGCACTGGAGACATATGTACATTGAGGAATATTTTCTTCAAAAGTCTCATTTCTAATGGCTATGATGAACAATAATAGTCCAGTTGTGAATAATAAAAAGTATGCTTGGGGAATAGAAGCAATAAATCAACAACCATTTGTTAAGTACTTGTTATTTACCAAGCTTTAAGCACTGGGATACAACAAAGAAAAAAAAGCAATAGCAGTCTTTGCCCTCAAGGAGCTTATTTTCTAACAGACCTATTGTTCAAGTTGTCTGGAATTCAGGGAAATAATGCCAAATGAGGTTAGAAAGTAGGTTGGGGGCAGATCTAGGGCAGGAGTGAGAGCTACTTTGAAATTCAAGTTAAAGAATTTGAACTATTCAGTAAAGAATGATGAGTTAGGGAAGGTTTTTTAGAAAAGCAACATTAGAATTGTGCTTAGGAAGTATAGTACAGTAGTGGAAATAGGATGGATCACCTTGAAGAGAGATTAGAGATAGGGGAAATAGTTATGGAACTATTTCAATAGGTCAGATAAGAGATAATGAGGGCCCAAACAAGGGTAGTATCAGTAGGAGTGGAGGGGAGGGCTGGGCAGAGAATGGTGGGAGGGAGGACATATGAGAAAGATGTTATAGAAGTAAGGTCTAAAAGCATTGATGGTTAGCAGAATGTTAGCACTATTATCATAATCAAGGAAGTTAAAGGGATGAGTTAGTTTAGGGGAGAAGATGGTATGTTCAGTTTTGGACATACTGAATTTGAGATATCAGAAGGAGAGATGGAAATATTTAATTATTAGGATACTTAAAAGCCACATGTCGACATCATGAAACACATACTTGTCCATCGATTACTGAACTATTCCTCCTGGTTTCAAGAGGCAGGGATGGTCAATAGCATTAAAAATTCTAGAGAAGTGAAGGCATGAGATTTTGAGGATTGAAAAAAAAATGTCTCTGTATTCAGAGATAAGGAGATCACTGATTACCTTAAATAGAGCTATTTCCATGGAAGGTTAAGGATAGAAGCCAGACAGCAAGTGATTCAGGAGTGAGTAGATGTAAGAAAGTGGAGATTTTTGTTTAGATTGCTTGTATGATATTTAAACAGTTATATACTTTAGTATCTATTTGTGCCGTTGATCCGCAACTTGGATTTCTCTCTCTCTCTCTCTCTCTCTCTCTCTCTCTCTCTCTCTCTCTCTCTCTCTCTCTCTCTCTCCCTCTCTCCTCCCTTTCTTATCTTTCAAATTCCCTCCCTTTCTTTCTCTATTTCTTTACATTCTCTCCCTTCCCCCTTTCATCTCTCATTCTCTGTTTCTCTTAGCTCATTTTCAATTTTTCTTTGCTGCCTACAAATATCCACAAATTTTCTCCATCCCACATGACCCTGGCCAAGTCACTGCGCCTCTCTCAGTCTCAGTTTCCTCATCCATAAAATGAAGATTATAATTGCACCTTCCTTCCAAGGTTGTTAATGCAGATCAGATGCAATAATAATTGGAAAATGCTTAGCACAGTGCCTGGCACATAGTAAATGCTATATAAATGCTAGCTATTATTATTATTACCCAGTTCCTATCTCTCTCTTCACCTCTGGCTCTTAGAATTCCTTACTTAAGTCTAATCATTATCATGTGATCCCTGGTTGAAATCGATTAAAATTAATACTCACCATATGTGACCATCTTTTATTAAAAAGAATACTAGACTTAGTGTTGAACCCAGAGTCAAGGGGACATGAGCTGAAATCAAGTCTTTGTCGTTTACTACCTGTGATATCTTACATATTATTAAACCTCTCTGTGCCTCAGTTTCCATACCTATAAGGTCGGGGTTAGACTAAATGACTCCTAAAGTCCCTTTCAGCAATAGATCTATGACCTTATCATAGTAAAGATTCTAACTGTCAGACAACACTCACTGCATTTTTTCATCCAATCCAAAATAAAAACAAGTTATATTTATGATATAACTAAATATGATTTTTAAAAACCCATCTATGGCCCTAAATAACCATTTCTTTGTTAAGTCAACTATATACATTATCAATTGTTTCCATATATTTTTTCTACTGAATAGTGGAAAATTGAAATTGAAAATGAAGAAGGAATAGGTCTGAGTGCATATCATAAATTGAAATTGATTTTAAAAGCTTAATAATTTCTAAAAACTATGTAAGTGAAACACTGGAAGTAAATTTTCAAGGATATAGGCACTTCATTTGAAGAAAAAGTGTGTCAGACAATATAGTTGCTTCCTTCCCCTACCCCCCAAAAGTGAATGGTTTCCATTATGGAAAAAAATTTTTTTTGGACTAGAGACCTGTGATATCATTGGAATACAAACCCCAAATACAGGAAATTTCTCTTTCAATGCAGATCTATACCTGATTTGCAACTTAGAGTTAGTAGGTCAAGGTAACATAACCAATATTTGTCATCAAAGGTATTTAAATCCAAATTTCATGACTCTGAAGTCTACTCTCTGTAAGTCACAATATGTGTATATATATATATATATATATATATATATATATATATATATATATATGTACGCATACACATATTTATATATGTATATACACATGCACACATATATGATATATGTATAACTATGATATTAATGATTAACATTTGGGAAATATTTTGCAGCTTACTAAAATCTTTCTTTGAAACAAGCCTCTGAAGGTAGTTAAACATAAATGTTACTATTTTACAGAGGAGAAAGGCTCTGAGATATTATTGAATAATATTAACTATTCATTAAAACACTTTAGAGCATATATTTAGAGCATATATTTTCCCAATACTAACTCTGAGAGTTGGTTAGCACATATATTATTCATATGCTTATTTATATTTTACAAATAAGGAAGTTGAGACTCAGAAATATAAAGTGACTTGTTCATGGTCACACAACAGACAGTGTCAGAAATGGCATTTAATCCCAAACTTTCTTTTTCCAAGCTTCATGTTCTTTCTATCATACTTCACTGCCACCCCAGTGATGTGGGATCATCATAGGATTGGCATAATTATTTTAATCTTTATTTCCCAACTGAGGAAATACTTTTACACAAACTTTGGAGTTTCTTCTTGTTCAGTCATGTCCAACTCTTTGTGACTCCATTTAGGGTTTTCTTGGCAAAGATATTGGAGTAGTTTTCCACTTCTTCCAGTTCATTTTACAGATGAGGAAACTGAGACAAATAGGGTAAAGTGACTTGCCCAGGGTCACACAGCTAGTAAGTGTCTGAGGACAGGTTTGAACTCAGGTCTTCCTGACTATAGGCCCATAGTGCCATCCTCTATACCACCTAGTTGTCCCTTAGATGCAAAATAGTGGGGTTTTTTTCCCCTTTGTATCTCCATTAGTATTTAGGATAGTACACAGAATATTCCTAGTGAATAGAGCACTGGCCCTGGAGTCAGGAGGACCTGAGTTCAAATCCGGCCTCAGACATTTGACACTTATTAGCTATGTGACCTTGGGCAAATCATTTAACCCCAACTGCCCTGCCTTCCTCCTCCCAAAAAAAAAAAAAATTCCTGAATCTAATTCATAGGTATGATAGGATTTAGACCTGAACTGAAACCATAGAGGCCATCTAATCCAGCTCTCTCATTTTGCAGGTAAGAAAGCTGAGGCCCAGAGAGGTAAAGGTTATATCCATCGCTAGTAGGTAGCAGAGCTGGGATTACAATTAAGGCCCTATGTATCTATATCCAATAGTCTTAGCACCAGACTACCTCTGAACTGTATTGTTTTGTATTGAATTGAACTGAATTCCTTCTAGCACATCTATTGGGAAACTTTTTTTTGCAATGGTAGCTTTTCTTCATCTTTCAGTAACCAGGTATAGCTTTATAAATTACCCTGTAACCAAGATAGCCAAGGTGTTTTCCCAGAATTCCATCAGTCTGCTTTAGCTTTTAAGTGGACTTCTGAATTAGGTCAGCCTTGTATTCACAATGAAGTCATCTACCTGAGTTGAAAAATCAAAAGGACTACAGTAGTGACAAGCCTTCCCATGTTCATTCCTCTGCTATGAGTAGTTTTAGAAGGAGTATTTCTACATTTGTGTTTTTCCAGTAAAGATCTATCACTTGTTTTGGTTGGTTGCTTTATCAGTTGCACAACAGTGAGTGTGCGCGCGCACACACACACACACACACACACACACACACACATACACACACATACAAACACACACGGAAAGAAATGAGCTCCATGCACTTCATTCATGTCAGAACTCAACAGCTTGAGTAGCACAAATATTCTGCAGTCACTCATGAAAAGAAATTTTTAATAATAAATATCTAACAATTAATGGGCTAGTAGCTGCAGTTGTCTTCAGGGCATAATATCTAATTTCCTTGCAATGTTTCATATCCTTACTTTTCACGCTGCAACAGTCTATCATTAAAACCAAATGCAGGTTTCTATCACTTTTATTTATTTTTCAAATCAACTTATAAATCAGTGCCAGGCCTTGTTACAGATGAGTTCCAATAAATTATCGGCTGTGGACAAATTCTGAATGTTAAACATTTCCTTCCTTTCTATCACACCCCCCACAGCCCCCACTCCACCTCCTCTCTATCCCTCTCCACCCCTTATACCCAACCCTTCTGATCATTCACTCCTGTATTCCTCCAGGTCTATCTTATAGATAAAATTTTTAAAATAAAATAAAAGTATCAAAGAGTTCCTTTAGTGCTCAGTTTTATACTATTCAAAAAGGGCAAAAAGACATTTTGTAGTGATCAGGGGTAAATGTTGGGAGGGACAAAAGAATAGACAAGAAAATGGTTTTACCATACCAGGGAAATTTATCTTTTTGGATTTCAGTCTTTATAACATTCTTGTCACAGTCTCTTTATATCTTCCAAGTAGTCCAGGAGAGGAGATCTATTTTTAACCCTCATCTGTCTACTTAAATCACCTAATTACCACTATGAAAACATCTTGTCACTTTTTGAGAAGCATCTCATGAGTGCTGTCAAAGGCCACTGCTAAGTGTTCCTTAATGGATTCATCACTTTTAATTCAGATTGTCCCAGCTCAAAATGCTTCATTCCCACTGGCAAACTCTTCTTTGAAAGTCAGGGTTTATTTATGCATCTACCTCTAAGTTGATGATGGGGGAGAAGGGAAGGGAATAAGAATTTATTATAGGACCCAATACATGCAAAGCACTGTGCTAAATACTTTAGAAATATTAATTCATTTGATCCTCACAAGAACTCTGTGAGACAGAGTTTATTATTCCCATTTTACAGTTGAAGAAACTGAGGTAAACAGAGGCTAAGAGATCTGTCTAGGATCACAAAGCTGATAAATGTCTGAAACCAGATTTAAACTCATGTCTTTCTGATTCCAAACCTAGTACCCTATCTACTTGGTTGTTTCACATATGTTTATATACATCCATATGTGTGTGTGTGTGTGTGTTTATACAAATACACACATATATACATTGCCCTTTACCTCCTCCAAAGGCTTTATATGCTAAAGGGATCATGTATAATATATTTATTTTGATTTATTAATATCCCACAATTATTTATTTTTAAATTTTGTTGAATGTAAATTTGGCATGTTTCTGAGAACTAAAGCTCTAGATTTCCCTGAGTTCAGTCTTGAAGATTTCTTAATAACTAATCTATACAGGACCATTGGATGCCAGATTTAAAGCTGGGAGACTTCTCAGAGGTCAGCTAGCCCTCTCACCCTCATTTTACAGATAAGGAAACTGAGATCAAGGCAATTAAATGACTACACAAGGTCAAACAGGTAGTATCAGGGACTAGGGAATACACTTGTGCCTCTTTCCAGCTCCCATCATCCCTGGAACCAACTGGTTACAAATTGTCCTGAGGGTCAGAGAATCTTCAGAAACACTTTAGGAGAAAAAACAAAGTAGACAGCTCCTGTACCTCCCACTCCCCTCCCCCCACCCCCATCCCATGGTGTTATGAGGATCAAATGAGATAATATACATAAAGCATGTTGTAAACCTAAAAATGTTATATAAATGCTAGCTATCATTATTAGCTATTATAATCAATATGAATATACTTTTTAAGTTGTAAATCATCATATGTTCTATCTTTGAAAAAAAATGCATCTGATAATCTGGAATTTAGAGAATAATATTGTCTCACTTAAGGTTACCCAGCTGGCAGTATGCAAAGCTGGAGCTAGAGTCCAGATCTTCTAACCTAAGGTCTTAATAAAATAACTTTTTCTTCCTTCTTCTTTGTCCTTTTTTTTTTCAATAAACAGCAATTCCAGTAGTATGTGGAAGCTTCCAAGTTTAAAAATGAAACTAGCTGTAAACATAGGTAGGGTAGCTAGGCACTTTTATGTAATTTAAGGCTGAGAACATGATTCCCCCCACACACCAAAAAAAGCATGTGTTGAAATGAATGTTTTCATAAAACTCTTACTCCAATGCCTTTTTTGTGGAGGTGATCCAGCATTCTCAAAGGCTATGCCAATAAAGTATGAGCTTTCCTAGTTACTTTTTTTGTTTTTGTTCAGTCTTTTCAGTTGTGTCCAACTACTCATGACTCTATTTGGAGTTTTTTTGGCAACCAGAATAGTCTCCAGATCATTTTACAAATGAGAAAACTGAGGCAAACAGGATTAAGTGACTTACCCAGGGCAACATAGCTGGTAAGTGTCTGAGACCAGATTTGAACTCAAGAAGATTGGTCTACCTGACTCCCAACCTGACACTCTATCCATTGTGCGTGTGTAGCATGCACAGTGACTACACACCAGGCTAAACCAGGTTGAGGGTGACCAACATGCCTCAAACCCATTGGTGAGATAGGCAAATGTCTACTCCAAGCATGTGAGGACTTCCCCCAGTGGCATGGGCAGATAGATGGGAACAATTTGTTTCAGTGACCATGAAACAGCTGAAGCGGGTACTATGGAGTGCTTAGAGTGTGGTCAGAAATTGAAAATGCCAAATTCATTCACTGTACCCCAAGCCATTGGCAATCATTTTGATTTTTTTTTCTGAACTTTGATGACTCTGGAAGAGAGAATGAGACTGACTACTTCTCTCAACTCTGCCTCACTTAAATCCAATTCATGCTCAAGTCAAGACATCACCTCTGGTGTCATTGGTCTTCTTTGAAAACAAAGGACAAACAACAGTTACCACCTAGCCAGAAAGACATCAGGTCATACCTCTCCAAAAGAACACATTTGTTTCATGAATATCAACCAGAAGGTTTGCCACCAATTAATGCATTGTTTTGACCACAGCAACTCATCTAGATCATCTGCCTACTGAGGGAGACTTGAAATCTATGAGGGCAGAGGGAATGACCGCATTGATGAAAACAATGACCTTTGAAGTACTGAAATACATAGTAGATGGACAAGAGATTCCCCCCAGATATCTAGGGTACTGGCACCTCATTGGGTAAAGGGGATGTAACCAGTGCCAATGCTGTCTATTTCACAATTTTTCTAGGACTGAGTCCATGAGCTGCAATGAATTTTCAAGCTTATAGGATGAAAGTAAAGATTTCGATGGGAAAGATTTCATTAGTTGCTGTTTACAGTGACTGATGAGAAAGGGGAAAAAACACCCACTCTATTTTTGCAAACATTGTCAGATTCATGTATTTCTCTACTAGCTGACAACCACCCAAGAGAATCCAATTCACTTGATGTGTACTCTGCACATAGGAGTTGCCTAATAAAGTGTTTGTTAAATTGAAGGGGAGAAAAATACATTCAAAATTTATATGAAATTTACCCTAATGGTCCAACCATCCAAGATACCTTTTTTCCCTACGCTCTGCTTTTATGGCTGGCTGACTGGGTAATAATATCTCACAGTGAATGATTTTTGTCAGACATAACCAATAACTTTATGATAAGCTGACTGTCCTCAGTGAGGTCTACCATTAACCACATATACTTTAAATAAGTAATTATTTTGATGGATCTGTAATCTCATTCATATGTGTGTTATAGCCATTGAAGCAGATCATCACCCATCCAAGGCTTCTCTTCCTGTGCAACACTTGTCCATATCCTCCAGTAAATCCACCACAGAAGACACCAATAGAGCACATAGGATATCCATGGGTTATGCTTTACTCACACTATGTGAATACACAACCTTTATAACTGGTCATATATTGTCCTAATGATATCCTTTATGCCCCTTCTCTTGAATTTCTTAGTGTGTCATGACTCACCCTGATCATTCCAGTCATAATCTTTTTAAAAATAGGATTTTAATTTTTCCCTATTACATGTCAAGACAACTTTACAATTCATTTTTATAGGATTTTAAGTTCCCAATTTTTTGAACCCTCCCTTCCTTCTTCTTTTCCTAAAATGGTAGACAATTTGATATACATGTGCTATCATGTAAAACATATTTCCATATTAGTCACAGTTGTTAAAGAAGAAGCAGATCAAAAGGGAAAAAATCCATGAGAAAGAATAAAATAAGTAAAAAAAAAAAACTTTGATCTGCATCCAGAGTCCATCAGTTCTTTATCTGGATGTGGATAGCATTTTCCTTCATGAGTTCTTTGTACTTGCCTAGGATCGTTGTGTATCTCAGAAGAACAAAGTCATTCATTGTTGATCATCATACAATGTTGCTGATACATACAATGTTTTCCTGGTTCTGCTCAATTCACTTTGCATCAGTTCATACAACTCTTTCCCAGTTTTTCTGAAATCTGTCTGTTCATCATTTCTTATTACTCAATAGTACATTCATATAGCACAGTTTGCTCATCCATTCTTCATTTGATGGATATCCCCTCAATTTCCCATATTTTGCCACCACAAAAAGGACTGATAGAAATACTTTTGCATACATTGGTCCTTTCCCCTTTTTTATGAACTCTTTGGAATACAGACATAGTAGTGATATTGCTGGATCAAAGGAGTCTGGTTGACCTTTGGGCATAGTTCCAAATTGCTCTTCAGAATGGTTGGATCAGTTCACAACTCTACCAACAAGGCATTAGTGTTCCAGTTTTCCCACATTCTCTCCAACATTTATCATTTTCCTTTTCTTGTCATATTAAACAATCTTATAGTTGTGATCTGGTACCTCAGAGTTGTTTTAATGTGTACTACTCTAATCAAAAGTGATTAGGAGCACTTCTTCATATACCTATAGATAACTTTGATTTCTTCATCTGAAAACTGCCTATTCGTATCCTTTGGCCATTTATCAGTTGGGGAATGGCTTTTATTCTTTTTTATATTTTAATTTGTTAATTTTTTAGTTTTCAACATTAATTTCCACAAGATTTTGTTACAAATTTTCTTCCCATCTATCTCCTACCTCTCACCCCAAAACAGGGATCCTACTGAATAACTCTTCCTCCAATATGCTCTCTTATATCTTCCCCCATTCTCCCTTTGACTTTCTAGTAGGGCAGGATGGATTCTATACCCTGGTGTGTGTATATCTTATATTTCCCAGTTGCATGTAAAAAACAATCGTTTAAACATTTCTTTTTAAAACTTTGAGTTCCAGATTCTTTCCCTTCTTGCCTCATCACCTACCCCTATGGGGAAGATAAGCAATTCAATATAGATTGTATCTGTGTAGTTACACAAAACATTTCCATAGTTGATATATTGTGAAAGACTAACTATATTTCCCTACATCTTATCTCACCCACTACTTATTCTATTTTCTACTTTGACCCTGTCCCTTTTCAAAAGTGTGTGCTTCTAACTACCCTCCCCCACCAATCTGTTTTCCCTTCTATCATCCCTTCTCTTGTCCCCTTCCCCCCTACTTTCCCATAGGGTGAGATACCCAATTTAGTGTGTATGTTATTCCCTCCTTAAGCCAAATTCAATGAGAGTAAGGTTGACACATTCCCTTTTGCCTTCCTGTTCTTCCTCTCCATTGTTTTCTCTTTATTCTTTTATGAGATAATTTACCCTATTCTATCCCTCCCTCTCTCCTCTCATCATATTCTTCTCTCAACTCTTAATTTTATTTTTTAGATATTATCCCTTCCTATTCAACTGATCCTGAGCCCTCTGTCTATGTAACATGTACACACATATACACACACTCCCATATCTATTTATATACACATACACCATCCTATATAAATATATATGTATATGTATACATATATATGTGTATACATATACATATATGTTTCCTTCAATCATCTTCACACTGAGAAAAGTCTCATGATGTACAATTATCATTTTTCCATGTAGGAATATAAATAGTTCAAATTTAATAAGTTCTTTATGATTTATTTTTCCTGTTTATCTTCTCATGCCTCTCTTGTTTCTTGTATCTGAGTGTCAAATTTTCTATTCAACTCTGTTTTTTTTTTTTTTTGGTCAAGAATGCTTGAAAGTCCTCTATTCCACTGAATGACCATATTTCCCCCTGAAACATGATACTCACTTTTGCTGGGTAGGTGATTCTTGGTTTTAATCTCAGCTCCTTTGACCTCCAGAATATCATATTCCAACCCCTTTGATCCCTCAGTGTAAAAGCTGCCAAATCCTGTGTTATCCTGATTGTGTTTCCACCATACTCAAATTATTTCTTCCTGGCTGCTTGTAATATTTTCTCCTTGACCTGGGAACTCTGGAATTTGGCTATAATATTCCTAGGAGTTTTCTTTTGGGGATCTTTTTAAAGAGGTGATTGGTGAATTCTTTCAATTTCTAATTTGTCCTCTAATTCTAGAATATGAGGGCAATTTTCCTTGAGAATTTCTTAAAGTATGATTTCTAGGTTCTTTTTTTGAAGAGTAAGTCCTATAATTTTTAAATTATCTCTCCTGGATCTATTTTCCAGGTCAGTGGTTTTTCCAATGAAATATTTCACATTGTCCTCTATTTTTTCATTTGTTTGGATCTATTTTATAGTATCTTGATTTCTCATAAAGTCATTAGTTTCCATTTGCTCCAATCTAATTTTGAAGGAATTGTTCTCTTCAGTGACTTTTTGAAATTTCCTTACCATCTGGCAAGTTCAACTTTTTGAGACATTCTTCTCATTGACTTTTTCAGCCTCTTTTGCCATTTGGGTTAGTCTATTTTTTAAGGTGTTATTTTCTTCAGTATTTTTTGGGGTCTCCTTAGCAGGCTGTTGACTTGTTTTTCATGATTTTCTTGCATCATTTTCATTTCTCTTCCCAATTTTTCCTTCATTTCTCTTAGTTTTCAAAGTCCTTCTTGAGCTCCTCCATGGCATATAATCAGCTCATATTTTTCTTGGAAGCTTTTGATGCAGGAGTTCTGACTTCATTGTCTTCCTCCTGTTCTATGCTTTGATCCCTTTTGTTCCCAAAAATGATTCTATGGGTTGATAGCACTTCCTCTGCTTGCTCATCTTGCCAGCCAATTACTTGACTTTTGAGCTCTTTACTGTGGTAGAACTCTGCTTGAGAGTGGAGAGCTGTCCCAAGTCACCAATGTTGTCAGAGGTCTTAGGAGGGCACCCTCGCTACAGACACCATATTGGCACACTGATCTTTCTCATGCCAGGACCACCACTCAACACAGCAAACCAGATCCAAGCAGGTTAAAGCAAGAGCAATTACCCTCTGAATGGTCTCTTGGTGCCCCTATGATCTGCAGGCCAGGAGCTCTGGAGAGCCACACAGCCCCAGCTGCAGCCACCACCTCTAGCCCTGGGGGCAAGGACCAAACCATGCTCTTCAGTCCCCCATTTCCAACAAAGTTCCCCACTGACCTTTTACTTTGTCTTTGGCATTTATGGGTTGAGAAGTCTGGAAACCACCACAGCTGCTGGTGATTCACTCTCCTGAAGTCTTGTATGACTGCTACTGGTCAGGGCCACCTTGGGGCTGGAACTTCTCAGCTCATGAGGGACTATGCTAGGCTCTCAGCCCTGTGCAATAGACCCTTTCTGTCAGCCTGCCAGGATGCCTTTAGTGAGATATTTGTTTCTCTCTGTCACTTTGTGGGCTCTGTAGCTCTAAAATTTGTTTAGAGTCATATTTTACAGGTCCTGAACGTGGTTGTGGGGGGATCTCATGGAATTTCCTGCTTCTACTCTGTCATCTTTGCTCCATCTCCCAATGGCTTATATTCTTAAAAATTTGACTCCATTCTCTATATATTTGAGAAATGAAGCCTTTATCGGACAATTTTGCTGTAAAGATTGTTTCCCAGTTTTCTGTCTTTCTTCTAATCTTGGTTACATTGGTTTTGTTTATACAAAAGCCTTTTATTTTAATATAATCAAAGTTATTTATTTAACATTTCATAATGCTCTCCATCTCTTGTTTGGTCATGAATTCTTCTCTTCTTCATAGATCTGACATGTAGACTCTTCCTTGCTCTTCTAATTTGCTTATGTTGTCACCCTTTATATCTAAATCATGCACCCGGTTTTGACTTTATCTTCCTATACAGTGTGAGTTCTTGGTCTGTTCCTAATTTGTGTCCTATTGTTTTCCAGTTCTCCCAGCAATTTTGTCAAATAGTGAGTTCTTATCCTAAAGGGTTGATAAAAAACTAGGTTACTATAGTCACTGAGTACTGTGTCTTCTGTATCTAATCTATTCCACTGATCCACCACTCTATTTCTTAGCCAGTACCAGAGTTCTGATGATTACTGCTTTATAATATAGTTTGAGATCTGGTATTTCTAGGCCACCTTCCTTTGTATGGTTTTTCATTAATTCCCTTGATATTCTTGACCTTTGGTTCTTCCAAATGAATTTTGTTGTTATTTTTTTCTAGATCTATCAAATACTTTTTTTGCAATTTGGTTTGGCATTGAATAAGGAAATTAGTTTAGGCAGGATTGTCATTTTTATTATGTTGACTAAACCTATCCATGAACAATTGATATTTTACAGTTGCTTGTTTCTGATCTTGGATCTGTGATAAAAGTGTTTTGTAATTGTGTTCATATATAGTTCCTAGATTAGTCTTGGCAGGTATACTCCCCAGTATTTCATACTGTTTACATTTATTTTAAATGGAATTTCTCTTTCTATCTTTTGTTGCTAGGCTTAGTTGGTCATGTAAAGAAATGCTAATGATTTATGTGGGTTTATTTTATATCCTGCAACTTTGTTAAAATTGTTAATTATTTCAACTAGTTTTTTAGTTGATTCTCTAGGATTCTCTAAGCATACCATCATATTGCCTGCAAGAGTGATAATTTTGCTAACTCATTATCTATTCTAATTCTTCCAAGTTCTCTGTCTTCTCCTATTGTCATAGTCAGCATTTATGGTGCAATACTGAATAATAGTGATGATAACAGGCATCCTTGCTTCACCTCTGATCTTACTGGGAAGGCTTCTAGCTCATCTCCATCATAGATCATGGTCATTGGTGTTTTAAAATAGATAATACTTGTTTTAAGGGAGACTCAATTTATTCCTATGCCTTCTATTGTTTTTAATAGGAATGAATGTTATATTTTGTCAAAAGATTTCTCTGTATCTATTCAGCTAATCATGATTTTTGTTGGTTTTGTTATTGATATGGTCAATTATACTGATAGCTTTCCAAACATTAAACCAACCCTACATTTCTGGCATAAATCCCACCTGGTCATAATGTATAATGCCTGCTATATGTTTCTGTAATTGCCTTGCTAGTATTTTGTTCAAATTTTTTTCATTAATATTTATTGAGAAAATTGTTCTAGAATTTTCTTTTTCTGCTTCATCTTTTCCTGGCTTAGGAATCAACACCATATTTGTGTCATTAAAGGAGTCTGGTAGGACTCTTTCTTTGCCTAGTTTTCCAAATAGTTTATATAGTATTGGAATTCATTGTTCCTTGAATGTTTGGCAGAATTCACTTGTGAACCCATCTGGCCCCAGGGATTTTTCTTAGAAAGCTCATTAATGGCTTGTTCAATTTCTTTTTTCTAAGATGGTTTTTTTTAGGCATCTATTTCCTGATCTGTTATTCTGGGTAATTTATAGTTTCATAAATATTCATCAATTTTGTCCAGATTGTCAGATTTATTGGCATATTATTAGGCAAAATCTTTCCTGATTGCTTTAATTTCTTCTTCCTTGGTCCTGTTTTCACCCTTTTCATTTTTGGTACTGGATATTTGGCTTTCTTCTTTCTTTTTTTTTAAATCAAATTAAATGATGGGTTATCAATTTTGTTATTTTTTTCATAAAACCAGCTCCCAAATTTACTTATTAGCTCAATAATAATTTTTAACTTTCAAGTGTATTAATCTCACCTTTATTTTCAGGATTTCTAATCTGGTGCTCAATTGGAGATTTTTAATTTGTTCTTTTACTAGTTTGGTTTTTTTGTTGTTGTTGTTGTTTGTTTGTTTTTTAGCTACTTGCGAAATTCATTGATCTGTTCTTTTTCTGTTTTGTTGATGTAAGAATTTAGATAAGTAAATTTCCCCCTAACTTCTGCTTTGGCTATATCCCATAAATTTTAGTATTTTGTCTTATTGTTGTCATTCTCTATAATGAAATTATTGCTTGTTTCCATGATTTATTTTTGTCTCGCTTATTCTTTATATTATTTAATTTACAATTAATTTTTATCTATCTTTCCACTGCCCTTTGTAGAATCTAATTTTATTGAATTATGATCTGAAAAGGATACATTTAATATTTCTGCCTTTCTACATTTGATTTTAAGGGTTTTATGCCCTAATACACAGTCAATTTTTGTGTAGGTACCATGCACTGCTGAGAAAAAGGAATATTCCTTTCTGTTCCCATTCCATTTTCTCCAAAGGTCTGTCTTATCTAACTTTTCTAATATTCTATCTACTTCCTTAGTCTCCTTCTTGTTTGTTTTTTTGGTTGGATTTATTGAGTTCTGAGAGAGGACAGTTGAGGCCCCCTACTAGTATAGTTTTGTTGACTATTTCTTCCTTTAATTCACTTAACTTCTTTGATAATTTGGATGCTATGTGACTTGGTGCATATATGTTTAGTATTGATATTGCTCTATTATCTATGGTACCTTTTAGCAAGTTGTAGTTTCCTTCCTTATCTCTTTTAATTAGATCTATTTTTGTTTTAACTTTGTCTGAGATCAGGATTGCTACCTCTGCTTTTTTTTTTTTAACTTCAACTGAAGTGTAATAGATCCTGCTCCAGCCCTTTATCTTTATGTGTCTCTCTCTGCTTCAAGTGTGTTTCTTGTAACCAACATATTGTAGGATTCTGGTTTTTGATCCACTCTGCTATCCTCTTCCATTTTATGTCACAGTTATGATTATTAACTGTGTATTTTCATCCATCCTGTTTTTTCTCCTATTTGTTCTCTCTCCCCTTTCACCTTTCCATCTTCACCAGTGTTTTGCTTCTGTCTACCACCTCCTCCTTTCTGCCCTCCCTTTTATCAGTTTCCCCACCTTTACTTAATTTCCTTCCCTCCTACTTCCCTCTTTGGTAAGATAAATTTCTATATTCAAGTGACTATGTATACTATTCTCTCTTTGAGCCAATACTGGTGAGAGTGAGGTTCAAGAGATGCCCCTTGCCTACCCTCCCATCTTCCTCTCCACTGTAATATATGTTTTGCTCCTCTTCATGTGAAATAATTTATTCCATTCTACCTTTCCCTTCCTTCTGTACCCAATGTACTCTTCTTTCTCATCTCTTCATTATTTTCATGGCATTTTCTCATTTCACCTTAAACTGGTACCCTCTATGTATATACCTTCTACCTATACTCTTAGTGATACAATTTATAAGAATTACAAGTGCCATCTTCCCATATAGGGATACAAACTGTTTAATTCTACTGAATCCCTTATTGTTTTTTCCCCTTTTTACCTGTTTGTACATCTCTTTAGAGATCAATTTTTTTGTTTGATTCTGATTTTCTTATGAAAGTTTGAAATCTTTCTATTTCATTGAATGACCTTTTTTTTTTCTCTTGAAGTATGCTTAATTTTACCAGGTAAGTGATTCTTGGTTATAGTACAAGCTATTTGCCTTCCAGAATATCATGTTCCACAAGCTCCAATCTTTTAATGTTGCAGCTTCTAAGTCCTGTATAATCCTTATTGTGGCTCCCTAATATTTGAGTTGTTTCTCTCTGGCCTCTTATAGTACTTTTCTCCTTGACCTGATAGTTCTGAATTTTGTCTGTAATGTTCCTTTGAGGTTTTTTTTTTTTCTTTAATTTTGGGATCTCTTTCCTGAGGTGGTTCATGGATTCTTTTAATGGTTATTTTGCCTTTTAGTTCCAGGATGTCAGGATAATTGATAATTTTTTCAAAGATACTGTCCAGGTTCTCTTTTTGATTATGGCTTGCAGGTAGTATGATTATTCTGACATTGTCTCTCCTGGATCTATTTTCCAGGTCAGTTGTTTTTCCCATGAGGTATTTAACATTTTCTTCTATTTTTTTCATTCTTTTGAATTTGTTTGATTGATACCTGAAGTCTCATAGAGTCATTAGCTTCCACTTAACCAATTCTAACTTTTTTTTTGCTTTTTTGGAGGGCAATTGGGGTTAAGTAACTTGCCCAAGATTACACAACTAGGTTTTTGTTTGTGTGTGTTAAGTGTTTGAGGTCAGATCCGAACCCTGACTCCAGGGCCAGAGCTCTACTCACTGTGCCACCTAGCCGCCCCCTAATTCTAACTTTTAAGGAGTTGTTTTCCTCAGTTAGCTTTTGTACTTTCTTTTCTACTTGATCGATTGTATTTTTTAAGGAATTATTTTCTTCAGTATATTTTTGTGTCTTTTTTTTCCATTTGGCCAATTCTACTTTTTAAGCAGTTGTTTTCTTTTCCCAAGCTGTTGACTCTTCTTTTATAATTCTCTTGAATCACTTTCATTTCTTTTGTCAATTTTTTTCTGCCTCTCTTATATGATTTTTAAGCTCTTTTTTGAGCTCTTCCATGAGTTCTTTCTGGATTTGAGACTACTTTCAATTTTCCTTGTGATTTTACCCAAAGTGGTTTTTTGACATTTTTGTCCTCTTCTAAGTTTGTGTGTTCTTCTCTCCCGTCTCCATAGTAACTTTCTATGTTCAAATTCTTTTTATTGTTAGTCTTTTCTCATCTTCTTTTGCCTTTTTCCTTTCTTTTAAATTTCAGCTCTGCTCCCTGTATGAAAGGGGCATGGTCTCAGGCTTCTAGTGCCAAGGACTATAGGCCCTGACTGTTTACCTGGTGCTGTACTGATATTGCCTTAAGGCCTACAGAAAATTCTCATGTGTAGTGCTTCACTGAAGGGATAGCTGGTGCTGCTGGAGGCTATAGGGGTCTGGTAGCTTACCTGCTTACCCCACAGCTTATCTGGCTGAGCTGGGGTCCTAGTGCTGGTATCTGGCATTTGCTGAGGCTGGTGGGGGTGTTTCTGCATTTCCTCAGCATATGGCAATATGGCCACCGGCTGCAGTCTGTTTGCCTAGGGCTATGCTGAAGCATACTGGAGCTGACCACTGCCTGTTTGCTTAGTTTTTTACCTATTTACCTAAAGCTACACTAAAACATGGGGCAGTTCTCAAAGTTGGCATCTACCAATTCCCTTGGCTATGTTGAAGCACATGATGTATTGGTATTTTCCTGCTCCACTGTAACAGGGCTGAGGATTTCCCATTGGTTTGCTGAGGAGTGGCTTCCTGCTGGCTTGTTGGAACTCTTCTTGTCCCTAGACTGCATTCCCCTTTTATTCAAGTGAGACAGACCTTTTGTGCTAGTCTTCTGGGTTTCTTAGGCTTAAAGATTTTCACCCTGTCTTTTTGCTGGTTTTGCTTTTTCAGGATTTGTTTTGAGGTATTTATGGTTGTTTGGAAGTGAATATGGGAGAGTTACAGTGATTTACTGCTTACTTTGCCAGCTGGGCTCTTGGACATCTCCCACCATATGCCTTTTGATTGTCTTTTAGGTGATCCTTAATTTTAATTTCATAGAAAGCTATTATATTTTATGATTCACAGCTATACAACATTCCTGAAAAAGATGTTGGTAAACAAAGAAAGGCCTTTGTTTCAGTGAGGAGCTTTGGATCAATAGAGAATTGTGACCATATCACAAAAGTAATTCAGCCCTTTCTCCTACTACCACTCAATTTTGGGCTCAGTTTATTATCCTTTTGTTATGCCTCTCCAAGATATATGAAGAATAGATGATCTTTATGGGTCTTCTATATACCTACACATCAGACTCTGATCAATAAGCAATCTTGGGTTACTTAGCTTTTTCTATAAGGATAGTTAATTCAATTCTTTTAAATTTTATAGGATAATTAATTCAATTTTTAAATGCTACAATATAATTTAGGAGGTTTTGCAATGTTTTGGAACTTGATGCAATCAACACAACGTGATCTGGAAACAGAAGCATCTGGAGAGCTTCACTATCTATAGAGAAGCCCTTTATAATTTGCACTCTGTACTAGAAATGCAAGCACTTTGGTAAGTATATACCTCTCCCTGTTTATTCCCTAATTTTATATTAATGACCAGAAAAACACTGGATTAAGTTATCCCTATTGTCACAGATTTCAAAAAATTGCGCAATTTTGACATATGATAGTTGACTTATCATTGGAGGAGAAACTATAAGACAGAATTTTGAGACACTGAATTAAGCATTTTTAAAGTTAACAAAGTACTAATATAATGTGATTTTATATTCTCTGTATAGTCAGATGTATGAGTATATCATATGCTTGTCGTAGAATATCATTTGCAAAAGTCTACTTGTTTCTTCCAATAACTTCATCAAGAATATCTTCAGTGCATATAGATAATTCTCACAAAAATTTTGTAGAGTTCGAAAAGCTGGAAAGTAATCTGCCAGAAATTAGGCTTAGACCAACATCTTACACCATATTCCACAATAAATTCAAGAGGGATACATGAACTGAATATTAAAGATCATACCATACAAAATTTTAGAAGAGAAGCAGATCAGGTAGAACAATGGATAGAGTCCTGGAGTCAGGAAGAACTGAGTTTAAATATGGCTTCAGACACTTACTAGCTGTGTGACCTTGGGCATAGTACATAGTACATAGCATCTGTTTGACTTAGTTCCCTCAACTGTAAAATGATGATAATAATAGCACCTACCTTGCAAGGTTGTTCTGAGGTTCAAAGGAGACAATATTTGTAAAGCACAGTGCCTAACACATAGTAGGCACTACTAATGGCATCATCATCATCATCATCATCATCATCATCATCATCATCATCATCATCATTTATAGTTAAATCATGTATTTTTCACATCTATGTGAAAATTATGATGTATTCTTAACTAAACAAGACATAAAGGCAAATATAAAAAGTTAAAATAGATCACTTGTTTGCATGAAACTGAAAACCTTCTGAAGAGATTATTTGCCTCTCAAACATCCCAAACAACAGAAATGCAGAAGTGAATAAATGCTGGCAAAGACAGTAATAGCAACAGAGTACCACCAATAGAGAAACCAGTGAGACTTCTTTCTAAATGTTTGCAAGAAAACAGGAGTGAAGAGGGATATCTGGTAGACATAACAGTGAAGAGATAGACAAGGGGTATTATGGACCCAACCTGGCAGTACACTGCTTAGAGGTGAATGCTGTCTCAGAATGAGAAAGGTGGGGAATGGGTGAGGAGATGAGAATGATTAAAAATGAGGGGGAAAGGAAGGAGGTCTTTGGAGGGGGGACGGGGGTCCATTGATGAATGTTGTTGAAAGTGAAGACTGATGAGAACCTTACACTGGATGAGATCTAGGAGACTTGATGCTTGAAAAGTTCATTTTTCCTGTGAGGGGGTGGTGGGAAGTGGAACTTCTGGGAACAACAGACACTTGGAGGAGTGGGAGAGCATGAACACATGGAGGAGTTTTCCAAGTAAAGGAAGCAGGGAAAAGATCACCAATAGAAGGTGTATTTTTTTTTTCTTTTTGGAGGGCAATTGGGGTTAAGTAACTTGCCCAAGGTCACACAGCTGGGTTTTTATTTGTGTTTATTAAGTGTCTGAGGCCAGATCCAAACTCAGGTCCTTCTGACTCCAGGGCTGGCACTCTACTCACTGTGACACCTAGCCGCAGCCCCCCCCCCTTTTTTTAGAAGGTGTATTTTAATGTTACATAATGCTACATAATCAAGGATGTTATGGAGGAGGGACCCTACCATGAGATTGTGCTAGGTGGTACTGTGTATGACCCTACTGTGTGACCCTGGGGAAGTCATTTAACTTTTGTTTGCTTTAGTTTCTTCATCTATAAAATGGGGATCATAATCACACCTACATCCCACAGTTGTTGTGAGGATCAAATGGAATAATTGTAAAGTACTTAACACAGTACCTGGTGCATAGTAAGTTATGTAAGTTATGTAAATGTTAGCTGTTGCTGCTGCTAGCTATCATTATACACACATGAATGCACACATATAGACATACAAAAAATTTTTATCTAGGTTAAGAAGAGAGATTGAATTAGAAAAAAATTCTTTGTATCAAATTTCTCAGATATGGGTTTGATATCCAAGATATAAAGACAACTAACACACATACACATAATTAATGATTGTAATAAATATAGGAATACCTTTTTATTGCACTTAACATTATTGTGCTTCATATATATTGTTTCTTTTTGTTTTGTTTTGTTTTTAATTGAAGCATTGTGGCTACCTTGCATCAAGCAAGTCTATAGGCAAAATTTTTTCCAACAGCATGTGTTCACATCATGTCTTTGCGTCACATTTTGGTAATTCTCACAATATTTTGAATTTTAATTCATGTATGTTATTGTGATCTGTGATCAGTGATCTTTGATATTACTATTGTAACTATTTCGGATAGCCACAAAGCATACCATATAAAATGGAGAACTTAATCAATAAATGTGTGTGTTCTGACTGCTCCACTAACTATTCCCTGAGAAACAACAATATCAAACTTAGGCCACTTAATAACCCCACAATGTCCTCTAAGTGTTCAAGTGGAATCTATGCAATAGGGCAATCTATGTGATAGACTTCATTGCTATCTTATTTTTTTCTTTTTCTTTTTTTGGAGGGCAATTGGGATTAAGTAACTTGCCCAAGGTCCCACGGCTAGGTTTTTGTTTGTGTGTGCATTAAGTGTCTGAGGTTGGATCCGAATTCAGGTCCTTCTGACTCCAGGGCCGGCGCTCTACTCACTGTGCCACCTAGCCACCCCATGCTATCTTATTTTTAAGAAATTGCTATAGCTACTCCAACATTCAGCAACCACCACCCTGATCAGTTAGCAGCTATTAACATCAAGGGAAGACCTTCCACCAGCAAAAAGACCACAACTCATTGAAGGTTGGGATGATGTTTAGCATTTTGGGGGCAATAAAATATTTTAATTAAGGTATATACATTTTAAGATATAGTACTATTACACACTTCATAGATTACAGTATAGTATAAACATATCTTTTTACATGCATTAAGAAACCAAAAAATTCAAGTGACTCACTTTATTGCAATATTCACTTTATTGCAGTGGTTTGGAACTGAACCTACAACATCCACAAGATATGCCTATACAGAGAATCTTGGAGAGATTTAGATGAACCAGTGCAGAGCAAGATAAGCAGAACTATGGAAACGATATATATATATGATTACTTCAACAATGTAAATGGGAAAAAACAATCACAAAAAAGTAAAAGTGATGGTTGAAAAATTACAAAGAATAAGGATGGTCCCCAAAGATGAACTATAAGAGGATATCACCACCCCACTCCTTTGCAGAGATGGGAAGTCTACTGTTATTTAACATTGCATATATTTTTACACTTTTTCAATTTATTGACAGGTTTTACTGTTTTTTCTTTCTGTTCTTCCTCTTGTTTTTACAAATGTTTTTGTTATATGGTATGCCTTTCTTGGATTGAGGAGAGCAATATTGGGAGAAATCTTGACAATGTAAAAAAATCAATAAAATTATTCAAATTTTAGAAAGAAATCCCTGCAGATGTGCTGTATTTTTCATCTATGTACTTTCTTCCCTTCAATTCCATCCTTAAATATCCTTGGGATAACCTTCCTTTGTTGAGCTGTACTTTCTTTAAATTTGTTTTTCCCTCCACTACTTCTTGCTGTTTTATGAGGTGACACTATTCATAATCTTCCATAAGATTTTAAAAACATATTTTTATTCTAGACCAATGTTATCCTTTAAGGCCATATCTCTCTAATTATAAAGAATATCAAGTATTTGCTGGTTAAGGTGTTTTTAAGGCTCTTTCAAATACCTCATTACAGCAGTTGATTTACATTGGTTAGACTTTTCAGGAAAAGGTATAATTTGTATTAATATATATTCTTCCACTTTCTTCCCATTTTTCATGCTCAACAGCTTGTTTAAATGTCAGGTTGGAGTTGCATTAATTGCATGTCACACCTTTTTCCTCACTTTTGTTCTTTTGGCCAATTTTATATTGATTTTACTATAACATGTCAGTGATTTGACTACACACAGGAAGTTGAATCAGGGATGTAATATAATATAATTATAAACACTTGAGTCAATATGGTGTTAGTAAAATGGAGTGGGAGCCAGCTGACAAGGGGTTTTAGTTCTGGTCTTGCAAGTCTCTTCTCTGGGTATCAAGTTGTCTGTGAAATGAAAGGACTGGACAAGATCGTCTCTAACTCTGAGGGTTGGGATTCTAATAGGAGACACTATTGGAGGTCATCTCCTGACAAAGTCTAGTGTGGTCTTTATAATATCTGATGATTGTTCCTTGTTATCGATGAATAATGAGTGTGTCCAGTACTCTTTCTGTGGGATGGTGCTTCATGTGGAAAATCACTAATTTGATTTTCTTCTGCCCTAATGTTTATGAGATACCGTGCATAACTGAATAGCTTAGTATGGGAAGAAGAAGCACCTTTATTCAGTGTTAATTTTTATTTATTCAGTTAACAAAATTATTGTTAGTTGTTAATTCTTGATAAGAAATTCAGGTACCAGTTTGTACCTACAATCTATTAAACCTTTTAAAATGCACTAATGAAATGGACATATGGTAAACCTACCTTAAAAGTTTACTCCAGGAAAAATCTCCTAATATATGGGATTTTCCTAAATAAGATGACATAGCAAGCATAAAGTAGATATTTGTCTGGTCTTAAGCCAATTTCCCTAGAGATCAAAACTGGCAAAGGCTTTAAATTCTATGGAAAATGTATAGTTTGTTTCTTCTGTGGTTACTTTCTATTATAAAACCCAGAAATATCTTGCCAATAAATACTGGTGGAATTTTACATGAGCAGGGCACTTTGTAGCTATTCCATTTGGTTATTCTTTGGAAATAATACAGTCAATGTTCCCTTCCTCTTGAAGGTTAATTCAATTTGTGGAAGAAACACACAGACAAACCCAAAGAGGTAGATGTACTTTATTGATTTATTGTGAAAATATTTATCAATTAGTATCTATACGTAGGTGTGTAGTATATTTTGATGAAGTGAATCCACAAGTATTCTTCTTGGATACTTGAAAATGACCTTTATATTTAGATATAATATTTTTGTGCTTAAACTGTACAATGATAAATCCAGGAAAATGTCCCCCTTTTTTACAGATGATTTTTGTAAAGCATTTGTAATAATGTAAAAGTTACAGATGTTCAACAAAAATAATGTCTTAAAAAACAAAGATATCCTTGATGTGTGTGAATTATTTTCATAAAAATTTCATGCAGATGGGAAAATAGGTATATAGATTGAAAGTTTTTACTGTTTGCTTGGTCACTTTTTCTTGTATTAACGAGCTCCAAGAATTTGTTCCACAACTTTGGTATCATTCCTTTCTTGGTCTGATTTGATCAATAGATAAAATTCTGTTAAGTACCTCAGGGAAGCTAGGTGGCATAGTAGATAAAGTGCTAGGCTTAGAATCAGATTCATCTTCATGACTTCAAATCTGGCATCAGACAGCTGTGTGACCCTGGGCAAGTCACTTCATCTGGTCTACCTCAATTTCTCATCTGTAAAATGAACTGGAGATGAAAATAGCAAACCACTCTCTGCCAAAAAATCCCCAAAATGGGGTCATGGAGAATTGGATATGACTGAAATGACAGAAGAAAAATAAGTACCTATTATGCATCAGGTACTATATTAAGCACTTGAAACACAAATACAAAAAAAGAGAGACACTTCTTGTTCTTAAGGAGCTTACAATATAAAGGAGAAAGACAACAAACAATAGGAAGCTGGAAAAGGTGGAAGATGAGGGAAAGTACCCAGTCCAGGGCCATGATGGAGAAATCCAAAGGAGTGGTGCTGGATTGATTACTATCCTCATGAATGCTTCACTTCTATCACACATCCTTTCTATGTCAGTTTAATCCAACTGCTTTTCATGCCTTTTTTTTCCATTAGAGCAATTTCTACATTATCTATAAACACATCCAGGACTATGATATTAAAGTCTAAATTGTTTGGCTTCATCATGAAAAACACTAATTATAAAAATCTTTGCCAATCTCTTCTGTTTTTCTTCAATTTGTCCTGTTTTCATCCTTAGCTACCCTTGGGATAGCTTTACTTTGTTGAATCTCTTGACAAGCTTGCCTTAAACTGGTTTTATCCTTTATTATTGCTCTTTTTTTGGCAGTACTTATCATGATCTATCATCATATACATTATATCAATACATACAGAAAAAGCATTTGACAAAATATAGTTTTGTGTTATGCTATATACATTAGAAAGTATAGACATGAAAAAGACCTTTTTAATATGATGAATGGTGTATTTCAAACAAAAAACAAAATTATTATTCATCATGGAAAAAAATGAAAACTTTTCTCAAAAATGCAATTTCTAGAAATGATAATCATGAAACAAAGTTAAAATCAAAGCCATAAAATCAATAAACAAAATTATCCTTTTGTAGGCAACTTCATAGTTTGCCATGAAAATGCCAGTAAATCATTAGTCAGTAGAAAGAGAAATATTCTAGATAACCATAAAATATTTGCAACCAGTCTATGAACACCCAGGACTTTGTATCAGATTTAGATCTATAAGGGTCCATCTAATCCAACACCTTCATTTTATAAGTGAGGAGCTTAAGGTCCAAGGACTTAGGTGACATATGAAGTCACATAGATAGTAAGCAGCAAAATCTAGATTTGAGTCACGGTTCTATAACTTCCTTGCCTGTGATCTTTTCATTGTACCATTTGGAGAACAAGAAAAGATGTGGTCCCAGTAAGTGATGTGAGATATCAATAGCAACCATAGCAAGGCACTGGAGTACAAAGTAAGAGAAGGGCACCAGGACAAATAACACTGGTGTAGCTCCTGGCTTGTGTTCACTGCTGTGCGCACTTCTCTATTCTGGGATGGGTTAGTTGTGACCAAACAAGGTTGGAAGTCCCTGACAGGCCAAGACATCCAGTACTTCATTTGTCATGGGAGCTTTGGTCTTCTCTTGAGTCTACCTGAGTCCCTTTCCTGAACTGAGGGTCCCAGAATAAAGATTCCTTCAGATTTTCTGCCTCTTCAGCAAGTGATACTGACATTAAATGGGCACTCCTTTACCTACTCAAAGGAAATTGGAATTGAAAAACTAAACAAAATGAAACTGTCCATTTTCTGGAATCTCATGATCCAAATTGATTCTTTCTCTAAGGAGACTTCCTGTATGTAAGAGAGAGACCAGGTTGAGGATACTATGTAAAATACAATGTAAAAATTACATTTTTCTCATTTTAGTATATACTATTTATCCTGTGTATGGTTTCTAGGGGACAAAGCCATTCATCTTAGAGACTACAGGGTGTTCAGAAAGGGAGCAGACTTTTATCCACCATATACTGCATATTTGTAAGGATACTTAATGAGGATCATAGATGACTTGCTTCTGGATTGGAGTTTTATAAGTAACAGTACCAACATCATTGTGCTCTTTTGAAAATCAACCCTTGATGCAGTGTTATTGTCATAGAAATACTCCTTAGTAGAACAGAAATAGGTTCAGGTATTTGATGTAGGTGGTTGGGTAAGGAGTCAATGGAGTATTAGTATCAATTATCTGTTGAGCTAATAGTGTATACAGTATCCAAACATAGGTATCTACTTCTGCAGAGAGTCAATGTCATTATGCCAAGGTCATGTGACTATTCCTTATTGAAATACAGTATGTATTTCAGTAAGCAGAATTTTACTAATGATTAGTGACTCAAAGTTAATTTCCAAGGTAGTAATCATGGGCTACTTTATTGGCCTTTCACATGAGAAGGAAAGAGATATTGCACCAAAACTTGATTCTTGTCTAGCACTGATGTTGGTCAGGCCAACTAGACTGAGGCATAAGGTCTAGTGAGTTTTTCCAATCCCTGCCCTTTTCCTGTTTTCTCAGTTTGGCCTGGGTTCATTGCTCTGGAGTTTTCTATCTCCTCAATAAGTGACTACGGCTCCCACAGTTCTCATTCTTTCTTCACCTTATATTTCTAAGGGACAACTATGCTTTTGGCTCTAGTCTAAAGGAGTTTCCCCCAATCCCTGAATGTGGAGAGGATGGAAAAAATGTACCTACAGCACTGTACAGGTATGAATCAAATATGACACTGAAAACTTTATTCCCACTCAGAAAGGGGAACGCTAAGCAATAAAGAATCATAGAATAATGATAGTTTTTTGAGAGGCTAGTATCCAAGCATTACAAGGATATTTGTAGTAAAGCTTCTCATTAGCTCCATTACATTGCACCTCCACTGAATCCCATCCAACCAAAGACACATGAGGTCTTTTCTTTCTGGTGGATTCTCTCTCTATAGGCAATTCTTTTCCTCTTGGTCAGTCTGCACTCTTGGTGCTTCAAATTTTCTAGGAATCATATCCTGTTACTTGGGTGCTCAGGAAGGGGCAAAGATATCAGTTGCCTTTCAAGATTCAAGAAACCCTGTACAAAGGGAAAAAAGGATGCAAACAGGAAGGAGCCCTGAGACAAAGGCTTGTCTATGGAGCCAGTGCTTCACAAGTCATTCCCCTCGTCAACTTTCTAGAACTCAAAGAGTCCTCCTTACATCTGGAAGTCAACAGGAAAAGGGGCCTTAGTGACTGGGATTGATCATTTGGCATATCCATGATCCATGGAGTTCCAACTTAGCACAAAGTTAAGTGTCCTCACAGCAGACTGGAAGCAGTCAGAGGATATGTCTGTTCTGAAGGGAAGTTCAGGGAGGTGGTATAAGGATTCATCTATCATCTTCAAGGAAATGTTCCAATCCAAGGGCACCATGTAAAATCATAAATCAAACCAAAAGGTTTTCCAAATTTGCTTTTGCCTGAGAATGTGCCTCTGACGGATTCAGCCAGTAGATTCATGAAATTCTAGCTAATGGATTACAGATAGTGGGACTGACATAACCTCCATGGTCTTTTCCTACATAATCTATCTTTTCTAGCCTGATTATACATTATTCCCCTTCATGTACTCTATGGTCAGGTCAAATTGATGTTCTTGCTAACCCTCATATACAATGTTCCTTTTTCTAGTTCCATACCTTTGCATCAACTATCCTCTATACCTAGAAGGTACTCTCTCTCCTTACCCAGGCCTTTTTGTCTCCCTCAAGATTCACCTCAAGAGCCACCTTCTAATTAGACTTTGCCTGATCCCATTAGCCTCTAGTGCCTCCCCTCCCCACCAATACCTTGTATTTAATTTTTATGTATCTAGATACATACATGGCGCCTCCCTGATAGGATGGAAGCTCTTTGAGTATAGGGACTATTTTTTTTTCTATGCAATATTCAGGGCTAAGCTCTGTCCCTGAAACCCAGCCAGTGCTTGATCAGTGCTTCTGAATTCCAACACTCCCCAATAATAGTTGCTGCCACCTCAGTCACACACATGCACATGCACACACACGTTCACACACACACACCATTTTGGTCTCATAAATTTAATTAAACATACTTGTATCAGTATTATCTTTGGAGGGAATTCAGTTCACAAAACTCAGCTTCCAGTATATTTTTTGGAGAAATAAGATTCATATTTTAACTCTGATTCAGGAGTTAAAAGACAGTCAGTGACCTCATTAGCTAACCCACGAAGCCCAAATACAAATGGAAATGGAGAAATCTCTTTTTTCCATTGTACCAGCAGGGTGATGTCACGGATTTATTTTCCCCAAGTGTCCAACTCCTTTAATAGCATTTAACTGCTAGCAGTGCCTAATTGGAGTTGAATAAAGTATTCTTTATTGACTTTCCTGCCACAGGCCACCTCTCCTTATGCATGGCACACTTCTCCCACCCCAATCCCCAGCTCCCTAAACACTGAATCTTGTGTTATATTTTGAATGGTTTTTAAAAGTGGGTGAATGAATACCTGCTTGGCATACATGTGTCCAGATCAGTATACCCAGAATAGTTACAAGAAAAACAGTGGAAGTTCTGTAGCATTAGTATTTTCAATCCTTAGAGGAATTGCAACATGCTATTGTTTCCCTAATTTTGCAAAAAATCTTCTTCCCACCTCCTGAAAGTTTGGTTTGGTTTATTTTTATTTTAAAATTAAAGTGTATAAAATTAATTTGATTCTAGGGATGGCAAAACTGGGTCTGGGAATCATTAATGTATCAGGTAGCACCTTGGGGCTGAGGATCACATATCAACTTGGACTTCAGGCACTGTATTAACATCTCTGCCTTCCCTTATCTCTAAAAAAGAGATGACCTGGCTCCATGGAAGTTGTAATAAGTGATATGTAATGTGTAAAAGTGATATCTAATATAACAGGACAGGCCTAATTCTGAGAATAGAAATGATTTATTCTTGGGAGTCTTTCCATGTTGCTATTAAATGTTCTGTTGTTAAAAATAAATCTATGGGATTCCAAGATCAAAAGATTTCAGATCTGGGTTCTAGTGTCTCGCCCTCACTCAGTGAAACAAAACATATGCTTGGGCCCCACCACAGATTTAAACTGTCCTAACAGATCCGCTTTTATAAGGGGCCTCTTTATTTGAAGCCTCTTTTCCAAAGAGAAGAAAAGGAGCCAGTGATAATGAGAAAGTCAGTTTTTAAAAGGAGAATACAGAATTCAAGAGAGAAGTAGAGGAGAATATTACCTAATTTAGCATCCAGGAATTTGGCTTTAAAATGTTCTGAGCAGAGTGTTGTTTTGTTTTGTTTTGGGGTCTGGTCCTAGGATTTCATTTATGTGGAAAACTCCTCGTCTGAAAACTGTCAGTACTATTGTTGATGAGCCACAGATCTGCAATTTAACAATCTTAAAGATTTGTGACAGAGAGGTTCAGTGATTCGCCCATTGTCAAATAGCGAATACATACCCAAGGGGAGGCCTGAAAATAGACATTCTGATGCCGAGGCCAACCTGTTAACCATTGTATCATGCTACCCCTCACAAATTTGGAACTGCTCTGATCAGGATACATGAAAACAAATTCAGGAACTCCATAGTGGTATGACTTCCTACTTTCCCAATTCTTTTAAAGTGCCCATATATTTAATGGTCAGCTAGTAGACTCAATTAGCTAAAATCAAAGGCATTTACATGAACAGTAGTAAGATTCTTTCTCATAAACCTAGAAGCATTCTCCCACAAACACACACAGCTTCAGTAGTAAGAGTGGGCACATACACAGAATCCACTGGTAGTGGGGCAAATATATAGGAAACATAGGGCTGGGGCAGCTCATGATTCTGGTACTTCAGGGTCCTGATGTCTTTTTCTTCTCATGATGTCCTTATGCTTTTGCCTCTAGCTATAGCCTCCCTATAGGGAAAATTGCTCAACTGGGCTCTTCTCTATGTCTCAACTACATATTTAAGCATAATTCTCTCAAATCAATAATTATTATAGATATCTGTCTAAAGATTTGTTAAGATGGCAGAGTAGAAGCAGGAACTTTCTTGAACTCTTGCTCCAACCACCTCCAATACCTATAAAATATGACTACACAAATTTTAGAGCTACAGAACCCACAAAGTAACAGAGAAAAACAAATCTCCCACTGACAGCAGCCTGGCAGGCCAAGAGGAAGAGTCTATCACACTGGGCTGGAAGTCAAGTACAGTCCCCCATGAACTGCACAGGCACAGAACTGGAGTGGCACAAGCCACAGCACAGAGCAGACTTCAGGAGAGTGAATCACTGGTAGCTGTGGGGGTTTCTAGACTTCTCAACCCATAAATGCCAAAGAGAAAGTTAAAGGTCAGTGGGGAACCTTGTTGATCCTGGGTAAGAGAAGAGTGTAGTCGGGCCTTGCCCCTTAGATGGCAAAGGTGGTAGCAGCTGCAGCTGCTGCTGGGTTCTGCTGCTTCTGGCCTGGACTATCCAGAGGGCATTTGTGGGAATCTCTCTGCTGGTGCTGAGGCAAGATTCTCTTGCTTTGCCCTGCTTGGATCTGGGTTGCAGTCTTAGGAGGTGGTCCTGGGGTGAGGAGTGCTGGTGTGGCAGAGCTTGTTGAGACTGTGGAAAGAAAGTCCTCTTCACATTTCTGAGGGAGGTGCCTGGAAAAAAACTCTGACAACAGCTATGCAAAACCCCAGAAATTTGGGACAGAGCACTCTCCATTCTGGAAGCAGCATTCTTCCCTGGTAAAGAGCTCACGTAAAGTAATTGGCTGGCAAGATAAGAAAATATAGGAAGCACAATCAGACCATAGAATCCTTTTGGGGGGACAAGGAGGATGGAAACATAGAACCAGAAGAAGACAACAAAGTCAAAACTCTTGCATCAAAAGCTTCTGAGAAAAATATGAACTGATTGCAGGCCATGGACGAGCTCAACAAGGATTTTGAAAATTAAGTAAGAGAAGTAGAGGAAAAATTGGGAAGATAAATGAGAATGATGCCAGAAAATTATGAAAAATAAGTCAACAGCCTGAATGAAGAAAATAATACCTTAAAAAAATAGACTAACTCAAATGGCAAAAGAGGCCCAAAAATCCAATGAGGAGAAAAATGCCTTGAAAAGCCTAATTTTCCAGATGGAAAGGGAATTTCAAAAACTCACTGAAGAGAATAATTCCTTCAAAATTAGATTGGAGTAAATGGAAGATAATGACTTTATGAGAAATCAAGATACTATAAAACAGATCCAAACTAATGAAAAACAGAAGGCAACCTGAAATATCTCATTGGAAAAAGACACTGATGTGGAAAATAGATCCAGGACAGATCATTTAAAAATTATTGGACTACCTGAAAACCATGATCAAAAAGAGAGCCTCGACATCATCTTTCAAGTAATTCTCAAGGAAAATTGCCCTGATATTCTAGAATCAGATAGCAAAATTGAAATTCAAAGAATTCACTGATCACCTCTTGAAAAAGATCCCAAAAAGAAAACTCCTAGGAATATTATAGCCAAATTCCGGAGTTCCCAGATCAAGGAAAAAATATTACAAGCAGCCAAGAAGAAACATTTTGAGTATTGTAGAAACACAATCAGGACAACACAAGATTTAGCAGCTTCCACATTAAGGGATCAAAGGGCTTGCAATATGATATTCCAGAGGTCAAAGGACCTAGGATTAAAACCAAATATCACCTAGCCAGCAAAACTGAGTATAAAACTTCAGGGGGAAATATGGGCATTCAATGAAATAGAGGACTTTCAAGCTTTCTTCATGAAAATACCAGAGATGAACAGAAAATTTGACTTTTAAATACAAGAAGCAAGAGAAGCATGAGAAGGTAAACAGGAAAAAGAAATCACAAGGAACTTATTAAACATAAACTATTTACATTCCTACATGGAAAAATGAGACTTTTCTCAGTATGAGGATAGTTGAAGGGAATATATATGTGTGTGTGTATATATATGTATAGATAGATAGATAGATAGATGTGTGTGTGTACATACATATATATTTATGTATAGGAGGGAATATATGTGTGTATGTGTGTGTGTGTGTGTGTATATATATATATATATATATACACATATACATATACACCCCCCACACCCACACCCCCCACATATATATATACCCCCCCATATATATATGTATATGTATGTGTGTATATATATATATATATATATATATATATATATATATATATATGGGGGGTGTGGGTGTGGGGGGGTGTATATGTATGTACATGTATACATAGACAGAGGGCACAGGATGAGTTAAATATGTAGGGGTGATATCTAAAAAATAAAATTAAGAGGTGAGAGAGGAATATATTGGGAGAAGGAGAAAGGGAAAGAGAGAATAGGGTAAATTATCTCACATAAAAGAGGCAAGAGAAAACTGTTACAATGGAGGGGAAGAGCAGAAAGGTAAAAGGGAATGAGTCAACCTTACTCTCATTGGATTTTGCTTAAGGAGGGAATAACATACACACTCAACTGGGCATTTTACTCTACAGGAAAGTAGGGGGGAAGGGCATAAGAGGGGGAATGATAGAAAGGAGGACAGATTGAGGGAGATGGTAGTTAGAAACAAACACTTTTGAAAAGGGACAGGGTCAAAAAAGAAAATAGAATAAATGGGGAGTGGGATAAGATGAAGGGAAATATAGTTAGTCTTTCACAATATAACTACTATGGAAATATTTTGCATAACAATACATTGTAATGGAAATGCAAATTTAAAGATCTTCCCTGTCCCTAGGCCCTTTGATAGGCTTAAGAGACTCTGAGATGACAACCTTCCTTAATTTGAAAATATACTCTGCCCCCCTAATAGGCTAAATGTGGTCACATGGAGCCTGTGGCAGGAAGCTTGCTTTTCAGGAATGCCTATACCTTGATGCTGTGTGACTGGGCAGTGGGTCAAGTGGATTGTTACATTCTCTGACCCAGGAGAAGGCTATATAATCCCTGATGTGAGGCTTTGCTTTAGGGTTCACTTTAAGAAGAGTTGTGTGATTTGCCCCCCAGCTTTGAAAACCCAGATGTTGATGCTTCCCTCTCTGGTAACTGATTTGGTATGGATGTAATGGTTGGACAGTTTGGAAGCCTGTCTGCTTAATCTGTTTCTCTGTCTTGTAACTTCTGTCTGTATACTCTGAAGTTCAGGGTGCTGACCTCTTTTCCCCTGAACTAGGTAAACAATATATGTTTGATTGATTAAAGTAAGCTTGTTAGCCCATTTTGAGTTGCTTTCCTTTAGAAAAGCAGATTTAAGAACCTGTGTTGGCAGCCACCCTGAGGATGTTGGGGTGCTTGCTGCTACACACATGTACAACCTATATTGAATTGCTTGTCTTTCCAGTGGGGGCAGGTGAGGAAGCAAGAAGGGAAAGAATCTGGAGCTCAAAGTTTTAAAAACAAATGTTAAAAAATTGTTTTTCACATGCAAACTGGAAATAAGATACACAGGCAATGGGGTATAGAAATCCATCTTGCCCTACAAGAAAGTAATGGGGAGGGATGGGGAAGGACATAAGAGAGAACAAACTGGGAGAAGGGGTATTCAGTATACTTTCTGTCTTGGGGTGGGGGGGTGGGGAGAGATGGGGAAAAATTTGCAATTCAAAATCTTGTGGAAATGCATGTTGAAAACTAAAAAAATAAATAAATTTATTGTTAAAAATTTTGTTAAGTTGTTTTTTCAGTCATGTCTGATTCTTCATGACCCTCTTTGGGATTTTCTTGGCAAGGATTCTGGAGTGGCTTGTGATTTCCTTCCCTACCTTATTTTACAGATGAGGAAACTGAGGCAAACAAGGTGATGTGAGTTGCATGGGGTCACAAAGCTGTGACCCTGTAAATGTCTAAGGCCAGATTTGAACTCACAAAGATGAATTTTCTTGACTCCAGGCCAGTTCTCTATCCACTGTGCCACCTAGATGTCCATCTATTTGAAGTTAGTAATTTTTAAAAGTTTCAATTAGTTGGAAAGGTTTAATTTATTAGTTTATTATTTTTTAAGTTGTCTAAAAATAAATTCCATAAATTACTATAAAAATGAAAGTGAAAATAACCGAAGTCGGTAATATAAGCAGTACACAATCTGATTAGGCCTAATCTCTTTCTTCTATTTTCCTTTCATTGTCTTTCTTTATCCATTAACACCTCCCCTCCTCCTCTCCCCCCCTCCCCCCCTTTGGCTATGTACTTTCCTTTTATAAAGCAATACTGACTTCAATACTTTTCTGAAGAAGTAGTAGGACATTCTCTTTCTTGGAGGGCAGTGAAAACATGAGGTCAAAAATAAAGCTGTGTACTTCTTAAGAACAGCGACCATCCATCCCCTTGTCTTTTTCATGTTGTGCTCTCTTTGCAATCATTTATGAATAAACAAACATCTATTAATGAGCATCATTGTTTTCTAAATTGAAGTGCATAGATCTTAGTGGATTCACACCAGCTTAAGCTCCTAGAGAGTTCCAAATAAACTTGAACTTAACTCTAAATCCATTTTTCTGACTATGATACAAGGAAACTGACCCTTGCCCTCCCCACCATTTGCTGAAATTAAACATTCAAATGAGTCCTTACCTTCATATGGATAGATAGTCAGTAGATGTAGATACAGAAACAGATATAAAGAAAGATATAAATCTAGATAGATTGATCTAGATACATACATATATGTATATATATACATATATATATATATATATATATATTCTTATGTATTGCCTTTGCTCAGGATATATTTTTGGAATAATTCCTTGGGAATTTGCTTCCTTCAGAGTCAGTTTCTAAATAGTATTATTTAATAGTGACATCTTATTATGGGCCAAAAATATTATAACTAAAAATGACATTCTGTCTTCTTCATTCCTACTTACATGCTAATGAATAGTAAAAGAGGAAGTTTCAAGTTCTGCAAGGTATTATTTATTCTCAATTGAGGAGGAGGAAGGTAGGTAACGCAATGTTTAGAGCTCCAGGCTTAGAGTCAAGAAAACCTGAGTTCAAATTCAACTTTAGATACTTACTAGCTGTGGGCCTCTGGGCAAGTCACTTAATCCTGTCTGCCTCAGTTTCCTCATCTGCAAAATGAGCTGGAGAAGGAAATGGCACACCACTTCAGTATCTTTGCTAAGAAAACTCCAAATGGGATTACAAAAGGGTTAAGACTAGGGAAATATAAGCAGTCTTTTACAATATATCTACTATAGTAATGTTTTGCATAGCTATACATGTACAACACATATTGAATTGCTTATCTTCCCAGAGGGAGTGGGTGACAAGGGAGGAAGGAAATGGATCTGAAATTCGAAGTTTTAAAATTAAATGTTTCAAATATATAAAAAAGAAAAGAAAAGGGTTAAGACTCAGCAACAACAACAAATATCTCATTGACACATGGAAATCCTATTTTTCCTCCCTAAATGAATCTTTAGCCCATTCTCTGAAGCAGCTGTTCCAAACCTTTTTCCTCTAATGGTGCTTTTATCACCCTCTTCAAGCTGTGGGTGCTTTATACCTACTAGACTAAAGGCTGAGACTCTGAAGACCTATTTATAATTTGTAAAGGGATCTAGACCTTGAATAGTCTACTTTCAACAGGTAAAAGATGTAAGACTATATTTGCATATAAAAGGGTCAAGAATCAGAGAAAGCCAAGGTGAGAATAACAGAAATGATAAATGTGGGATGAGGACAGTTTTGGAAGAATGTTTAGGATCTAGAATCAGGATGCTGCTGAGATGCTAAAAACAAAGAAACTGGGGAAGTTTCCCCACTGGTCTGAGCCTAAGGATCTGATGATACACTTTGACCCAGAGATTTCATGACTAGGCCATAGATAAGAAGACAATCCCTATATACACCAAAATATTTGTAGCAGCACTTTTTGTGATAGCAAAGAATTGGAAACAGAGTAGATGTCCATTGATTGGGGAATGGCTAAACAAATTGTAGTGCATGACTGGAATAGAATATAACTGTTGCTAAAAGAAATTATGAATGTTATGAATACAGAGAAGCATGGAAATAAGTCTTAGATGAAGGCAAAGAGTGAAGTAATCAGAGCCAAGACAAACACAATGTATTTAAAAAAATGAAAAGGGGATAAAGGGAGAGCCAACAGATAGAGGATAGAAAACTCCCTAACTAAAAGCCAAACCCCAGATTTAAGAATTTATTAGGAGGATCAGTATGAGTTTGATTAGGCCTTATATGATAAAACTTCCTGAATCTAGTGATTATGGAGGGAAAACTAACTGATAAACACAGATGACAGTTAGATAGCTCAGTGAATAGAGAGCAGGTCCTAAAGTCAGAAAGACCTGAATTTGAATCCAAACTCAGACACTTAACCTCTGTTTGTCTTAGTTTCTTCATCTGTAAAATTAGTATAATAATAGCCCAAATGACATAATAATTGTAAAGTATTTAGCACAATACCTGACACATAGTAAGTGCCATATAAATATTAGCTATGATTACTATATCATACATCTCAGCAGGAGCAACAAATTTCAGAGCCATCTCCTACACATACCTCCGGACAATAATTTAATGCACCAGTGGTTGTGATTTCCAATTAAAATGGCCTAGAAATAAGGTCCTCTAAGAGGGTAAACTAGATAATACAGAAGGATAAGGCTGAATGCAAATATATACATATATGTGCATGTATGTGCAAACACATCTTCATGTGTATGTGTATACATGTGTGTTATACAAATATGCATGCATATGTATAAGTGTGTGTATATGTGTTTGTATGTATATTCAACAAAGTAAACAAACAACACTGGTAGAATAGTTTTCAAATTACAGGGCTCTTTCACAATGTGTAAATGCTAACATGGGAGAGGTAAATCATAGCAATTTAATTAATAAAACAGTTTTAGACACTTAAACCCATATGTGCACCTCCTGGGGGCACTACATCAATAATAGAACCTTGTAGGCACATTTTAGAAATTTTATGAAATCATTTGCAAATCTTGTAGTTAATAATTAGTACAAACTGCTTTAACCCTTTGTTTGCCTCACCTGAGAGAAGTGTTTTCATTTGATACTTGTCAGTTTTCCTAACGATAGGCTCTTGAGATTATTAGTGGTAATAGCTAAATATTTATGTGGTAGAGTGACATGAATTTTTTTCAATACTTTCTCTGAGTTAGTAGCATTGAAAGGAACAGAAACTTAATGGGTGAGATCCAATCCGATTAATTAACATAGTTCTATAAATGAAGCTCCAACAATTTAACTAGAGATTTTGAATTCAAAAGGCCAATATCTTTAAAAGAAAATTGTCTACGAAGGAGGGGGTACTAATAGAAATGACAAATACCTTTTGTAGCATGGCATCTGACTTTTTAGAGACATTATTTGTATATGTGTATTTCTTACTGGAAAATAGTTTAAATAGAAGTAAGGTTTAGCAAAAAGAGCAATGGACTTTGAATCAGGAGGGACTTGAGTTCAAATCCTACTTTTAATACTAGTTATGTGACAACTGATTAGTCTCCTGACCTCTCTGAAACTCAATTTTTTCATCTGAAAAATGAGGATTATACCTACCACACAGAATAACTCTAAGGATCAAATGACATAATATATATAAAAGGCTCTACAAAACGAAAACTCTGTTAAATAGCAGCTTTTATTTGGGGAAGGAGGGGAGAATTACTAGAAAAAAACCTACAGTTCAATGTGTATTTGTGATACTCAGTGTCTATATGTCATGGATCACTACATTCTCTAAATAATTAAATTTGCAGATCACTGAAAGAGTAATGGAGAAACACATGATAAGTGTGAGTAGACTGCAAGATAATTTCCATGAAGAAGGAGGGAGATGTATAACAAGAACTGGAGATGAACCAGTGGTGTAATAATATCAGGAAATGGGCAACCTGCATTCTCCATTTGTACCCATGCAATGTCAAGAGATCCAGAGGGGGAAAAGAAACTTGAGAATTTTGCATTATTCCCTGTGAAAGATTTATGAGAGGTTGAGAAAGTACAAAGTAGTTGAAATCTACACCATTAAAGGCAGCATCCACATTGACAAAATCACAGATCTATTTAAATATCAGCTCATATGTATACTGAGCTCGCATATACATAATGAATATGTGAAATATGTATTGTATACATATATAAATGTATATTTTGTGTACACTTATAAGTATACGAACATTTGTATGTATACACACACATATATGTGTGTGTATACATAAATGTGTGTGTATGTATGTGTGCTGATAATCTCCAACTCAAAAAGAGGGTGATTTTTCATTCTATTTTTCTATAGATATAATGTTCTAAGTGGAGGATAAGGTTACTAGCTGCCCCACAAAATTCTATTTTACTTTTTTTAAAAAAAAGAATAAAATCTAGGATTTTAGTGATGTAGAGAATTCCCTTTAGCAGATCAGCATCTATAGTGTATCGTCTTCTATAATGTGCTATCATCACCAGCTATAATGCATAGTCTTAAAGAGCTGGCCAAGGTACTGAAAGATTAAGTGATTTATCCAGGATCACAAAGTTGTAATGTGTCAGAGGCAGGACTTGAATGAATTCAGGTCTTTCTGACAGTAAGGCCATCTCTATACTCACCATGCCACACTGCCTCTTTCTATTTAATCCATAATGTAGTTAAAAATCTCCATTAAAGCCCTTCTGATACCTCATGAAGGTATCATGGAGGTGGCCTTGGGTTCTTGGTGACTATGCCATCTGAGATCTTATCGAGCTAGAAAGTTTATTAAGCCAAGAGAGAAGTCATGATCTATATTGATAAAGGGAATACTCACACCAAAATAATAGTCTACTATCCACTTGAAATAAAACAATAACAGTGTGATGTAAATAAACAAAACATAAGAATAAAATTCATCAAGAAGAATCATGGAAAGGTTACTAAATTTGACTTCATAAAAACTAGATTCAAATCCCATCTTTGCTGCTTAACCTCACAACCTTGAGCAAGTCATTTATTTAATCAACCAACAAGCATTTATTAAGTACTTACCAATGTGCCAGGCCCTTACCCTCTAGGGACCTCAGTGTGCTCATTTGTACAAGATGACATTTAAACTAGAGATTACCTCTAAGGTCCCTTCCAGCTCAAAAAATAATGATCCTATGATCTATGACACTAAGGGCAGCTGGGTGGCACAGTGAATACAGCGCCAGGTTTGGATTCAGGAAGAACTGAATTCAAATCTGGCCTCAGACTCTAGTCATGTGACTCTGAGCAAGTCACTTAACCCTGTTTGCCTCAGTTTCCCCTTCTGTAAAAATGATCTGGAGAAGGAAATGGAAAACCACTCCAGTAACTTCACCAAGAAAACTCCAAATGGGATTATGAAAAGTTGGGCATGACTGAAAAGTAACTGAACAACAAACAAGAACACAATATTGCATCATCTTTCATTTAGTAACTCATAGGGTCACACTTTGGTTCTCATCTTCACATGAACTGATCCCCCTTTAAGGTCTCATTGAAAATATTAACTCTATATTCTCTTTCTCACATTCACTCACACCTGCTAAGCCTGTTCATCATCACAGCCTGCAGTTCTTGATGGATTTTAATTCTGATAATCCACCCACCCACTGTTTCTTCACATACATTCATGGATACTAAAGCCAGTCATCTTAATGTTGACCTCACTAGTGCCCTACAATCCTTTCCCCATAGAAAACTAACAAGCCTTAAAATTCCAATTAAATAGCAAAAGAAAAATTTTGGAAATAGAAAAATTTTTTAAATTGAAAACAAAACTATGAAATAATAAAATTAAATGCTATTTTTGTCATTGGTTAATTGTTTTTTAAAGGTGGAAAACTAGACAATTAGTATCAAAATGAAAAAATAAGAATTAATGACAAATAAAGGAAAAATGAAGGAAAAAACTTTACCCAACTATATGCTGATAAAACCGATGATTTAAAGGAAATAGATGAATATTTACAAATATATAAAATGCCTGAATAACAGAGAAAATTTTTTCTAGAAGATTCAAATAACAATCTCAGAAAAAGAAATTGAAAAAAAGTCATGAATTTCCAAAGAAAAAATCCTGGATCCAGACAAATTTACAAGTGAATTCTATCAAAGAAAAATTAATTCCAATTTGCATAAGTTGCTCACAAAAATGGAAAGAGTAAGGATCCTACTAAATTCTTTCTATGTTACAAATATAGTTTTGATACAAAAATTATAGACAAAACAGAAGGAAAATCATAAACCAGGATCTCCAATAAAAAATCAAACTGAAACTTTTACATTAAGTATTGGTGAAGAGGCTACTACAACATTTCAAAAAGATCATCCACTGTGACCAATTTATATTTGTACAGAAAATGCAGGATTGGCTCAAATTTGGGGAAACTATAGACACACTAAAACATATTAATAATAATAAGAACAAAACCCATAGATTTTATCAATAGATGCAGAAAACCTATAACACCTATGTCTGATAAAAATACTAAAAACCAAATCACTTCAACAAGCATTTACTAAGGACTTATTATATTCTAGGCTGGCAATACAAAGGAAGGCAAAAGACATCCCCTACTTTCAAGGAGGTCACAGTCTAATGGGGGAGACAACATGCAAATAGCTATGTACAAACTATATAGAGGACAAATTGAAATAATCAACAAAAGAAAGGCATTAACATTAAGAGGAATGATAGAGAACGAAGTCAACAGAATCAGGAGAATCATTATTAAAATAATGATATCATTTTACAAACAATGTTGGAAAATTTCAAAATCTGATCAATGATAACTATGATTCTAGACTGATGAGGAAACATCCAATTCATGACAAAGAAGTGATAGATTCAAAATGCAGAATGAGACACATATTTTTGGACCTGGACAATGTAGAAATTTGTTTAACTTAACTATGCATATATTTTTTTAAAAGGGTTTGGCAAAAAGGCTAAGTTCCTCCCTCCAAAAAAAGGGGGAAAGGAAAAGAAAAAAGTACATAAGGAATCATAAACCAGCAAGACAACTTCAAAAAGTCACATGCTGTTTTATTATTTACCTAAAAAGAAAAATAAGATCTATATAATAAAGATTCAAAATTTCATTTACAATCCTTTCCTACCCCATAATATACATGAAAATGTGCATTTTACTTGGTAAATAAATTACCTAAGTTTGGAATTTTTTAATATTTCAAAAAGGAAAATGGTTATGTTTACATAAACATATTAGTTATTCCTGGTTCTACACACATGAATCCTATACTCTTGTCCCTCTTTTCCTTCCAGATCCTATCCTTAATCTGCGCCATCTAAGACTTGTCCATCTTTTATGTCATAAACTGAATCCTCCTGGAATTTTCCACTTCCTTTTCCCCATACTTTCAGCCCAGCAGAATCTGAAAGTTCTTTCTTCTTTTGGTAGAATCCCAAAATTCCGGAGCAGAACAAAAGGAATAAATTGGATCCATCCAGGCACAATCCAGAATTAATTTACTTCTCTTAAAATTTTTTAATGGCAGCCTCCATATTAAGCATTTCCTAGTCTCCTGGGAAGAAGTCATTTTAGATCATTTCTCTACAAGAACATTTGGAAATTGAAAACAGAGAGGACCAGACAAAGAATATAGTTTTATAGCTCTGGTTCATGCAATTATATATAAACACCAGCTTCTTTTAATTCCTTGAGAGTAATGATTAAGCTTGAGCTTCTGAGTCTCTAAATAATTTATGTTCTAAAATGATAAATTTTTTTGTAATGGGGGAAGAGTCAACTTACAAGAGGTTTCAAACTACAACACTCCCCCAAGTACAGTTCAACTAGATTAGAATGCAATTGGGAAATATTTAACTAAATAAATTTAAAGGCAATAAATATGGTTAATATTACATTTAAAAACTAAGTCAATATGCAGCCTAGAGGAATTCTTATTTATGGATTAGTGGACCCCATTTCTATTTGGCTTTGACATCACTAGCCTAGACAATTATCCCACTACACTTAGATTAAGTGACAAAATGGTTAGCTCTGAAATGTTTATCAGGTGAGAGCATATCTTGATTGTTCAAGGTCTGGAAGCTTCCTTGGGTGCAATAGCAATTATGTTTGGATTGGCTGGTGAAACTTGGTCATGCCCTGTGGGTATTCTATACAATATTGATCAAGTTTAATCTTGAGAGATTGGCCCATCCAGCAAGGGAAAGAAAATTGTCCCCAAGAAGAGATTACTTGGGTTTGGAGGAGAGCACATTGGCCCTAACCTCCTCCTCTCTGCTGCTTCCCTGCCATCCCCTGCCACTGACTGGTGAAAGACCATGAGAGCTTCAAAAGGTCTGGAAAACTTTGGGCTTACCATTATTCCATTGTTATAGTCTCTGGACAACAGTTGGTGGCAGCATCTGCATCAGGATCCAAGAACAGATTGGACATGATGGGAAAAGTAGATGCAAGGCCCTATAAAGAGACTGGCAGAAAAGCTGTTGTTCAGTCATGTCTGACTCTTTGTGACTTCATGGACCATAGCACAACAATACTGTCCATGGAGTTTTCTTGACAAAAAATACCGGAGCAATTTGTCCTTTCTTCTGCAGTGGATTATGACAAACAGAAGTTAAGTGAGTTGGCCAGGGTCACATAGCTACTAAGTGTCTGAGGTTGGATTTGAACTCATATCTTCTTGACCTCAGACCCAGTGCTCAATTCACTGAGCCACCTACTACCCAGGGGATTATCTTGAGGACTCCAGCAAGGGGACTTTTTGTTAGTTATCCTATTTGCTATATGTACTCTAAGATTCAAATCACTTTCCCCTGGACCTCTGATCTTCTATTAGATTATCCTATTGGGATGCTCATTGGTAGAAGTTTATAAGCTATAGAATGAGAAAGATAATTCTTAACCTTTCAAGACTACCTCTGGAAACCTGAGTTAGCCATGCTTAGAGGACTTGACTTGTTCATGAGAGTAGGAGTTGGGATAGTATCACATTATGAATATGAAATGGAGACAACAAATAGATTCAAGGAATTAGATCTGTTAAATAGAGTGCCTGAAGAAATATGGACAGGGGCTTGCAATATTACAACAAAAATTCCAAAGAAAAAGAAGATCAAGAAAGTAAATTGTCTGTCTGATGACATTTTACAAATAGCTAAGGAAAGACGGAAAGGGAAAGGAGAAAAGGGAAGAAACTGAATCCAGAATTCCAGAGAATAGCAAGGAGAAATAAGAAGGTTTTTTTTTTCTTAAGTGAGCAATGAAAAAAAGAAGAAAATAAGAGAATGGGAAAGACAATAGATATCTTCGAGAAAATTAGAGATATCAAGGGTCTTCAAGTAAAAATGGGCATGATAAAAGACATAAATAGTAGGGACTTAATAGTAACAGAAAAGATTAAGAAGAGGCAGCAAGAATACACAAAAGAACTATATAAGAAATATCTTAACATGACCAATAACCACAATAATGTGGTTACTGATCTAGTCAGATATCCTGGAGAAATAAGTCAAGAGGACCTTTTGAAGCATAGTGGAATAAGGCTAGTGGAAGTGATGGAATTTCAGCTGCACTATTTAAAATTCTAAAACATGGTGCTGTTAAAGTGTTACACTCAATGTGCCAGCAAATTTGGACAGCTTAACAAGGTCCACTGAATTAGAAAAGATGTCCCGATCTTAAAGAAGACAATAAAAAAGAATGTTCAAATTACCAAACAATTGTGCTTATTTCATATGCCAGCAAGTTTATGCTTAAGATTCTGCAAGCTAGACTTCAGCATTATGTGAACCAAGAATTACCAGAAGTGCTGGCTAATTTTCAGAGGCAGAGAAGCTAGAGACCATATTGCCAACATTCACTGAATTATGGAGAAAGCAAGGAAGTTTCAGGAAAAAAAAAACAACATCTACTTCTATTTCATTGACTACACTAAAGCCTTTGACTGGATCACAACAAAATATAGCAAATCCTCAAAGAAATGGGAGTATCAAATCATCTTACTTGTCTCCTGGGAAACCCGTTTGTGCACCAAGAAGCAAGAGTTAAAAGTGAACATGGAACAACTCATTGATTCAAGACTGGAAAAGGAGTACAACAAGGCTGAACATTGGCATCTTAAATGCAGAGTAAATTATGTAAAATGCAGGTTACCATAGAAAGCCCTAAGATCTTGACATTCCATTACTTCCTGGGAAATAGAGGGAAAGGAAACGGAAGAAGTTTCAGATTCTATATTCTTGGACTCAAAGATCCCTGCAGATGGAGACTGTAGCTATGAAATTAAAAGATGCTTTCTCATTGGAAGGAAAGTTGTGGCAAATTTGAACAGCATACTTAAAAAGGAAACATCATCTTGCTAACAAAGGTCCATAAAAATCAAAGCTATGCCTTTTCCAATAGCAATATATGCCTGTGAGACTTTGGACTATAAGAAAAGCTGAGTATCATAGAATACATTCTTTCATTTTGTGGTATTGGAGAAGACTTTTGAGAATCCCTTGAATAGTAAGGAGATAAAATCAGTGAATCAGTGAATGAAAGACATTAATTCAGTCTCTTCACTGGAAAGTCAAATACTGAAGCTTAAATACTTTGGCTGCATGGTGAGAAAATGGAACTTATTGGAAAAGATTGGAAAAGATCCTGATGTTGGGAAAGATTGAAGGCAAAAGGAAAAGGGGATGACAGAGGATGAGATGGATAGATAGTGGCATGGAAACAATGAACATGAACTTGGACAGATTTCAAGAGATAGTGGAAGATGTAAGGGCCTAGTGTGCTAAAATCCATTGAGTCATGAAGAGTCATACATGGCTGAATGACTGACCAATAAAAAATAACAAAAAAATTAAGCACTTTGTTCTTAAACTTTTATGAATCAAAGACTTTTGCTTAGGATGGCAACATGAAGGCCCTAGGAGAACTCAATGTTCCTACAAAAAAAAAAATCTCAGCAAAGATCTAAAAGGAAAAAAAAAGACTGAACAATGGAAAACAATAAATAGGTTCTTCTATCCAGTTCAGTACTCACAAAAAGATGATCAGGAACCTAAGAGTACTTGGAGATTGGTTATAACAGGCTAGAAGTAAACCAGCCATGCTCTAATAAACAGGGACTGATATCTCGAGGCACTCTGAGTGGCACAGTATCAGTGGGATTTGAAATTAGCCCAATTTCCAGTAAACGGGACCCAAAGTCTAGAGGTACTCTGAGCAGAGAAGTGCCCTGGAAATGTGAAGTCAGTGTGAGTTTTCATAAATGAAGCATGAAGCCAGAGGGATCTTGTGCTAGTCTGTTGGAGTATCAATGTTGAACAGAGCCAGCCCCCATAGTCTATTCTTTACAGAAAAAAAAAGACAAATTTAAATAAATGGAGATAAATTAATTGCCCATTGTTTGGCCATGCTAATAAAATGAAATGACAACTCTACCTAAATTATTTTACAGAATTAGTACCCTACTAATCAAAATATCAAAGGATTACAATATAGACTAGATAAAATTGTAACAAAGTTCATCTAAAGGAACAAAATGTCAATCATCATAAGAGAAATAATTTTTAAAAAAATAAGAAGGAAGGTGATCTAGCAGTACCAGATCTTGAATCTTTGATTACAAAACAATAATCATTAAAACTAGTTAATACTGGTTTTTATAAAAGCAGATGCATAGGGGCATAGGTGGTGCAGTGAATAGAGCACTGGCCCTGGAGTCAGGAAGACCTGAGTTCAAATCCAGCCTCAGACACTTAACACAAAAGCTAGCCATGTAACCTTGGGCAAGTCACTTAACCCCAATTGCCCTCCAAAAAAAAAAGAAAAGAAAAAAAACAGATGCATAGTTAGGTGGCACAGTGGACATAGCACTGATCCTGGAGTCAGGAAGATCTGAGTTCAATTCTAGCCTCAGACACGTACTCATTGTGTTACCTGGACAAGTCTCTTTACCATATATGTATCAGCTCCTCATCTACCAAATGAATTAGAGAAGGAAATGGCAATCTACTCCAGTATCTTTGCCAAGAAAACCCCAAATGAGATTACAAAGAGTCAGACGATTCAACAACAACAACAAAACAGACAGTGGATAAAATTAGGGATATGAGACCTAGAGGTGACTGACCCTAGTGGCATAGTATTCAAAAAATGCAGAGGCACCAATTACTATGGTAAGGATTCACTTCAACAAAAAGCTCCTGAGGAAATTAGAAATCAGACTGGGGGGGAAATTAGGCCTAGACTAATATCACATTATATAATACGATAAACTCCAAAACAATATATGACCTAGATACAAAATAAATAAATGGATAAAGACAGAGATAGAGATAAAGGAAGAAGATACCTTTTATAATTATGGATAATTTGAGACAGAGGGAAAGAGCACTAACTAACAAGGTCCAAGAAAGCAACATTTAGAAAAATGGTCTCCAGAGTTGGAGTTATAGTCTCTACGAAGGAGGGAGGAGTGAAGAGATGATGGAATTGCTGTAAGGGAACCTTAGCTTGACCCCAACTGGTGTGATAAGTCAATCAACTGGTAGATAGAGCTGTTGAATCCTACCCTCACACTCTTCCTCTACCCCTGCCTCCAGTAATTGTATGACTTCTTAAAAACAACTAACCCAGACTCTTCAATGTTTACTCACTTCACCCCTCCTACCCTTGGCAGGTAATAACCTAACCAGGAACCCATGGGCAAAATTCTTTGAACCCTTTCACTCCATCTCCCTCATACAGACATTGTAGACTCTGTTTACCCAGGGGGGCTCTACACTCCTGGGCAGTTGCCTGGAGCAAGCCCACAACTCCACTGCACCACACACTTTAGACTCTCTCAGTGGAAAAATGCAATGGAGAATAACCAAGCATATTGGGATTACATTAACTTTCTCTCAAAATCCATGCCTCTTAAGAACTTCCCTATTTTCTGTTGAGGATACCACCATCCCTCAATCAAATGTATTTGCAACTTTAGCATTGTCCTTGGCTCCTCACCTTTCCTCACCTCATATATCTAATCAGTTACCAAACCTTGAGATTTTTACCTCCATATTACCTCTCAAATCCATCTTCCTTTTCTCTACTTATATAACCAACACTCCAGCTCAGCTCCTTATGACATCTTGACTAGACTATTACAAAAATCCTCTTATTGTTCTTCCTGCTTCTAGTCTCTGCTGTCTCTAATATATCTTCTATATAGCTGCCAACAAAAGTGATTTTGGTAAAGAAAAAAACAAAACAAAACAAAACGTCACTCCTCTATTCAGTAAACTCCGTTCATTCTTATAATGCCAATGTGGCTATGATTATGCTGGTATAGTTGTGAATCACAAAATGTAACAGACTCTCCACATGGAAGACAGAACCAAAACATGTATTCAAATACCAGAAAACTAAATCCTAATACCAGAAAGCCAAATCCGTCATAGCAACCAAGAAGTTGGTACACATAACCAATGCAGCGAGCACTGACATTCTCAAGCCTTCCCTCCATCAGGCCTTCAAAACAAAACAGGCTCCCTTAAGCAAAATTGTCCTCCTCTCAATCACACTAGCTGCTTTGCCTCCTCTCTGCTTGCTGCCAGCTCTGCTAGTGCTCTCTCTCTGTTCCTTCCTGCTCCACCCTTTCTGTTCCACCATTTCAGCAAGCTCCTCCCCCTATGGGCTCCATGAGATTACATTTGGCCTATTAAGGGGCAGGGAAGATCTTCAAATCCCCTTTACCATTACAACTCTAGAATCAAAAAGGAAGGATGTGGGGTGGCTACGTGGCACAGTAAATAGAGCACCAGCCTTAGAGTCAGGAGAACCTGAGTTCAAATCTGGCCTGAGACACATAACACAAAACTAGCCATGTGACCTTGGGCACATCACTTAACCCCAATTGCCCTACTCCCTCCCCCAAAAAAAATAAAGCAAAGCAAAAAAAAAAAAAGGAAGGATAGAAGGAAGAAAGGAAAGAAGAAAAAAGGAAGGAGGCTGGGAGGGAAGGAAGGAAAAAATCATTTATCAAGTTATTACTATGGTCTCAGAACTATACTAAACACTGGGATAATAAAAATAGGTTGGTGAGACAGTCCCTGGCCTCAAAGACCTTACATTCTAATAAAGATATCACATAAAAGAGATTTAGAGTTTAAAGGAATCGGGGTAAAGTAGAATGGCTTAGAGATAGTAGGGAAGTGGAGTGACAGGCTTGTAACCAGGCAAAATAAGGTCAAATCTCACAAACCAGATCATAGGATCCCAACGAGAGACGTCTAAGTTCCAGTGAAAGAAGTGAGATACAAGAATATAACCATAAAGGATTGGAGATGGCTAGAAAATGAGCCTGAGATTAGAAAAGAAAAGAGGAAAATTTATGAATTAGAACTCAGGATCCCAGGGTTAGGAGACTGAGTTCTGTTAGGAGAAGATAGAGAACTGAGAACAAACAGCATGACTAGGATATAGGCCTGGGACTGTTCAAGATAAGAAGAAAGCACAAAAAGATTTTTGAAAAATCATTTCATCCTGATCTCATACATTTTCATTTTTTTCATGATACATATTATGATACATATACATATGATCAGTTCATTATATAATTTATAATGTAGGCAGATAGATATAGATGTAGATGCAGGTACAGATATAAATACAGAAATAGATAAAAATATAGATGATATAGACATGTATAGAAATGTAAATAGATGTAGATATAGATACAAAAAGATATAGATATAAATATAGATAAAAATATGGATTTGAATGGAGATCAAAATGGAGAGATAAATATAGATATAGATACTGCTTCAGATGCAAATATAGATTTTGATATAGGTGTAGAAATGAATACAAATATTGATATAAATATAATGTAGATACGTCTAGAAATGTAAGTATACATATAGATATAAATAAAAGATTATATAGATATAGATACACATAGATGCAGATGCAGATGCAGATGTAGATATATGTCAACATTGATATAGATATATATATGGAGCAGTTAGGTAGCTTAATAGATACAGAGCCAGACCTGAAGTCAGAAAGACCCAAGTTTAAATGCAACCATCAGACACTAACTGTGAGATCCTGGGCAAGTTACTTAATCCTGTCTATCTCAGTTTCCTCATCTGTAAAATGAGCTAGAGAAGTAATTGGCAAATCATTCCAGTATCTTAGCCAAGAAAACCCCAAATGGTGTCATGAAGAATTGAACATGACTGAAATGACTGAACAATAATAACAACAAAATAGATATGTAGATATCAATACCACTATATAAATATGAACATGAATAGATAGACATAGATATATATTGGGGGTTCATGTCCAAAAACATTTCATTGATTGGGGTACATGATTTCTTTAAAAAAAATTTGAAACCACCGTTGTAGGAGGTTGTCTACAAGCTGAACCTTGAAGAAAATGAGGAATCTTAAGAAGTAGAAGTGAGGAGGTTGGGGGCTGGGGCAGGGGTAATCATGGGTTAAAAGGAAGCCCCAGATGCAGGAAATGGAAAATTTCAGGGAATAACAAATAGCCAGTTTGGCTAGAAGGCAAGTGGATAAATGGAGAATAAGTTGAATGAGCCTGGAAACCTAGCCTGGAGCTAGATTGTGAAAGTTTCAAATGCCAAGTTGTGGAGTTTGCATTTTATCCTGCTATGGTTTCAGTTGCAGTTAAAAAATAATAAAAATAAGCAAACAAGCAGAAACCAGGTAAGGCTATTGCAGAGCTTTCTCTTTCATCCAAATACTATTAATAGTAGTTACATCATTCACTGTTCTGAAATTAAAAAAATTAAGCAAATGCTATGTTGTGGGCAAATATTGCAAACTTTATGCTAAGAATGCATGCCTGCTTCTCTGTATACTTTAACCTATATTGAAATGTGATTTTGAGCTCCTACTGAACAGGAAAAAGCTAGTCCTTGGCAGGGTCAGCATGACAAACAAACAAAAAACTATTCTTCAGGCCCCAAGCAGAACCTAAGGTGGGACTTCAGTTTGCCTTTTAAACTGCTAAGCATTTTTTTCCTTGTTAAGCATTCTAATGAAGTAGATTTGATTTCCATTTTAACAATGTCACACAAATGTGCTACATGACACTTTCTCAATAACAGCTTCAGCATCATTCATTTTGACACCATCCATTGTTATGGAAAACAAAATGAATCAAGAAAATCTTGTGTGTATAGAGGAAAGTTCTTTTTATTTTGAAATCAAATAGCCAAGGGGCACACTGCTTTGGACATTTGTCTGATGATGATTAGGGCTATTAAAGAAATCCAACTATGGGGCTCCCATTTGTGCTCCCTGACTTTGCTCAGAAGTGAAACCCTAGTCAACCTAAGCGAGACCTGAAGAAAGATGGATATGTGCACAGGGAACTATATTATAAAACTGGAATTTCAAATTAACTATAAAGAAATTCTCATTTAAGAGTTATATACTGCCCTAAATAATGGCTCTTTTATCAGCCATACCACCTAGCCTAATTTTGGGAAGAGTAACAAAAGTCCTTCACTGATGATTCATTGTGGTACAAGGATCTTGCATCCTCAAAGCCTAAGATACCACCAATCAAGAAAGATTTTGACTGCAATTCCGGGGTGAGACTTTTTCCTCTTTGAGAAGCATCCTAGATAAATATGGTATTTCATGGCATAACCATTGCCACCACATAATTGTCGCACCCTGTCTGTTTGTTTTTCCAGTCCAAAAATTGGGTTTATAACCTTTCATCACACAATCATTTGCATGGTAAAATTCCATTGATCACACCATTTAAAAGGTAAACAAAGCAGCAATGTATTCACCAGTGACATATGGACAAGTCATCTTATACAGTGAGCCTAGAATTCTCAGCACATATGCATTGTCAGCATATTTCCAAAAGCTGATTTGTGTGCTTTGTTTAGAGCAGTGCAGTTCTAACAGTATTGTCACTCAATGCAATGAAGAGCCAGAGGCAGAAGGGGAGCCAGTAGGAAGGCAAAACTGCCATAAATAAGTCACATGATATGGTAAGACTTGCATCTTCCCAATTATAACATATATCCATGAGTATTCCATAAATATTGTGTCCTAATCTCGCATCAAAGATGAAAGTAATAAATTACTTTTTAAAGTAATCCTGGCACAATTTTTAAAGAAGTTTCACATTATGATCACACCCCACTTTTTTACAAAAAAAATTGACATAAAATCTGGGACAATTTTGCAGGGAAAACAATGTGAAAACCACTGTGTTAACCACTAGGAAAACATTCTTTGGCTAACACAAAACAAAAATACAAAATTACCTTCAGTTTCATAGGATGCCCCTTCTGCCTTCACAGTGCTAGTGAAGGAATGATAGAAAAGGGAAACCTGATAATCACAGTTTTTTAGATGAGATATAAGCATTGGTTTTACAGATAGTACTGTAAGGTGAGATCCTTTCCCAACAACTATTTGATATCCCAAACCACAATCCTATTGGCATTCTTATTTAATCAAAGGAAAACTCAAATACAGGTTGTAGCTGAATGGAAGGATAATTGACAACTTCTTTTCAGAGAAGTAAGTGAATTAAATGTTAGATTTGGTTTTATTATGCACACAAAGGCAACAAGGAATGTTATTTCATGAGACATGCGGTCATCTTGTTGTACTAGTAATGAGCATAAATAAAATGACTACCACCAAAATAATGGTTTCTCGTATGTCAATATCTTTGGCAGAAGAGTAAGGAGAAACATTATATGAAGAAAAAAGTCATCAAACAAAATCAATATATACTTTGATTTTTAATTACTTCCATCTTAGTGGGCATTGAGAATAGAAATAAGGTGAAAAGATATGGGTGGTATCAAGAAATGAAAGAAATCAGCATTTTATACAATACTCAGAAGTTTATGACTGTATTTCATGAACACTTTCTTCAAGAGAAGAGTAAGAAAATGTTGGGCGACGGCTAGGTGGCGCAGTGAGTAGAGTGCCGGCCCTGGAGTCAAAAGAACCTGAGTTCGGATCCGACCTCAGACACACAAACAAAAACCTAGCAGTGTGACCTTGGGCAAGTTACTTAACCCTAATTGCCCTCCAAAAAGCAAAAAAAAAAAAAAGTAAGAAAATGTTGTTATCATAAATATTTATCATTTATTAAGGAGAAATAAGTGATTGATTTTTCTGGTCACGAGAAATACATAAACAACACCACAAAAATGAAATTCATCGTGTGATCACATATTGGCAATAAATGACTAGTTATTGGAGTCATTTCAGAATAAAATCAATTTATCAGATGAATCAATCAAATTATCAGATGAAAATGGTAATTTTGTTGGAGGAACTATAAGAAGATAGGCCTATTTCACTGTTATGTGATGGAGTTGTGAACTGGTCCAAATATTCTGAAAACAAGATGAGAATTCTAGAAATGTAGCTAAGTTTCATGTGTCTTTTGACCCATTGAAGCCACTCCTAGGCATGTACCTCAAGGATGGCAAAGAAAAAGAAAAAAGTAATGCATATTTATAGTAGCACATTTCTTTATAGCCACAAAAAGTTTAGCTCCCAATAAACTGAGGAATCAATGAAGAAATTGCCACCTATGAATATAATGGAATATTTTGGGACATAAGGAAGGTTGAATATGAAGAATTCAAAGGAACTTCAGAATACTTGAATGAATTAATGCAGAAGAAAAGTAAGCAAAACTAGGAGAACAAACTATACAATGACCATAATAAATATAATGAAATTCACCTAGAGAAACAAAAGGACAAGAATCTCAAGGGAAACAATGAAAAAAATGTCAGGAAGACACTCTAGGGCTACCAGATCTCAATCTATATTTTAAAGTAGTAAACATTAAAGCAATTTAGTACTGGTTAAAAATAGAGAGGTCAACCAGTGGAACAGATTAGGTATATAACATAGAAACAAAAACAATAGCATAGTGTTTGACAAACACAATGATCTCAGATCCCAAGGTAAGGACTAAATATTTGGTGAAAAACTGATGGGAAAAATTGTAAAAGAGTGTTACAGAGATTATGTTTAGACCAACACTTCACACCATATACCAAGGTAAAGTCCAAAATGGATACATGATCTAGATATAAAAAGTCATATCATAAACAAATTAAAGGAACAAAGAAAAATATTACCTTCCAGATCTATGGATGGGAGAGAAGTTCATGACAAAAGAAGGAATTGAGAATCTCAGAGAAGACAGAATGATTTTGATTACATAATTTAAAAAACAAAACAAATCCAATGCAACTAAGATTAGAAGGTAAACACTCAGCTGGGGAAGGCATCTTTATAGCAAGTTTCTCTGATAAAGGTCTCATTTCTAAGATACATAAAGAACTGATTCCAGAATAAGAGCCATTTCCCAAATGATAAGTGGTCAAAGGATATAAAATTAGTTCTCAAAGGAAGAAATCCTAGTTATCTATAGCCATAGGAATAAATGTTCCACATCAAAAATAATTAGAGAAATTTAAATCAAAGCAAGTCTAAGTTTCATTTCACATCCATCATATTAGCAAAACTGACAAAAACCCCAGAAAATAGCAAATGTTGAAGTGTTAAAATCACAGTGTTGCGCTTTGTGGAACTGTGAATTGGTCCAGCCATTCTAGAAAGCAATTGACCTATGTCTCTAGGGTTTACAGATTGTGCATACTCTGGATCCAGCAATATTACTACTTGGAGAATAATTTGTACCCTAAATTCAACTTTGTACAGATAAAAAAATGGAAAGAATTAAGAACTCTGATCAATACAATAATCACTCATAGTTCTAAGGTGAAAAATGCTACCTACCTGCTGACAAAGTATTGATGCAAAACAAAATAACTTATTTTTGGACATAATAAATATAGTCATTTGTTTTACTTTCCTATCCTTATTCATTGCAAGGGTTTTGTTCATCATTTTTTTTTCTTTTCTGGGGTGAAAAGCAGTTTAGAGAGAGAGAGAAACAATATTTGATAATTGAGAAAAATTTAATTTAAAATATCAAATGAGAATGAGGGTGCTATTGAAAAATAATAATCACTGTGAAATTACAGCATAGTAAGATGACATCAATGACATTTTTTCTATTAAAAAACCATTGAAATAAAAGAAAGGGTAAGTGACACAGGATAATATGTTTAGAATTTGAAGGGTCATTTAGCCCAACTTCTTCATTTTATGAAAGAAGAAATGATGACCAAGAATGGGAAAATGCCTTGGTCAAAGTTTAATACCATGTGTCAGAGTTAGGATTTGAACCCAGGTCTTCTGATTTCAAATCTAGTGCCCTTTGTACCACCAAATGAGATATTATTTTCTATTCCTTCCTCCACAGGTGGTTATGGAACAACATAAACCTGGATTTACTTTAATACTATATTGGTCAACATAATTCAAATTAGCATCTATGGGAAACAAGCTTTCCATGCATAACAAACTAAAATTCCTTGTTTCCTAGAAATATAGAACATCAAATTTATTCTTACTGATTCCTCCCTGCTTCCATACTGATGGTACTCATGCTTATTGTTCTTCCATCACCCCTACTCAAAAACTAATAAATAATGGTCCAGGATAGTTTGCTTCTGTTGTTTTCTCCTTTCATTAAAATATCTTTAATATACATTGCTATTGCCCTGCAGATATCTAGTAGAAGATTTGTAGAGAAAAATTCACTTTATGTTTTACTTCACTTAGTGTACCAACTGTCTCAAGTCAGTGTTTGGTTGTCCTGACATGAGATCTAAGAGTCTGGCATTCCAGTGCCTCTCTGGGGCCATTTGTTGACTTCTGGCGACTAATAGTTTGTCATTCTCCTCTGTCTTTCCTTCTGCTATATTGCTTTAGAATCTCTTTATATCCCCTTAGAATATAAAGTTTAGGTAAAATGTTGGACAACATCACTGAGAATGTTCGCTTTTAATGATGACACTGACATGAATAAAGTTATTTCTCAAGCTCAAAGGTCCATCTTTTGACCTAGTTAGCTGCTGCTTTCCTCACCCAATGTTCCTCAAGATCTTCATTGTTTTTCAATATATATTAATCCTTTATTTATTCTAAAGAAGAGATTGTATGAAAGAACAACTCCAACCAAATCTATTTAAATCAGTGAAAAAATGGGAAATGTAAAAAATAAATAAAAGTGGGAAAAGTAAAAACGTATTATTATTATTATCAGAATTTTAGGGACATTTAACCAACATCAATCAGTTAATAATCAATAAACATTTACTCATCACCTACTATCTGCAACACACTATGCTAAACTCTGAAGATACAAAGAAAGGCAAAAACAATCTCTGCCTTAAAGGAGCTTATAATCTAATGGAAATAAAACATAAAACAGTTTTAACAATGAAAAGGTCAAAAGACTGCAGAAATTGTCTCAACCAGAGAAGACTCAGTTTCTACCAAATGGAAAGATGTGGCAGCCAAGGGAAATACTTTCAAAATATAAACTAATCTGTGAAACATTGCAGTGGACAATGATAAAAGATTATAGCCAGTATTACCTTATAAGACAATTAAAATAAGAGAAAATTTTGCAAAAAGTTTGGCATGACAGTGAAAGATTTTTGTTCCTAAGGACAAATGATGAAGTATATTTCTAATATCTTAATAGAGATATAGTGGGCTTTGGATGAGGAATGTTGCATACACATTCTGAAAGTGTCATTGATTTCACTTACTGGGGTTTTCGGTTGTTGTTGTTGTTGTTGATTTTTTGCTTTTTGAAGGGGGGAAGGCAGGGCAATTGGGGTTAAGTGACTTGCCCAAGGTCACACAGCTAGTAAGTGTTAAGTGTCTAAAGCCAGATTTGAACTCAAGTCCCCCTGACTCCAGGGTCGGTGCTCTATTCACTGCTCCACCTAGACGCCCCTACTGTTTTTCTTTGTTACAAGTTTGGCTAGGGCAGTAAGAAAGGGGTTAGTGGGAAGCTACTGTTGTGTAAAAATAAGGCATCAATAAAACATTTTTTTAAGTTGGGCATGTGACTCAATGAAGTAAAATAAGTCAAAGAACTTAGACTGGGCAGAGAACAATAAAGAGATATGGAATAGATTTGCAGTATTTTTATCCCTAATTATCCTCATAACTGATGACAACAGAACCAAAATGTGTGTTCCACTGTGCTATTTAAGGAAGTAGAAATTGTACTCAAGAAAATAAAGTTGGGAAAACTGACTGGAGCTATCCAAATATACACAAAGGAAATCCATGTTAGGACATGACAGAATTTAAAGGCAACTAATTTATTAATTTTCAAGATATTTTGAAAGAGGGAAAAATTCTAAGGAATGGAAAAGATCACACACTAAATTAACAACAACAACAACACAATAAAGGATACTGAAAAGATATAAAGCACCAACAAGGCATATACTTCCTTCTTATGAAATCTTCAGGAGTAGAATTCATTCATATATCAAGAGTATTCTTGAAAAAAGGAAGGGAACAAGATGAATTTTACAAATGATTTTCTACAACATGCCTAAAATCATAAGAAATCAGAAATAAAAGGATTTTTCAGAAGCCATCTCATCTAACCAAGACTAGGCTGAGAATTCCCTCTGCAAAATATACAAAAAATAGTAATTCAGTCTTCATTTGGAGATCTCATGCAAAGAACATCTCAGTACCTAGTGGAGCAGACATTTAGTTTGTGGATAAGTTTTAGGATATTATTTAGGATAGTATTTATCCTAACTATATCTTTATAATCACACAATTGACAAAGATGTATAGAAAACACAAATTCCTATTATGTTTATTATTTCTTGTTTTTCTTTATTTTCTTTTTCTCAATGACATGTAAAAAATTTTAAACATTAATTTTTTTTAAAAATGTGAGTTCCAAAGTTTCTTCCTCCCTCTTTTCCCCACCTTTATTGAAAAGACAAGCAATTTAATACAGATTATACTTGTGTAGTCACGCAAAACATATTTCCATATTAACCACATTGCACAAGAAAACAGTGAGCCAAAAAAAAATCCATGAAAAATAACGTTTTTTAAAAAGCATGCTTTGATGTGCATCCAGATCCTATCAGTTCTTTCCTTGGTGATAGATAAGACTTTTTCATCATAAGTCCTTTGGAATACAATTAAATCATTGTATTGCTGAGAATAGCTAAGTCATTCACAGTCAATCATCATGCAATATAGCTTTTATAGCATATATATCCTCCCAGTTCTGCTCACTTCACTTTGCATCAGTTCATATAAGTCTTTTCAGGCTTTTCTGAAAGCATCTTGATCATCAATTCTTATAGCACAATAATATTCCATTACAATCATATACCACAACTAGTTCAGCCATTCTTCAATGGATGGATATCTGTTCAATTTCCAATTCTTTGTCACCATAAAAGAATTGCTATAAGTATTTTTGTATGAATAGGTATGTAATGGTAATGGAATTTGAAGATCCCCTTGTATTGGTAAGCTAACAGGTACTTAACATTTGGTTTTGGTTTTGGTTTATGTGTTAAGACCAGGAGATTGTGAAAATCACACAGTGGGATGGACTTGTTGATGTGGCGAGAGGGGGCCAAACAGGGAGGAACTGGTGCTGTGTACAGAGAAAAGTCCAAGCTGAGATAGGTCAGAAGAACTTTTGGGAGTAGCATCATGGAGGTAGAAAGAGAGAAAGAGAGAGAGAGAGAGAGAGAGAGAGAGAGAGAGAGAGAGAGAGAGAGAGAGAGAGAGAGAGAGGTTCCAGGGGCCAGATTTGCTGAGAGAGATGGAGACAGAGACACAGAGACACAGAGAGAGAGCTACCAGTTGGAGCTGACTGGGACTTCTGAGGGCCACCCAGAGCTGCCAAGAACTGAGAAGGCATGACTGTGATGTTAGTATTTTGTCTGTCTGTTTTAATATTACTTTGTCATATTTGTTTATTGATAGAGGCCTCAGACTTTGTTGTTGGGTCTAGGTTGATTCCATAGGCAAAGAGTGAATTGATGAGGACACTGGCAATGTGAATAAATGTTATTGTGGCTTTGTTAAGTTTTGTCTTCCCAGAAACAGAAACTGCTAAGAACTTGCCACAGGTCAAGATGAAGAAAAGACCTCTCCTTGGGTATTGAATGCCTTGATGATATTGTAACCTAGTTGTGACTTAGAGGTGGATGGCCTTTGTGCTTTCCACTACCCCTTGAGAGGGTGCTTGGTGGTGACTGATGATATAGTAATTCAGTTGAGATCGAGGGGTAGAAAACTTTTGACCTTTGTACTTTGTGACTGACCAAATGAAGGTACTTTGTTTGTTATTGGAAACTAATCTCCAATTTAGAAAAGACAGGACTTTGTGATTAACAAAATGAATATCCTACCCAGAGGTGGAGTACATTGACCTTTGTACTTTGTCACTTAACTGAGGACTTACCAAATGATTGAGTTACTCTGTATTTTGATTTTCCATAAATGTTTTGCCTTAATTTGTTACTGAATAAATGGAGAATTCACTATGCTTGTAATCAGAATCTTGAAGGTTGTTCACAGCAGCAGTCACCTGGGAAGCTGCTCATGCTTGGTGTTACAAGGTCCTTTTTCCTTTTTCTTTGATCTCTTTGGGATATAGACATAGTGCTTGGTCAAAGAGTATGCACAGTTTTATAGCTTTTTGGGCATAGTACCAGAATGGTTAGATCAGTTCAAAATTCCAAGAATAGTGCAATAACATCCCAATTTTCCCACATACCTTGAACTGAAATCACTCTGGCTCTCATTGATTGGTCAACAATAGGTTCTAAACCCCACTTGGTCATTATTTGGGCCCTGATTGGCTCAGAGTGAATGTAAATAGCAATTGTTTCTGTTTTGGTCAGAAACCCTGTGGGTCTTCCCCTCTCAGATTAATCTTTTTTTAATTTTTTGGACTAGGTACAGAGGCCATTCTATGCCTTATTTCTAACCTAGCTTTAATGGGCACTGCCTCAGTCAAACAGAGACCTGTTAAAGATCTTAGCTTTAAAAAGGGAAAAGTCTCACACTACTTCTGGGGCCATCTCCAGTCATCCTGATCTATATCTTGCCACTGGATCCTGATGACTCCAGATGAGAAAGTGAAGCTAGTGACCTCATTTAAATCCAATATACTTGCATGTCATGGTATCACCTCTCTGATTTCATGGCTCTCTTCAAGAGTTAAGGACAAACAACATTGTCAGACAGTTGACTATAGATTTACCCTGAGAAACACAACTTGTATGCCTGTGGGGAGAGAGACAAAAAGCATTTAAAACCTTAGCTGATTCTAAATCCAAATATCTATCCACTAACTTGAGGTGTCAAATTCTCAGCAAAATTCTGGAGTAGGGCCTTAATAAACTTAAAGTATTATTGGGAAATGCTTAACAAAATAAAGAAAAATACAATGGAACTTAGATAATGTGCTAAATCAACAGGCAACTTGCATTGATCCCTTTCTAAATGAATTTGACACCATTACATTAGCCCACCCTGCCATATTCTGAGTACAAAGACAAAATTGAAATAATCCCTGTCCTCATGATGCTTATGTTCTATTGTAGGTAGGAAGTATGATGGAGGGGAGTGAATAAATACCATGTTACTTGAGGAGAAAGATAGTACCAACAAATAGATGAATGAAGGAAGGCTTCCCAGGCAAAAGACCTGTGAGGATGCACCTGAGCTGAGCTTTGAAAGAAACTAAGGCTTTTGGAAGGTAGAAATAAAGAAAAAACACATTTCAGGACAAAAATATGTACTTTTCATTCAGACAATACAAATGAACTTTGCTTTGAGAATAATGTTATCCTCAGGGAAAAAATAATAGAAAGCAATGACAGAGAAGCATAGAAAAACTTATATAATCTAACATAGAGTGAAATAAATAGAGTCAAGGAAACAATATATGCAATGACTATAACCATGCAAATACAAAGACCAACAACCACAAAATAATCAAAAGTGAATGTTTCAAAATTACGAACAAAAAGCATAGCCCTAAACAAGACATGTGAGAAGACACCCTAGCCCCTATTCTTGTACAGAAGTGGGATGTCCAAGGATATGGAATACTGCATTTTGTTTCAGACTTTTTCAATATATTTATCAGTTTTAATGATTTTTCTCTTTTTGTCCTTTAAAATATTATTTGTTATAGAAGGTAACCCTTTGAGATGGGGAGAAGGAGGGATACTGGAAGAAATTGTGTTAATGTAAAAACCAAAAATATTATTGAAATGTATTTTAGGATGTATGGAAGGAAGGAAGAAAGGAAAGAAAGGGGTGAGGGACAAAAAGACACTTATGAGACATAGACAGCTATGTTGAGCAAGGCCTTTTCTCACAAAGGCTCCAGGTAACAGATTCTGCATGTAAGAGCATTACAGTAAAATCACATCCCAAATAACACTTTCCACATATGTTCCATTTGCAGAAGGTTCTTCATTATAGTTTAATTTCTTTAGTCACCATTACTGGGACAAATACCACTCACATTAAGGGCTTCATGTGGTATGGGAAGCAACATGGTGCACTCAAGTATTGTATTTGCATGACTATTTGCATTTACTAGATGTCTGATCTTAGGTCATTTACTTCTCTGAAACTGTTTCATCATCTATAAATGAGGGTATTAGACAAGATGGCCTCTCATACCCATTCTATCTTCAATTCTGTGGACCTATTATCTTTGATCAAAGTATACCAACATATATTTAATATTTCTGCATATCATCAAATCATAGAGCTGAGGAATAGCCTTATAGATCATCTGGTCCAACCCCCTCATATCATAGATGAGGAAACAGAAGCCCAGGGAAGTTAAGTGACTTTACCAAGGTCACATAGTTAGTAACTGACAGAGGCAGTTAATCACCTTGCATTTATTTTGTGTATAATTCTCTGTGTACCTACTGTTCCCCCTACCCATGCAATTTAATCTTGTTAGAGAACAGGGACTATTTCATTTTTTGTCTTTGTAACCCTACCACCTAGCATAGTGATTGCCACATAGAAAGTGCTGAATAAATATTTACTGATTTTTAAATATTATATTTGATAAGAAGTCCCTATGGTGAATAATTTTCAGCTGCTGGAAAACTTTTCCAAGACTAACATTCTTCTGAAACTTTCCAGTCTTCATCTCAACCCAAAGGTGATAATTTTCAGGCATCTTAAGTTAAATTGTTTCAGTTGGCTTTGAATTATAAAATGCAGGAGGGGGAGAGGGTAATACTTTCCCATTAAAAAAAAACTTGTTAATTTATTTTTACCTCTGGCATGATAAGGAAATAGCACACTTGACTGGCCTTTATATTTTTCTACCTTTTGCTTAGTTTTTAAAGTTTGCTTTTTTAAATCCTGTTTGAAATATGTTAAATTGTTCAATAAAACTAATCTTTTTTTTAATAGTCAAGAGGTTTTCTTTCCATTTCCAAGTGGATGACAGTGGTCCTCAAAGAGGAGAGAAAATTCAATTCAATTACTGAACCATGGTTAATTACTTTCCAGGTTAGGATGGTTTAAAGTGCACCAAAGTATCTTATCTGTACTCAATAGTCTTTAGTTAAGGACACTTACCTAGGTTGCCTTGCAGAGAAATTTAAATTTAAAAATATCCCTCAACCCATCTGTTCCATTTTCCCCAGATGTCCCTACTGTTGGTAGTGACACTCCAGTGATAGATCTGACTGTAGATGTGTTCAGTGTCTTAATAAGGAAGACACTCGGGGCCTTCTTTTCCAGGGTCTTTAAAATATTTTTACCTTTCAAAAGACTGATCTTATAGGCCTGAGTCCCTGGGGGCCCTGCTATTTAATAGCTCACCTAAACATTTAATTCTTGAAAATATGTACAATTGAGGGTATTTGAGTTAAGATTCCTGCCCTCAAAAATGTCTCCCTCTTCTGCTCATTGGTGCCTGAAATGCCTTTGCCAGGAGACAAAGCCTTTCACAACCAGAGAAAAGGCTTTGAGAGAAAATAGATTAACTGAAATCTACCAAATTTAAAATCCATCTGAGATATAAATGGCTGATCCTTTCTTGAAAGCTTTCTTAAAGGAGGTGTAGAGGAGATATGAGGAAGGAAGAAGAAAAAACATGAAGTAATAAGGTTTTTTTTTGAGAAAGGATAGAAGGAACTAAGAACAGAAAATAAGGAGTTGAGGGGCATGAAGAAAACTGTCTTTGATGGCTTCACCATTTTGCCCTAATAAACAACATTCACGTCTATCCACGTTTTAAGTTATATAAATTTCCAAATACTTTCCTCACAAGACTGTGAGATGAATAGTACAAAAACAATTATCTCCCAGATTTTATAGATGTGGAAACTGAGTTTCTGGGTGGTTAAAAACTTGACCATGATCACAGAGCTAGTACAAATCTAAGATCTTATTCAAACTTGGGCATCCTGACTCCAAATCCACTGTCTCATGCTCTATGTTGCACCAACTCTCACATACATTAAGTGTGCATGTTTGAAGATTGGCAAAGTCCTTCCCACCACCACCTGCCCAGTTATGTACTTACACATTTGCAGATTGGTTCCCAAGGCATGACTACTCCCTCACCATAGGAAGAATTCCACAGTGTGGAAAGGGTTCACAGATACCTTGCTAGTCTGCACTCCTTAAAATATAGCTCAGGAGCCCTGGACATTTAGTTTACCTTTGACCAGTGGAAACAATTAACTTCCCAAAGCAAAGGCATTTATGATGATGGCATAGTAAAAACAATAGGTACAAAACATCCCCCCATAAAGCAGGAGTATACTTTCCCACAAATAGCATCTGTTGAAGAAGTGGGCATGCACTTAGAACACACTACTAGTGAGGCATACAATAGGAAACACAGTGGTCAAGGCAACTCACGCCATAGGTGTCTCAGAGCCCAATGCCCTTCCTGTTCTCATGGTGTCCTCCTCAAACTGTTGCCCCTGGTTCATTGTTGACCCAGGTTCAACCTTGAGCAGGTTGCTTAGCTGGTCTACCAGAGTTTGCTCCTTTCTATAGCTTAACTCTTGACTGCCAGAACAGTTATATCTTGAATCCATAGTTAGCTCTCTTCTCTGCTGCCAGAGGTCACACTCTATGAAACAGCTCCCTGCCCCTGGTTCTCTGTGTCTCTCTGACTACAAAACTGAATGTAGGGTGAGTAGTTCTGTTGCAAGATATCCTGGATGGTGATGGTGGGAGAAAAGGAAAAAATAAATTTCTTCCCTATTCCTGCTGTCCTTTCATAGCGATTAAGGGATTACAATAAGTAGTTTGTTGGAGCCAGTTCAAACTGGCTCCCAAGAACCAATTGTTAAAATTTCGGTGTGCACATTCAGCAAACAGTACAAATCAGGGATTGATTTATTGTTTTGGAAAGTGATGGAGAAAATGTGAAAAATGCAGATAAAACTTAAAAGTATCTTGGTACATTTTTTTTTCAGAGCCAGTTGTTAAATATCCACCAATGAAACCCTAGTTTTACTACTCAAATTTGTCCCCTGCCTCAGATGTCCAAAGGTTAGCAAATTTAACCTTTTAAAAGCCACCAGGACTATGACTAATCTTCAGCTAGTCAATGCCAATTTCTCTTTTAAATTCAATCAGAGAAAACACCTAATAAAAGTATTAAATATACTCTGGTTCAATAACATAATAAACTGTCTTTGTAACATCTCTCATACATGCCTCTTCTTTCCTCTAACACTGACATTACTCTGACCTAGATCCTTATCACTCCATACTTGAACTATTGTGACAGCCTGATGGTTTTTCTCCTTGTCTCAAGTCTCTCCTCACTCCATAACCCTCTACTCAGTTAGCAAAGTGATTTCTGTGTATCTCAGATCTGACCTGTCAGTGCCTTTAGTATCTTCATATTACCTACAAGGTCAAATATAAAACCCTGTTTGTATTTTAAAACCCTTTATAACCTGATCTCTCCCTATGTTTCCAGCTATACTTTGTTGCCCTCCATGTACTCTGTAATTCGATGACAATGGCCTCCATGATATTCCTTCTCACAACTATATGTATTTATAATGGCTGTCCCCCATACCAAGAATGCTTTGCCCACCTTGTCTCTGTCTCCTGGATTCCCTGACTTTCTTCAAGTCTCAGTTAAAATCTTATCTTCTGCAAGAAGCCTTTCTTGGCTCCCTATTGTAGACAATTGTAGCACCAATGCAATATTCACAGTGCCAGTGGTCACTATAAATATACCTGGATTGTGCTAGATCACAAAATATAACAGATTCTACATATGGAAGACAGAAGCAAAACCTTTATTCAGGCACCAGAAAACTGAATCTCAAATCCAGTAAGCCTATTTCTTCATAGTAGCAAAGAAGATAATAAGGCACAACAGCACAGAAAACCATAGCATCCTTTAGCCTTCTCACAAACCAACACAAGTCTAATATTTACTCACAAGACTGTCTCCCTTGGAAGCATCCTCTCCTCCCAACCATGTCTAACTGCTCCCAGCTTCCTGTGGGCTCTGCCCTACCCTTCAGCAAACTCCTCCCACCATAGGCTCCATGTGATTACATTCAGCCTATTAGGGGGCAGGGTATATTTTCAAAGCAGGGAAGATCTTCAAATTCCCATTACCATTACAACAATAGATAGCCTTCTTAAGGAGTTTAGCCATGACAGGGAAGAGAGATATAGGATAACGAATTAGAAAATACTAATGTTAATTTATTTCTTCTGAGATTACCTCCAAGTTATCCTGTACATATCTTGTTTTTACATAGTCATTTGCATGTTGTCTTCCCCTTTATTAGGGCAGGATTGTTTTTGCCTTTCTCTGTATCTCTAGTGCTTAGCATGATGTTTGGTACACAGTAGGTGCTTAAGACATGCTTGTTGATGACTTATAGTGTTGCTAATTATAAAAATGGTCTCTGGGCTCAAATAAAAAAAATATTTAATAACTAACACTGATAGAGCAAATTAGGGTTTTCAAAGTACTTTACGTATATTATCTCATTTGGTCCTTTCAGAAACTTTTAGACTTTCCCCTGGAAAGGGGAGAAAGTATGTGTGTGTGTGTGTGTGTGTGTGTGTGTGTGTGTGTGTGTGTGTGTACACATATATATGTTTACACACATTACACATTTGGGGGTGGGTGCATATGTATGTGTGTATATATGTATGTTTGTATACTTGTGTATACAAACACATACACACATACACATACACACATAGCATGTATATGTGAAACCACTGGTTCTAGAAAATGGAGAAATTTTGAATGCCATGGATAAGTTCACTTACCTTGGCAGTCTACTTTCCAGGGATGTATACATAAATAATGAAGTTGGCACATCCATTGCCAAGCAAGCTCAGTGCTTGGGAGACCAAAGGAAAGTATGGTAAAGAGGTATTAGGCTGCCTAACAAACTCAAACTCTTCAGAGACGTTGTGCTGACCTCATTGTAGTATGTCTGTGAAACCTAGACAGTCTATCAGAGCCATTCAGGAAACTGAATCGCTTCAGATTCTGAAGATCACCTGGCAAGATAAGGTATTGGACACTGAGGCACTTTCTCAAACTGAACCACCAAGCATCCAAATTTTACTATAGAGAGCACAACTCTGATGGGCAGGCCATGTTGTTCAAATGCCAAAGGTACATTTGCCTAAAAGACTATTTTACAGAGAACTCACACAAAGCAAGCACTCACACAGAGATCAGAAGAAGTGATACAAGGACGCTGTTCCTGAAGAATTTTTAAATTGATTGTGAGACATGGGAGACACTGGAATAGGAACAGCCAACATAGTATGCCAAACAAAAAAGAAGGTGCTGTGCTCTATGAACAAAGCAAAATTGCAGGATCTCAAAAGAAAGGACCTTTGGTAGAGACCTCTCATATTGGTCTGATCAGCCACAGACACTTTGTAACTTGACCCCCAACATAATGATGTCATTTGATCTCCTAGCGAATAAAAGACAACAACCAACCATGTGTATGTGTGTTTTGGTGTGTGTATGTGTGTGTGTGTGAGTGTGTGTGTATCTTCAGTGTACAAACATGAATCAAGTATGGAACAAATTGCTTATTATCATATTGAAAAGGGAACGTTTAAACAGTGAAGAATCCTAGAACAATTAGAAGAGAATCCAGTAACTTGTGAGTATAAACACCAAAGCCTCCCTCTGCAATGCTGATCTCTATGGATTGCAAGTCCGAATGCTAAAATCACACCTGCCCTTGTCACCTGTCCTAGCAGGCTTCCCAGGATCTTTCAATATTCACAAGATTGATCCTGGAGGAAAGGAAACACTAAAGAAAGCATCCAGGAACTTTTGCAAATCTGGCAAGTTAATGCCTTGCTCCATGTAGTGAGGGAGCCCATAGGGCCTCAGCACACTAATGTGCTGGGGTAAGGAAGGTCTTTAATTTTCCCCACCACACTGACTTAAGTCACATTTTGTTCTTTCAAAGCTGCCTCCAAGAGATCTATCAATTAGAAGCTGCCTCATCTGCCACATGTGGTACCCTACAATCCCCAATTTTTCTGGTTCAATAATCAATAAGCAATTCAACCCAGGAATGAGTTGTTCACAGAAGCAGGAGGAGGATGTTTGCTCCTGCTCTTTCTACTGTGCTTGGGGGCAGGACAAGAATATCTATATATGATACAAAGGCCAGGAGGGAGGGAAAGGAGGGGACCCATTACACTGAACTTTGTTCTCTTAACTGGCTTAAGCATTTCCCCCTATAATCTGATTTACACTACTCATTTATTTAGCAACCCCCTTTTAAATTCACCTATTAAGGCCAACTTCAGTCCAACCTTGTTCAATTTATCACCAACTCTGAATTAGTGGAGACTGAATTAATGAGGTTTTACCAGGTATATAGTCTGGTTTGTGTACATTTAATACCTACATATGTCTATTTACACATATTTTGAATTACTAAAGAAAGAAGTACTTAAAGTGTTTATATTTTTGCATAGTTTAACAAGAAATAACTTGCCGTTTTATTATCCGCTATATTTTTTCTGACTCCAACTTCTTCTTTAATTACTACTTCTAAGTCACAGGGGTCAAAGCCCTGAGCTCACAGACAGTAAATTTGGACTTTGTTCTATCCGATCAGTAAAAGATCTTTGTACAGTGTTATTTAACTAATTAAAAGATACCCTAAAGCTCAAAACCAATTCATACAGGTTATTAAACAGAGATGGTCATGCACAATTAACTTCATAAATGCATTATTGTGGAGTTTTTTTTTTTGCTGCATTTGTGGATTAGATTTTGTATGATATGTAGGCTACAGTATTTGGTTAAAATTTATTTAGTGGTAGGTAGATATTAAGAAAAAAAATTTAATATTTTTACTAATTTCCAAATAAGCATTCTAAGCATTCAGAATATTCATATTTCAGTTGATATTCTTTGAAAATTAACAAGGATTACAGACTTTACAGGATAGCTGAGTGATGTCATAGACAGAGGGCTAGACCTGGAGTCAGAAGAACCCAAGTTCAAATGCAGTCTTCAGACAAATAGTAGGCTGTGAGACCCTGGGCAAGTCACTTAGCACCTGTAAAATGAGTTGATGAGGGAAATGGCAAACCACTCTAGTACCTTTGCTAAGAAAATCCTAAATGGGGCCTTGAAGAGTCAGACACAGCTGGAATGATGGAACTACAGCAGACTGTGGGGATCTTAGAGCATCAGTCTAATATCTCTCCCTCATTTTATGTATGAAGAACTGAGATCCACAGGCTATAGAGTCAGGCTTTGACATTAGACCTTGTGACTACACATCGCTTAAGAGGGTTTAAATGGCAATAAATCAAGCCAAGTTCAGTCAACAAGCATTTCAAATACCCGTTGCATGCTAGGAACTATGCTAAATGTTGGAGATACAAAGAAAGGTAAAAACTATAGTCCCTATCTTCCTTGCTCTTAGTCTAATGGACAAGAGAGGATATGAATAACTGTGAACAAGCAGGATATATACAGGATAAATAGGAGATAATTTCAGAGTGAAGACATTAAAATTTTGGGGACTTGGAAAGGTTCCTTGCAAAAGATGACATTTTAGTTAAGATTAAAGGAAGTGAAAAGGAGGGTGGGTTGCTAATACACTTTTTAGCAAATCACTCCTTGTTGATGTCAAAGCATTCTGTAAAGGTAACGAATTATTGCCAGCAATTATCTTTGTGACTTTGGGCAACTCAGTCAAATTCTCTAGGACTCAGTTTCCTCAACTGTATAATTGAAGGAATAGAGAAAGGAAATAGTTTCCTAGGTCCTTTCTAGCTCCAACAATCTAAAATTTTACTTTAGTTAATTAAGTATATTAGCATAACCACAGAACATTGGTTTTCAGACTTGGTTTGGGGATACTTTAAGATCATCTAAGAGTGCATTGAAATTCTCAAAACTCACTTATTTTTATTTTTAAGGCAAGAATACACCATAAACCACTTTTTTAATGATGTAAGGAGGGAGGGATTTAGAGAAGGGGTGGCATTGGGAAATTGATATCACAAAATCAAAACAAATAAATGTATGGTGTCACAGCTCCAAAAATCTTAGGAATCATTGCCAAAGAGATATAGCTAGGAAGCAGGGAAAGTCACACAGGCTGTTGCTATGGTAACACTCCAGGGGCCAGTAATAGTTTTACCCCCAGGTGAAATGATGCTAGGGTATGAATAAAATGAAGATGGCACAGCATTTTCACCACCCATATCACTCTTTTCTCCAATGCTACATTGCCAAAAGTACTGTGGAGGCAGTAGGCAAGGACAAATGATGGAACCTGGGTGGGAGGTGAGAAGGCAGAAGCATCCTGGAGTTGGAAGATTATTAATGAACCTCAGAAAGTGCCTAAATCACTCCTAGGAGTGCTCCATACAGAGAACCAGTTGCTGTTATTTTCATATTCATTTCTGAAACAAATATAATTGAATTGGCACTGCACAGTTATACAATGCAATGGGCAGAGTTGGACCCATGAGGCTACGATTCCAAATAAGACCAATTGCTTGAAAATGAAATGCTTTGCTGCAAGACTTTCTGCCTATTGACCACCCCTGGTGATGACAGACCTTAATGCAAATCAGAGAATATCATAATTTTTTAAAAACTTGCCATTAGTTGTTTTTAGAAGTAGCTAGGTTTCTCAGTGGTTAGAGCACTGGGCTTGGAATCAGGAAGACTCTTCTTTGTGAAGAATGGTCTTCAATGGTCTCAGACACATATTGGCTCTGTGACCTTGGGCAAGTCACTTAACCCTGTTTGCCTTAGCTTCCACATCTGTTAAATGAGCTGGAGAGGGAAATGTCAAACTACTCCAGTAACTTTGCCAAGAAAACCCCAAATGGGGTCATGAAGAGTCCAATATGACTGAAACAACTGAACAAAAGGGGAAAAAAATCTGTTGTTTTAATCAGCCAAGGCTTCAGGTAAGGGGAATGGACTATGTCTAAGGTGTATAGGCAAGGTAAAAGCTTAACCAGATGTTGAACAGAAAAGATGTCTGTCACAAATTTACTAAATTCATGGAAAATAATGGGCTATGACTCAAAGATATTTCCATCTTCAGGCTACTTATAATATGATTGGTATTTCAAGGTACATTTCATATATGTATTATATATAATCCACTTGTAACTGGCATAGTACCCAATATCTCAATAATCAGGAGAATGGGATAAATTAACAATTGTCTTACAAATGCTATATGAAAGGACCAAAATGGTCGTTCACTGCTAAATATACACAGAGGTTCTACCTCAAAATCATCATACTGGAAAAGATGACAAAAGCTAAAAATAGCAATTGTTTGGCATTGAGAGGACAGGTCTATGAATACATCATTGGTGGAACTGTGAATTGGATCAGGCATTCAAAATATCAAAGTGGAAATATATCCCCAAATCACTAAACCATATGCATTTTTGACACAGTGATACCACTATTAGAAATATGCCCTCAAAGACATCAATGACAAAGTAAAAAGATCTATATATTTAAAAATACTATGTACAGCAGAACTTTTATTGTAACAAAGAACTAAGGAAATGCTGGACAAACTGTATGCTCCTTGGAACAAAATGCCTGTCCTAGAATAAGCTCTTCACCTCTAATCTTAAAACAATGCTGTTAACTCTAGCCCGGTATATCACCTCCCTCAGCTCCCTCTCCCCTCTGATTGGAGTGTGTTGGGTAGAGTACTGTACTCCTCTTCCTTGATAGAGGGCAGAAATTTGACTTCCAGCCCACTCCATTTTGCATTGGCACCTCTGTCTGGTTTTCACTCTAAGGGAAAAAATGTTCCTGCCCAAGGGTACCCTCCCGTGAATCTCCCCCAACTCCTTTCCAGCTTCATTTTGCATGTTGCCTTCCTGATTAGATTGTAAGCTCCTTGAGGGTAGGAACTGTCTTTCTTTTTCTTACTCGTATTCCTAGCACTTAACACAGTGTCTGGCACACAGTAGGCACATTACAAAAATGTTTATTTGAATTAATGGAATATCCTTATGCTATAAGAAATGCTAAAAAAAAATAAATTCAGAGAAACCTGAGAAAGACTTGCATCAGAGTGAAATTTACAGCATGGCTACAATAATGTGAAGCAAACTTGAAAGTCATTAGAATGCTGGTCAATGGAGTGCCAAATCATGTTTGCAGAAGACTGATGAAAAGACATGCCTGCCACCTCTTTGTAAAGAGGTGGTGTGCTGGAGGTGCAGAATGAGATGCACATTGTCAGACATGGGCAATGCAATGTCTATATGGCTAAAGAAGGAGTGGACCAATCATGTGATAAGTTAGACTAGAGGTTCACAGGTGAACAGTCTAACTCTTGCACAGGTATCTAATCACAGGCAGTTATGCTTCTGACACAGTAGATGGAGAGCAGGACCTAAAGTCAGGAAAACCTGAGTTCAAATCTGTCTCATTTACTTGCTAGCTGTGTCTCCCTAGGCAAGTCACTCTCAGGCTCAGTTTCCCTATCTATAAAATGGAAATAATAATAGCACCTACTTCCCAGGGTTGTTGTAAGGATAAAATGGGACAATATGTGTTGTTGTTGTATTTGTCCTTCTTTCAGGGAGATGATGACATGACTTGGAGTGACTTTGATTTGAGTGAGAGAGGCTGTGCAAGGTCACCAGCCTCACTTTGTCCTCCAGTGTCATCATCAGGAGGACTGGAGATGACCCAGGATGCAATGGGACACCTTAAAGTGTTATATAAATGATAGCTGGTCTTATTGCTGCTATCCATGAACTATTCAAAGAACTAAATGGAAACCACTAACACATTGGTCTTCTACTAGAGATTTACAGAAAGACATGTTCCAGGAATCCTACAAAGGAGCTAGAGCAGATGTGTTATTGCTCTGTCCCAAGGTAAGACATGCCTAATGAATCACAAATCCAGGACAATATAAAGACAACTCTCTCAAAGCAGGGAACACCATGCTCTATCAGCAATGGAATAAAACAAGCCTGCCATTTTAATAGGTCCCCTGGTATTCAATCATTATTTAATGCATTTGTGGGTAAGGAGCTTGAAAGCTAATGTTTGGCTCCGTGCCCAGTCCTTTGATAAACTCTTACAGCACAATGGCCACAGTCACTGGTGATAGTCCCAAAGACTGCCTTATAAAAGCATCTCTAAACTGTGACTTTGCTCTTGTAGTGCACACACAAGAAAACATGCAATGTTTATCACTCCCCTACTCAGTAAACTCCACTGACTCTATTTTGGCTCTAAGATAAAAGGCAATGTCCCCTCTTTGTCTCTTAAAGACCTACACAACCTGGCCCCTTCTTATATTTCTAATCTCATTATTCATTACTCTCCTTCCTATACTTTTATGGTCCAAACTGACTTTCTTTTGAGTCTCATACTCATCTCTCATCCCCAAGCTTTCTTATCCACTGTCCTCCAAGACTAAAATGTTCCCCCTCCCCCTCCAACTCATAAAATCCCTCCCTTGCTTCAAAGTAGCTCACTTCTACAAAGTCTTTCCTTACTCCCTGCCCCAAAATTCTAGTGCTCTCTTTCCCAAACTACCATGTATTTAACAACTCTCATATATATTTGTGTATATGTATATAAATATATATATATAGTCTGTCTATCTGTCTTTATATATGTATATGTGTGTCTGTGTGTGTATATACACACACATGTTATTTTCCCCAATAGCATGTAAGCTCTCTGAGAGTAAGGGTGTTTCATTTTTGCATGTGCATCCACAGAATCTAGCACAGATCCTAGAACATAGTAAACACTTTTAACAGATATTTGATTGATTATTTGGTTGGAATTTTTGGCAATCAGCAGCACACCTTTACAAACAAATGAGGCAAACCAAAGGCATGGGTCAGTCATACCAGAGGGAAAGCCTACAAAGAGCCAGAGGTTGTCATTTGTCAGGAAAAAACTGATGTTGTTCAGTCATTTTAGTCATGTCTGACTCTTCCCAAACCCATTTGAGGTTTTCTTGGCAAAGATATTGGAGTGGTTGCCATTTACTTCTCCAGCTCATTTTATAGATGAGGAAACTGAGGCAAATAGGGCTAAGTGTCTTGCCCATGGTCACACAGCTAGTAAGTGTCTGAGGATAGATTTGAACTCACAAAGATGACTCTTCCTCATTTGAAGCACAGTGCACTATCCACTGTGCTATTTAGCAGCCCTGCTGAAACAATAATGGCCATGAAATAATTCTATCACTTTTATACCACACCCAAAAAACAACAATACCCTCCTAAATCAAAAAAGTAGAAAATAGAATTGTGGTGCATCTTGTAGGAGGCTGGCTCAACAAAATTGAAACAAGGCATTACATTCTAGACCAGAGGTGTCAAACGCACAAGCAGTAGCCAGCAACATTCCTGAGTGCTGCCCAAACTAGACTAAAATGAAATTGGGAAATATTTTTAAAAATAAAGAAAACGACAATAGATCATAGATAATGTTATGTTTTTAAACTAAGTCAATATGAAGCCCATAGGGATCCTTATATATGGATTATTGAACCCCTTTTCTATTTGAGTTTGACACCATTGTTCTAGGCAAGATTAAGTGTCTATAAAGTTACATAAACTGTCTGAGACTGTTGTGAGAAAACAAATCAGAGAGGTGTCTGCCAAACCACAAGAAGCATTTATTAGGCACCTACCATGTGTCAGCCACTGTATTAATCATAGGAAGATAAGAAACAACAGTGGTCTTACCTTTGGGAAATTTATGTGGGAGGGGTATAAAGGTACCCAGACAAATATGATAACAAGGTAGAATGTGATGGGGTAAAGGAGGAATACAGACAGATGCACATTAAAAAAAGAAAAAGATTGAGACTGGAGAGAGGTTTGGCAGGGGTGGGGAACATGCATAAGTTTTTTCCTTAACTTATCTTTTCCAAGGGAAAAGAAATGCATGAGTGTTTGTCTTTGTGTGATTTTTCTTCATGCATGTGGATCACCCAAAATAACTGGAGCTGGAGCCATTAACACGTATAACAACTGAACAGTTAAGCAAGATGAAGATCTCATTCATTTGGTTGATACAGCAATGAACCTCCTAAGAAATGAGTCAACTTTTGTCATTTAGCAAAAAGAGATTACAGTAAATTGGCAAATAGAACTAGATATAAGACAATAACCTGCCTGAAATTTAGTGAATAGCTTTTGGTGAAATTATTAAACTTCTTGGGTCCAAGGTAGCCCAGCTGACATAACAGAAATACTCATCCTTCTCCTTGGCATAAAGAAAGAAAGATATCAGAATGGAGGGTGGAGGGAGAGGGGTGAGATCTAAGAAAGACCAGAAGGGATGCCTTCTGCTTATGTAGCCCTGGGTCCAGGCTTCTCAATTGTAACGTGTCAGTGTGCCAACCTGGAAACTGCCTCAGCTGCAGGATAACGCCCAGAGGCAAGAGAAAACCCTTTAAAAGATATTTCAAGACAGGAGAGTTTTCATGGTAAGTTTTTCTTCCTTTCTCTTTTTTATTTACTTATTTTTTAAGATTAAAAACCTGCTGAAAACCCCTGTAGGGACCCTGTTTTGTACTTTCTGTCAGAGAAGAGAGACATCTACTGGTGATACAGAAGAAAAAATCCTGTGAATTCAGTAAAAAGCAACTATGTCCTGAATTCTTCAAGCTGAGGTTTGGGACCCAGGATCCTTTATTCATTCTATCAAAAGAGCCAGTTTAAAATTTTCATCCTCATACACAGGTCATCACCAAACAAGAAAGACATCAAGAAAGTTATAATTAGTCATTAAAATGTGAGATAGGAAAAAAAAAGAAAGATTTCAGAAATTCAAAGCATAAGGTGGGGGACCTACACAAAGTGTCTGCCAAATGAATTAGGAGGGTTTGGAATATAACATTTGAACTATTCCTTTCCTGACTGAGGAAGTCATATTAGTCACACTTATTGTGAAGTGTTTATTTTTAAGTAATTTTATTGATATATTTTTCTATACTTTCCTATGTATCTCACCAAGATTATAAAAACACACAAATAAAAATAATTGCCTCCCCAAACAACATAACTACTCCCAATTTCCCTTTCTCTATTTCCTTTATTTCACAGAAATATGGTTTCATGGTACTTTCATCAATTTTATTTTTATTTCCACTTACTTAAATTTTACCCTTAATTGGGGGTGGAGGGGGAGAAGGGAAGGGGTTCAAAGAGAGAAGGGAAGGGGAAGGGATGAGTGTAGATCTGTTATTTCATCTCATCAGGTGGAGAGAGGAAATTCTCTCCATAAATGCACATCTGCATTCTTTCAGCAATTTACCAAGCTGCCTGGAGCATGGAGAAATTATATGATTTGTGGAGGGTCCCACACACAGTAGGTCAGTGATTGGGTGTGAACCCAGGTCTTCCTCACTCTAAGGTCAGCTGTCTATTCATTACAACATTCTATTGCTCTCTGTGCATTTTATTTGGCATAAGAGGGGGGAAGTGCTTAATAATCAGCTAAAATAATGACTCCTTTCTAAGGAGGGGGGAGGTAACTAATGACCTCATTGTTTCAGTGCTGACATGTCATTTTCATTTGGGTGACATGGGTGAAATAGGAGAGGGGAAGTTCTCAGAACACCAAAGCTACATCTCTTCTCACTATTTCTCTCTCCCTCTTTTCCCCCCACTCTCTTTTTTTTTTCTAAAACTAGAAGAACAAAATCCTTTTCCCAATCAGCACTAATCTCTCCAAAGGTCTTTTAATTTCAAAAGTCATAAGTGTTAATTAGCTATTATTAAGTGCCCTCTGTATAAATTAACATGATTGATGAAAAAATTAAGGGTAATGAAAAATGTAGCAATGCATGTATTTTTAAGTGACTATATTAAAAGATGGAAGTCCCCCTGGACAGAAACTAAGGCCCGCCGTACTGCTACCATGCCTTTATTATTAGTTTTCCCCCTTCTCACTACCAAGAATGAATGAGGAAATCTTTGGCTTTAATTCAGAATCATTCCACAATTACTTCTTTCTTTGTGATCTGGAATGTCATCCCTTTCTTGAGTGCTGTTCCCTGGGGTAAAAATGTCTCTAATTTTGAGTAGACCCCAAGTAGGTACAATGCCCAGCTGATGTTGTAAAAAGCTCAGACATCTCTCATTTTCATGCTAGAAGAATAAGGAGACAAATCTGTTCTATTTTCCTATGTAGCTGCTGCTGTAGAGGGGTGCTATGAGGAATGATGAGTTAATAACTAAAGAACATATGGCATTTTTTCATTTCCTTTAAACCTCTCTTATGAGTATTTAGAATATAGCTCACAATTAAAAAATTAAAATTTTCTAATGAAAACCCAGTATATTTAAATCATTTACATTTTTGTACCCAAAATTCTTGGTCTTTTTACAGAAAATTTAACACTGGGGGACATCCTACCTAATTTAAAAATCAGCTATCAAGGCTCAGGATGGATAAAAAAATTGAGTTCTCTGTTCTAATTATATAAATAACTACTATTTGTTCCAAAGATAGATGTCATATTGATATTTACCTCATGTTCAGTCATCTCAGTCATATCCAACTCTTCATGACCCCATTTGGGGGTTTTCTTGACAAAAATACTGGAGTAGTTTGCCATTTCCTTCTTCAGCTCCTCGATGATGAGGAAACTGAGGCAAACAAGGTAAAGTGATTTGTTCAGGGTCACACAGCTAGTGTCTGAGGCCAAATCTGAACTAAGAAAGATGAATCATCCCTAACTCTAGACCTGACATTCTGTCAACTGACATCGCCTAGCTGCCCCGTGTTTATTATAGAATGTAATTAAATAATAACTAGTCTTTGGACAGTACCTTACAACTTGCAAAGTACTTCACAGATATCTCATTTAATCCTCACAACAACTTTGGGAGAGAGGTGCCTTTATTATCCCCATTTTACATGTGAGGAAACTGAGAGAAGTTAATTGACTTGTCCAGAGTCACACAGCTAGTAAATGTCTCATTTGATCTAAGTTCTTTCTGTCTGGGAGTTCAGAGCACACCTCACTTAGCTGTCTCAGAAGAGCTAGAACTTAGAAGAACTGTTTCAACAACAGCTGTGCCAGAAACCCCAACTGGACAGTTCATCTGGCTTTACTCTGTTTACCTACTCCCTTCTGAAACAGCATTTGTCCCAAAGAAAGCAGTTCTACAAAAGTTTTTCTTTAAGTATTTTACAAAAAACCATAGTCATGTTACCAAAGACAAAAACTAAGAAAAATAATCCTTCCTTCTTCAGTTTGAAAAAAAAATCCACTGTCTTTGGTGTCTCATCATTCAAAGGAGAAGAAAGTGAAAGTCATAGTAATGACCTGTATAGGAGTATGATGAAGTTTAGCCAAGAATCTGGGATCAAACCAAGAATCTCTATTGTCTACCTTCTCCCTTTTCTAATCAGTGAAACAGAGGGATCTTAGATGTAGAGGGTACTGAGAAGGAGTAAGTTTCAGAACTGTTTTGATTTTTCAGGAAGATGAGTTTCTGGAGATTAATATGAAGTCCAAGAGTGCAGTCTGATGCTTTCAATTGGCCTTTAGAAAAGAATATTTACTAAAATGGTATAGTAAGAACAATTGTTATAGAACATAACCTCCAAAACAATGACACATCTGCCTTTACACACACAAGGTCCCTGAGAAGAGTGGATTTAAACTTTAAGAATAGTAGTGAACCATATGTATAACAAATATGTGGCCAAAGGGTAACCCCTAACTCCTGCTCCTAGAAGTCTTTTTCAACTTTTGTTGAATCTTCATGAACTTTAAGTATAAGTCTCTGCTGGACTCTAAAGATCACTTTCTATAATCCCAAACCAGCATTTTTCTCCATCTCAAGGGATCATGATCCATGAAGCCACCTTCCTCAGGTCTTTCTGCTTCTATGGGGAGTTCTTGGGTTCTCATTCATAGTCATTCTGATGGCCACTGAAGCTATCTCCAGTAGATTTTGCTATCTACACTGCTTGCCATTGAGACCTCTGAAGGCTTAGATGGACCTCCAAAACTCAATCAGCTAAGCATTCCCACCTCAAAATATTCATTTATTTAAAATCAGAAAATAGTAAAATACAAAAGAAACAGAAATACCAAGTTCTTGTGGACTCATAATTGCTGGTGGAAGTAGGACAAAAGCTCTTCACCTCGTTTGGTAATATACTCTATCCACCTGACAATCCATTCTCTGCCAAGAGGGAAAAAAGACTGAGAGACCATTGGGTCACCCCTCTTGCACTTGAACTCAGTTTAGGTGCAGCATTTTCCCAAGGCTCCTCTAGGGCCTAAATCAAGCAGACATAGCACCAACTTCTTTGTCACATATAGCTGGAAATATACCCCCAAATTGTACACTTTGCAATAGTACCAGGCAGGGAACATCTGATCATGGTCCATCTAATCCACTAGAAAGGACAGATTGTTGAAGAAATTATTCTCTTCAGTGAGTTTTTGAAATTCCTTTTCCATCTGGCCAATGCAGCTTTTTAAGGCATTCTTCTCCTCACTGGCTTTTTGGGCCTCTTTTTGCCATTTTAGTTAGTGCCGTGGGCTGCTCAGTGTCCAGCACTTAGCATGATTCGGAGACGTGAATAAGAAATGTCCAGGCCATGTGGGTAGCTCAAGGAAGAACCATGAACTCCATTTATTGATACTCAGGGAAAGGTTTTTATAGAGCAAAGAGACAAAGGACGGAAAGGAAGAGGAATCATTATCTTAGTCTGTTGTATCCTGGAAGTAGCATGGTAATAAGGCCTATTGATCCCTAGGTGCCATAAAGTCTTAGGAAAAGTCAGTTATCTCTTATCACATGCAGTCAGTTACATCTCAAAGGATGCTCTTGAGAGCTGGCCTCAAAGCCTAATGGCCAAGGCCGCATCATCAAGAACATCTGCATAGGAACTGACTTCCTGCAAATGTTTTGGACGACTAATAGTTTTGGGGAAGAGCCTTAGGTCTGGTTCTCCAGTACTTCCTAATGAAGCCGCAATCATAAACGGATACAATTGAGAGCAGACTTCAAGGCTGAAGCGCAATCCTCAAAAGACATCATGTTTAGAGCTGGCCACTCAAAGATACCAGAGTGTGGAATCAGATATATCTTGGGGCAGAGCCTGTTAGCCTCAGAACTCAAATACCATCCTTTTAAATACAACCTATATCAAAAGAACTCCGGAGCAGACTTAGTGAAAAGTCGCATCTCAAAGAGATCTTTGACATGCAGGTACACTGATATCAGGGTAATTATCAGAGTCCTGGGACAGGCCTCTTTGGCTCACCACAAGTTAGTCTATTTTTTTTTTTAAACAAATACTTTATTAAATTCTGTTTTACATCATTCATTTCCGCCAGGTTTTGAGTTACAATCATTTTCCCCCCATTATTCCCCTACCCAACCTCCCAGAATAGCAGTCCCACAAGATATCGTTTCCTCCAATCTGCTCTCTCCCATACCTTCTCCCATACCCCCTTCGACTTTTCCATTAGAGGAAGGTGAATCTTTGTGTCCCAATGCCTGCATATCTTATCTCCCAATTATAAGCAAAAGAGTATTAATAATAGTATTTATATATATATTTGAAACATTTAATGTTAAGACCTCGAATTTCAGATCCATTTCCTTCCTCCTTTGTCACCCATTCCCTCTGGGGAGATAAATAATTCAGTATATGTTGTACATGTCTAGCTATGCAAAACATTATCATAGTAGATATATTGTACAAGGCTGCTTATAATTCCCTCCCACTCATCCCACCCCCCACCTGGTCCATTCCCTACATGATCCTGTCCCTCTTCTATAGTGGGGACTTCCAACCTCCCCTCACCCCAAGGATGCCCTCCCATCCATCATCCCTCCTCTCATCCCCCTTCCCCCTATCCTGCTGCAGGTTGAGATATCCCATTTAGTATGTATGTCATTTTCTCCCTGAACCAAATTCAATGTGAATGTGGTTTTGCCTTTTTAGCCTTCCTTATTCTCCCCCTCCTTTGCACCCACTTCCCCTACATGAGATAGTTTACCCTACCACGTCTCTCCCCATATCCTCTTGCCACTTTCCTCTCTCACCTCATAATTTCATCCCTTGAGTACTCTCCCTTCCCAACAAAATCAACCTATGCCCTCTATCCATATATAACTGTAACCATATACACACACATTCACATATGTATTCACATGACCACACCCCCTTCTTCCATTATTTTCATAGTGAGAAAGATATCATCAGTCACAGATATTGCTTTTCCATATAGGAATGTAAATAGTTCAACTTTGATAAGTTCCTTTTGATTTCTTTTCCCTGATTACCTTCTCAGGCATCTCTTCCTTCTTGTGTCTGGATGTCAAATTTTCTGTTCAACTCTGGTTTTTTCCTCAAGAATGCTTGAAAGTCCTCTATTCCACTGAATGACCATATTTTCCCCTGAAACAAAATACTCAGTTTTGCTGGGTAGGTGACCCTTGGGTTCATTCCCAGCTCTTTTGCCCTCTGGAATATCCTATTCCATGCCCTTCGATCCCTCAGTGTAGAAGCTGCCAGGTCCTGGGCTATTCTGATTGTGTTTCCACAATATTGAAATTGTTTCTTCCTGGCTGCTTGTAGTATTTTCTCCTTGATCTGGGGATTCTGGAACCTGGCTATAATATTCCTGGGAGTTTTCTTTTTGGGATCTTTTTCAGGAGGTGATCGGTGGATTCTTTCAACCTCTATTTTGCCCTCTGGATCTAAAACATCAGGGCAATTTTCCTTGAGAATTTCTTGAAGGGTGATTTCTAGGTTCTTTCTTTGATCATGGCTTTCAGGTAGTCCAATAATTTTTAAATTGTCTCTCCTGGATCTATTTTCCAGGTCAGTGGTTTTTCCCATGAGATATTTCACATTGCCTTCTAATCTTTCATTTGTTTGGATCTGCTTAACAGCATCTTGATGTCTCATAAAGTCACTAGCTTCCATTTGCTCCAGTCTAACTCTGAAGGAATGAATCTCCTCAGTGAACTTTTGAGATTCTTTTTCCATCTGGCAAATTCGACTTTTTAAGGCATTCTTCTCCTCATTGCCCTTTTGGGCCTCCTTTGCCATTTGAGTTAGTCTATTTTTTAAGGTGTTGTTTTCCTCAGTCAGGCTGTTGACCCTCATTTCATACTTTTCCTGCATCCTTCTCATTTCTCTTTCTAATTTTTCCTCCACTTCTCTTATTTGATTTTTAAAGTCCTTCTTAAGGTCCTCTATGGCCTGCAACCCACTCATGTTTTCCCCTGGGGCTTTTGGAGCAGGACTTCTGACCTCACAGTCCTTTTCCCGCTCTATGCCCCCAAAATAGGAGTCTAGGGTTGCATTTTTCTGTTTCCTTTGCCTTGGCATGTTGCCACTTAATTACTTGACTTTTGGGCTTGTTGCCACACTATGGCTTTAAGGCCAGATAGAGGAATTTTCGTCCCGAACGTGTGGGGGGCAACTTCCGTTTCTGGCAAGCTGTAAACCCACCCACAACTTCCACCCTAGATCACAATCCAGATCCAGGGAGGTTAAAGCAAGAGCGATTACCCCCCAAGACTGATCGCTGGATCTCCCCACGATTTGTAGGCTGGGAGCCGGAAATGCCTATGAAAACTACACAATGGCGTGTCTCCTCAGCGGCTTCTAGCCCCCAGGGGAGGGAGCTGACGCATTCCCCAAATACAGGTCCCAAAGTCCATAGGACACTAACCTCTTACTTTGTCCTAGGCAAGTCTATGTTGATAATTCTGGAGTCTCCACAGTTCCTGGTGTTCTGGGGTTCCTCCAGCCGGCTGCTGGCCCTGCCGCCCTGGGGCTAAAACCTCGGCTCACGTGGACCTGGGCTCGGCTCGGCTCCTGCGCTCTGCGCTGCCGGCTCCCAGACCACTGCGCTGGTCCTTCCTGCAGGGTGCTGGGCTGTCCTCAGCGGGAGGTTAGCTTCTCTGTGTCGTTCTGTGGGTGCTGGGGCTCCAGAAGTTTTTCAGAGTCCTTTTTTACATAGTTTGTGGAGAATCTGGGGGCAGAGAGGCTTGGATGAGCTGTTTCTACTCCGCCATCTTGGCTCCGCCCCCCTCCATTAGTCTATTTTTTAAGGTGTTGTTTTCTTCAGTCAGGCTTTTTCAGACTCGCTTTTCTTGATTTTCTTGCATTATTCTCATTTCTCTTCCCAATTTTTCCTCCACTTTTCTTACTTGGTTTTCAAAATCCTTCTTGAGCTCCTTCATGGCCTGTAACCAATTCATATTTTTCTTGGGAGCTTTTGATGCAGGAGTTCTGACTTCATTGTCTTCTTCCCATTCCCTGCTTTGACACATTTTGTCCCTGAAAAGAGGAATCTATGGTAGGATTGCATTTCTTATGCTTGCTCATGTTGCTAGTCAATTACTTGATGTCTGAACTCTTTGCTACAGTAGAACTATGCTTTCAGAATGGAGAGAGCTTTGTCTCAAATTGCTGGGGTTTGCACAGCTGCTGGAACAATTAGGAGGGTGCCCTCTCTGCAGCCCCCACAGGCTCTGGCACCTGGCCACACACCCCAGGACCTCCACCCAAGACTTCAATCCAGATCCAAGCAGATTAAAGCAAGAGCAATTGCCCTCTGAATGGTCACTTGGTACCCCTAAAATCTTCAGGCCAGGAGCTCCTGAGGCAGCCATGTGGCACAGCTGCTGCACCTCTGCTGCTTCTTGCCCTGGGGGTAGGGGTTGGACCACTCTCCCATCCACCCCTGTTCCAACAGAGTTCCACACTGACCTTTTATTTTGTCTTTGGCATTTATGGGTTGAGAAGTCTGGAAACTGCCACAGCTGCTGGTGCTTTACTCTCCTGAAGTCTGCTCTGGCCTCTGCTGGTTGAGGCTGCCCTAGGGCCAAAAGTGCATGGCTCACGTGGGGCTGGGCTTGGCTCCCAGTTTGGCACAATAGCCCCTTCCTCCCAGCCTTGAGCAGGAGATTTGTTTCTCTCTTTCATTTTGTGTATTCTGTAGCTCTAAAATTTGTTGAGAGTCATTTTTTACATGTATGGGAGGAGGTGGAAGCCAGAGCTGCAGGGAAGTCCTATTTCTACTCTGCAATCTTAGCTCCACCCCAAAAAGGACAGATTCTTAAGGAAAGGTCATTCATTGGTCAATAACACCAATGCAATATTCACAGCACTGACAGTGACTGTGAATGTGTCAACATAGTGCTCAATCACAAAATATAACAGACTCTCCATATAAAAGACAGAAGCAAAACATGTATTCAGACACCAGAAAACCAAATCCCACAACCAGAAAGCCAAATCCCTCATAGTAGCAAAGAAGTTAATATACCATAGAAGCACAGACAGCCACACCATCCTTTCATCTTCCCACAAGCCAACACTCACAAACCTAGCTGTCTGCCTAGATGCATTTGTCTCTAACTGCTCCAACACCCAGCTTCCTGTGTTTTCTGCTTCACCCTTCAGCAAACTCCTCCCACCACAGGCTCCATGTGATTATATTCAGCCTATTAGGGGGCAGGGAAGATCTTCAAATTCCCATTACCATTACAGTCCCCTACTTTAAATATAAAACTCCTCCATTTGAAATGTGTTGGGATTTTTTTTTTACCATTTACTCTTTGATAAAATGTAGAAAATTCATTTATTCGTGATTTATTCCCCATGAATGACTGTACTACACAAGTCTGTTTGACATCTATAGAGTGTACATCCCTTCTTCTCTAGTATCATGATGGTCCTATATTAGACCCTTCCTAATCCCCTGAAAGGTTTTTAAATGTGCAGAACAGCTGAATGTGAAGCATTCATCATATTTGTGCAATAAGTAGGTTAGCCTGCCTGTCAGCTCTATATTAATGACTTGGGCTGGCCAGTGTTTATCTAGTTTATCAATCTCCCTCCTTGCTTCTCTGTCAATCTGCCTCCTTATGAATACTTAAGCAGCTAGTGGTTGTAATAAGACAAATGTTACACAATTCCCTACATTTCAATTCAATTCCATAAACTATTTATTGAATGCTTTTTGTATGCAAGGCAGCAGGTTATGGACTCCATTTTAGATTGCAACCTGACTTAGGTCAAGGAAGAATTCAGGGCACTATTTTAATGTTGTATCATTTTAATCTCTACCCTTGTCACTTGAACTTTTCTGAGTTCTCTGCCTTCTGTGGGCTATCATTTCCTTTTCATAGGTGTCCTGATCATTATCCAGAAGCAACTACAGATGCTGCTAAGGTGATTGCCTTAATTAGATCTCTACCTCTTCGAGGAGAGAATATTCTACAGCTGAAAACAGCACTGACTTTATGTGATGTGTTAACATATTGTTGATATAGATGAAAAGGAAAAAGAGGGCAGGGTAGTAGATGACAGATTCTCCAAATTAACTTCTCATTTAAAAATCACCGTTCAGGGGCGGCTAGGTGGCGCAGTGAGTAGAGCGCCAGCCCTGGAGTCAGAAGGACCTGAGTTTGGATCCGACCTCAGACACTTAACACACACACAAACAAAAACTTAGCCGTGTGACCTTGGGCAAGTTACTTAACCCCAAATTGCCCTCCAAAAAGGAAAAAAAAATCACCGTTCAAAATACTCAGGTAGTCCATTCCCATCTGAAGATACAAGGGCATCAGAGGCAGAATAACTCGGTGGTTTGTACCAGTCTCTTAGCCAAATGTGGAAGGGAAAAAAAGAGATAGCCATATTTAAGCATGAGTGCTGACCATAGTTCTTTTAAAAGAACATTTCAAAATAAAAAATGTTAGTTTGATCAAATTTACTACTAGCTGACCCTAAAGAACTATTATTGTGCATCATTATTATAAAAATAAATGGCTGCATATAGATTCAAATCACTTTCTCTTGTATTTTAAAATAAAACCACCTGAAGGCATTTTCTAGGTAGACTTTGGTAAAACACTCAGGATCTCTTAAAGAAAATTATGTATATATATATATATATATATATATATATATATATATATATATATATATATATATATATGTTATCTTGTGAAGAAGCAATGTAGTATAATGGAAGGAACAATGAATTTGGAGTTAGTAGACTTTGATTCAAATTCTAGCTCAGTCAATTATTAGCTTTTTGGCCTAGAGCAAATTACTTAGCTTATCTGAGACAAATAGTAAAAAGATAGCAATCCCTATACTATTCACCTCACAGAGTTGTGGGAAGTATCTGATGAGATAATATGTGCACAGCCTTTAGTAATCACTATATGAAAACATGAGGTAAATTAAGACTGCTTTAAAATGTACTTTCAAATTAAGATTACCTCCAGGTGGCACAGTTGATAGAGCCTTGGTCCTGAAGTCCAGAGGACCAGAGTCCAGAGGACCGGAGTTCAAATCCAACCTTAGATACCTATGAGCTATGTGACCTCGGGCAAATCATTTAATCCCAATTGCCACCCCCCCAAAAAAAAAATCCCTCAAAATTGACTCATAGTTAAGATATTAAGTAATTTATAAATATATTTTCTTGATAATAACCTCAAATAGAAGAAAATATCCTCAATCAGAGGTGTCAAACTCTGAACCAGATTAAAATATAAATAAAAATGTTTAACAAAACAAATAAAAATATAACATAATATAGATAATATTAATTTGGGGTTTTTCAAGTCAATATGTAACCCATAGGAATCCTATTGATATCACCATAAATCAAAAGGTTCTACTTATAGTAATTCTGAATCATCATAATGGTAAATGAATCCTAAATAAGGTACAAGAAACATTTTGACATTTAGGCTAGGCATCACTGAATCTTGGATTTTGAAAAAAACTCAGAGACCACCTAGTGTAGGGTGTTATGAGAATTTTATAAACTGTTATGAGAATTTTACATTTTGTTTCAGTGGATTTTGTTATTTGGGGCTTAGGGCCATTCCTCCTGAATATTTGGCTAAGTGAAGTCTGTTTCCTGTTAATATTAACCTCATTTGCCTAAAACCTGATTTATGGATGATAATGTTAAGGGAAAACTTGACATTCTTGAGATAAGAAACCAAAAGAGAGAAAGAAAGGAATATAGCATCTACAAAAATTTTAAACCCACCCAAAGTGATTTAGCTAACTCTGTGAAAGGATTCTTCTGGTTCTGACCCTTTGGTTATGTTTGGTTATGTAAATCTCTTCCTCTCATTTAGTCCACTGTAAATTATTTAAAATGTAGCCTTATAACATTATAGAGTAAATTTTTGCAAACTTGTTATTTAAATCTATAACTAGCTTTACTAATTTGTTCTAATTTAGTTTGTTTAGCCTTAATTGAAGGAAGTATGAGACAATGATTATGTTTTACTAGACCTCTGTGACTTTATGGACTAAAAGGCCATAAAAATTGTTACATATTAAAAAATTATTTTTCTGTCTCTCAGCTGTAATTTTTCCCTACAAAAAACTTGGTCTAAACCCCCGGCAAGGCTCAAGGTAATCTTTTAGAGCTCTGAATCCGTGCTTAATAAAATCTGTTTTAACCACTAAAATTTCTGCATTGTGATAGCACTATTTGGCAGCAGTTACTTACCACAGTAACTTGATTCTCCTGTAACAAGTGGTATTCTCTCTGGTTACCCCCATAACTGGAATGCTGTCCCTCCTCTATTCTGAGTATTGACTTCCCTGGCTTCCTTAAGTCTCAATTAAAATCTTGTCTTCTACAGGAAGCCTTCTCTAGCCCCTCTTAATTCCAGTGCCTTCCCTTTGTCAATTTTTTCCTATTTATCCTATATATAGGATATATATGTTTTGCATATGTTTGTTTTGTTTGCATGTTGTTTGTATATATTTGCATGTTGTTTCCCTCTAATGGTGGGAGATTATATATATATATATGTATATATATATATATACATATATATAATGGAGGATTATATATTATATATAATGGGAGAGAGTATATATATGTGTGTGTTTATGGATTATATATGTAATTTATGTGTATATATGTGGATAGACAGACAGACAGATAGATAGATAGATAGATAGATAGATAGATAGATAGATAGAAAGAAAGAAAGAAAATGGGAATTATAAATTCCTTATGCCCAAAGGGCAATCAAACTGTGTATACCTTCTGCTCCAGCAGGTCTATATCCCAAAGAATTCATAAAAGAGGGAAAAACACCTACATGTACAAAAATGTTTATAGCAGCTCTTTTTGTGGTCAAAGAAATGGAAATTGAAGGGATATCCATCAATTTGGGGAATGGCTAAACAAGTTGTGGTATATTAATGGAATAGAATACTATTGTACTATAAGAAATAATGAGAAGTCAGATTTCAGAAAAACCTAGAAAGAGAGATACATGAACTAATGCTGAGTGAAGTGAGCAGAACCAGAAGAACACTGTATACAGCAATAGCAACATTGTGCAATGATCAATTATGATAGACAGCTTTTCTCAGCAATACAATGATCTAAGACAATTCTACAAGACTCATGATAGAAAATGCTCTCCACATCCAGAGAAAGAGCTATGGAGTCTGAATGCAGATCAGAGCAGACTATTTTCACCTTTTTTCCTTTTTCATGGTTCCCTTTTGTTCTTTTTCTTCTATCACAACATAACAAATGTAGAAATATGTTTAACATGATTACATATGTATAACCTATATCAGATTGCTTGCAATGTTGGGGAAGAGGGGAGGGAGAAAAATTTGGAACTCAAAATCTTATAAAAAAGGAATGTTTAAAACTATCTCTACACATAATTGGAAAAAATAAAATACTATTTATCTTTTTAAAAGATTACAAAATCCTTGAGGGCAGGGACTTTTTTTGTATCCCCAGCATTTGGTGCAGTTGCTGGCATATAGTAGGCATTTACCAAACATTGGTGGATTGATGCCTGAACAAGAATCTAACATACCTGCCAAGTGGTCATACAAACTTTCCCTGAAGAAATAGAGTAAGGGGGAAACTCTTACACCTCAAGCCATCCCGTTCTACTGTTGGATGGCTCTAATTGTTAAAAAGTGTTTCATAATTCCAAAATGCTTAAATTTACTTCAACTTGTGCCTATCACTCCTACTTTTTCTCTCTGAGGCCAATCAGAATAAGTTATTCTTACATATAAAAGTCTTTCTAAACTTAAATACAGCTCTCATGTCCCCTATCAAAATTTTCTCCAGACTAAACATCCCTAGTTCCTTCAACTAAACTTCCTTAACCATGAAATTGAGGTCCTTCACCAGCCTTTTTACCATTCTCTGGATAATCTCCATATTATGTGTCCTTCAAAAATTGTGACACCTGTATAGATTGCCAAGATCAGTATCATTTCAAAGTATTATAAAAAAAACAAGCTAATCAAATATCACCATAAAGTAATGATACCTTGCTTTAACATCTTTGGTCAATCACCCATTTATAGAATTATTTCTATAGAATTAACTAGTCTCTATGATGTCATTTTCCTAATATTGTGTTTTTGTCAGATCAATTAATAATCTTAGATGGAGTGTGTCTGAGTTTTCAGTGCTTGAATTGTTACTTTCTTAAAAATCTTGCATTTGGTGCATCATTATTATTGTTTATTATTTAAATGGAAAGTACCAATGTGCCACATCATTTACAGATGGTGAAGCATATAGAATTTTGAAAATCGAGAACAAAATGAAATCCTGCCCCAGAGAGCTGTATGGTAAAGGGATCATAACAAAATCATCCGTTTTCTCTCTATTTTTTTAACTATACTAGTTATACATGAACACATACACACACACCGTTAAGTTTTCAAAAAATAAAAAGTCATTTCAGTCCAGGTAGAGTTAACTACAAACTTCTCAACTTATTGGCAAATATTCCAACTTTTTAAAACTAATCCTGGGAAATTTAAAAGTCACTAAGGAAATTTTTGCCTAAATAAATGTGTTATAGGAGAAATATATCCTTTCTCAGTTCATGTGGTCAGTAACTGTTGTCAAAATATATTTCCCACAATACAAAAAGTATAAAAAGGTAGGCTTTATGATTATGCTGAAGCAGAGGGTCAGACCTTAGAGAAAACTTGAACCAACATTCAAAAAGTCTTCTTATAGGCAAAATTGCATCAATGACAGAGAAATAATTATTTTACATATCATACACTTCTCTGAAGTTATACAAGTTAATGAAAAGACAGACCCATAATACCAATGATTCCTTCAATGTCATAAAATTTGAATAAACTTAGTAAATCAAAGTAATAATCTCATACTTCCCCTATAAGGAGACAAACTTTATCAAATAAACTCCATAGTTAAACTAAGTCAGGTTACAGATTAAACTACATTTGTTATGTTTGTCGTTTGTTTTCATGGAGGACCATGGCATCAGGGAAATGACATGACTAGCAGTTGATTTTTATTTGAGTAAGGGAGGGCTGTGTGAGGTCACCAGATTCACTGTCTCCTCCAGAGCCATCTGGATGCAGTGACCAGATATTCACTGGGATGACTGTAGATGACTCAGGATATAATGGGAGACCCTAGCCCTTTTAGACTAAAGTCTTTTCAAGTACTTACTTAGAGTGAGGTAAAGCCCATTGAGTGAATAGGCTTCTTTAAGAAGTCAATCAAGGGATGATCCCTTTAATTAGAAAAAAAAAATCAAGCAGGGAGGGGAAGACCCTCCTGAATGGGGACACAGCTAGTTGGGTAACTCCTCTCTCTCTCTCTCTTTCTCTCTCTCTCTCTCTCTCTCTCTCTCTCTCTCTCTCTCTCACTCACTCTCTCTCTCTCTTTCTCCCCCTTTCTGGCTCCCTCTCTAAAGGAATGTAAATTTTGATGGCCAGAAGCTGCTCACTTAACTTAGGATTTAGATTTACTGGCTAGATTCCTTCCTTCCTTCCTCCCTCCCTTTTCTTCCTTTATCTTCCTTCCTTCCTTCCTTCCTTCCTTCCTTCCTTCCTTCCTTCCTTCCTTCCTTCCTTCCTTCCTTCCTTTCTCCCTCTCTCTCTTTCTCTCTCTCTTTCTCTCTTTCTTTCTTTCTTTCTTTCTTTCTTTCTTTCTTTCTTTCTTTCTTCCTTTCTTTCTTTCTTTCTTTCTTCCTCACAAAACCTTAAACCCAGCTCACTCAAGCTCATAGATTGGACGACAATAGGTCCCTGTCCAAGCTCCACTTAATGGCTATATTGTGCGTCCTCAGGGCTTAAAGTGAATGTCAATAGTAATTGTTAGAACAGTAAACTACTTTTAGGGGACTGCAGAATTGGCTGATTGAGGGGGAAGATATGCATATCACCAAGATAAAGATTTGCATATCACCAAAAAAGACTCAGCATCCAGGAAATTCTTCCATAGTTAGTTGAAGGAACTAAAAAATGACTAAATCACTTTGGCTCCCCTTTGGCTTCTGTATGAAGAATGTCAAAAGACCCTTATTCCATGAGTCAGATTTTGGTCAGATAAGGTTAATATTAATAGAAGATAGGCTTAACCAAAAGTTACAAATACAAGGAAATTTTAAAATTCCCATTACAAATGTAATAAATTTCTGACCATCAAGGTAAAAATTTCATAAATGGGATCCTTTTAGGAGGTCTAAAAGCTTTACACATCCATTTTTCTCCTGTTCCTGACTCTTCCTTCAACTCACAATATCATATCATACAGTCATATCATACCGTGAACTGAGCCTTGGCCTTAGAATAAAGACATCTGAGCTCTAGCCTCAGTCTTGTCAATTTATAACCCTGCACTTCAAAAAAGTCACTCTATCTTCCCAGACCTTTGATTTCCTCATCTGTTAAACAAAAATTTTAGACTAGATAAGAGATTTTTAACCCATGGTCCAAGAAATTTTTTAAAAAATATTTTGACAACTGTATAATATAATGTTATAATACAATTGGTTTTCTCTGTAAACCTGTGTATTTTATTTTATGCTTTTGAAAACATTATGAGATGGGGACTATAGGCTTCACCAGACTGCCAAAGGAGTCCAGGACACAGAAAAAGGTTCAGAACTTACCAACAGATAAAATTTTGAATTGCCATTTAAGTTCTAACATTCTGTGATGATATGGGATACTGGCTCTGGAGTCAGAAAATCTCAGTTCAAATCTTGTCACTGAAACTGTGTGACCTTGGACAGCCACTTAATATTTTGGGGCCTCAGTTTATTCAACTGTAAGATGAATGGGCTGGACAAAAATAGCCTCTTATGTCCCTTCTAACTTTCAATTAATGAGCTATAATAGTTTTCAACAAGACCCTGAACACACTACTGAGAATTTCCTGCCATTCAATTCAACTCAACTCAGTTAAAAAAAAAAATCTTTAAGAACCCATTATGTTCATGGTGCTACACAATACACAAGTCAGATACATATACTAAGATAGACTATAACTCACATAAGGGTGGCACTGCATTGGGGAACATAGAGACATGGGTCCATTCAACTGGAAAGGCAGGCTCCAAACTGCACTTCTGTGAGTGGGATAATTATACCCTCATTTTGGTGGTCATCGGAAGCTAGTTGCTTTACATGGCAGGGTTCAGGGTACACAGGGTATTTTGGGGGTACATAAATACAGGGAGAAAAACAAGCTAACTGTTGGAAAGATATTATTCTTGGATAAATAGATGCACTATCCTTAAAAAATATTATTGTCAGCATTTTTCTTTGAATTGGTTCTATAATGAATAGCCTCCTTTAAGAAGATCCTGTCATAGTGGTCTCAATACCCAACCTTATAACAATGTACTTCATTAAATTTAGACAAGAAAAATATTTTTTTAGCATTGCTGTTGCTATTTAGTCATTTCAATCACGTTCAACTCTTTGTAACCTCAGTTGGGGTTTTCCTGGCAAAGATACTAGAGTAGTTTTCCATTTTCTTCTCAATTAATTTACAGATGAGGAACTGAAGCAAACAGGGTTAAATAACTTGCTCAGAATCACATATCTAGTGTCTGAGGCCAGATTTGAACTCATGAAGATGTTTTCCTGATTACAGGCCCAATACTCTACCCACTACGGCACTTAGCTGCCCCAAAGTTGTTTTGGGTTTTTTTTTTTTTGTTTGTTTTTGTTTTTTGTTTTTTTAACATTGCATCAGCAATAAGATGATCCAAAAAGAAATTGAACTGCTCGGGGTAGATATGAACCAGTGACAGAAGGATAAACTACTCAAATCTTATTTTCTTGCTATTTTTTTCTTCCAAGTAGTATGATGCAGTAGACTGGAGAAAACAGAACCACAAAAAATGATTACTGTGGAGTAGAAACCCAAGATAAGTGAAGAGATGATCAAACCGCATCTGACAATCCTCAGTGAGATCAAGTCACCAAACCTAGATTAACTATATCGTAGTGTAGGGGTGACAAACTCAAATAAAAAGGGGGGTTGCTAGTCCATATATAAGGATCCCTAAGGCCACACGTTGACTTAATTTTAAAATGTAATATTATCAATGTTTTATTGTATTTTTATTTATTTTATTAAATATCTTCCAATTATATTTTAATCTAGTTCAGGCCTGAGGGCAGCATGTTTTCAATCTCTGTACTAGGGGACTAAAAGATTGGACAGACATGATGGATGGGCCACTGTTGGTTATCCTGAAACATTTTAGAGAGAAGAAAACAGATGCAATACCAGAGAAGGGCAAATATCTTGATTTTTAAAAGGGGGGAAGGGAAGGTTGGGAAGAGGAAATAGTAAGCAACCCACAGACACATATACTTGATTTTGGATCCTGAAGAAATTCTGGAACTTAGAAAGGGGAAGTACTGATAACTAAAAGATGGCATGTCTTCATTAAGAATAGATCATGTCGGGGCAGCTAGGTGGCGCAGTGAGTAGAGCGTCGGCCCTGGAGTCAGAAGGACCTGAGTTCAGATCCGACCTCAGACACTTAACGCACACACAAATAAAAACCTAGCCATGTGACCTTGGGCAAGTTACTTAACCCCAATTGCCCTCCAAAAAGCAAAAAAAAAAAAAAAGATCATGTCACATGAACCTCATTTCCTTTTTTGGTAAGTTAACTAGACTGAGAGATCAGGGGAATGCTTTAGACATAAATTTCAGCAGAGCATTTGATAATATCTCTCAAGGACAAAATGGAGAGACATAGTCTAGAAGATGATAGAAACATAACTTGGAATTTTTGCACATGAGAGAAGATGCAGGAAAGATGCCTTAATTAGAGGCTCTAGGACTCTAACACCAGGGAGTGATTGGTGTTGTGGATCACCTGATAATGTTTAATCCATTTTGAGCCAGTCCTAGAAGCATTTGGGTTTTTTTTGTTTTGTTTTGTTTTGTTTTGTTTTTTTGCTGTTCAAAGGGGCAATCGGGGTTAAGTGACTTGCCCAAGGTCACATAGTTACTAAGTGTTAAGTGTCTGAGGCTGGATTAGAACTCAGGTCCTCCTGACTCCAGAGCCAGTGCTCTATTCACTGTGCCATCTAGCTGCCCCCCAGAAGCATTTATTAAGCACCTAATATGTACAATGCCCTGTGTTAGTCACTAAAGAATACAATGAAAAAATAAAAAATAATCCATTGTTCACATTTTTCTGGGGGACACATTTATAAGAATAAGTAACTATATTCAAATATTCAAAGATAGGGAGGCTAGGGGAGGCTAGGTGACGCAGTGAGTAGAGTGTTGGCCCTGGAGTCAGAAGGACCTGAGTTCGGATCCGGCCTCAGACACTTAACACTTAGTAACTATGTGACCTTGGGCAAGTCACTTAACCCCAATTGCCCTCCCCCCCAAAAAATATTCAAAGAGGTATGAGATCACATCAATATGGTTATTCCATTGAACTATATGGATTGCAACCCATTCATGCCTTCCTATCCCTTGTAATTATTTATCATTCTTTCCTGTAAGTTCACCAACAGAGCCACTCAGCATGCTGGGGTATGGCTCACTTTTTTTTTTCCACTGAAGAAAAAACCAATAGAATATATAGGCTCTCTACTAGTTAACTCTAATTTTCATCATATAGCCAGACAATCTTTTTTTCACTTATACATTTATTTGAAAATAACCTTTACTTTAGTTTTTCATTATAATTCCTTGTTTGTACTTTTTTTCAGCCTGTTTACTCTCCATGTACCATATCTGGTACTAAGACCTATAGTAGGAGAAGCACAGTCTCTGAGAATTATATGTAGAATCCTGAAACTAGTAGTAGCTACCTTCTGGGGACCCGACCTACCAAGTCACAAAGAAATTGGGGGATGCTACTATTTTCTTTTCCTTTCTTCTTCCTTTCTTTCTTTCTTCCTTTCTTTCTTCCTTTCTTTCTTCCTTTCTTTCTTTCTTTCTTTCCTTCCTTCTTTCTCTCTTTCTTTCTTTCCTTCTTTCTTTCTTTCTTTCTTTCTTTCTTCTTTCTTCTTCTTCTTCTTCTTCTTCTTCTTCTTCTTCTTCTTCTTCTTCTTCTTCTTCTTCTTCTTCTTCTTCTTCTTCTTCTTCTTCTTCTTCTCCTTCTTCTCTCACTACATGTTATGCCTCTCTTCTCTTGGGGCACCATATCCTTACGTGTGTGCGCTGTTCATAGGAATATAATTTTTGGTCGCTTATATTTTGTAAGTTATTTTTGTGCTTGGAGGAGTATATCAGTAAGCACCCTAGCATACCAAGGATGGCTGCTAGCACAGGTTCTTTAATCTGCTTTTCTAAAAGAAAGCAACTCAAAAACAGTTAGCAATCGTACTTTAATCAAACACATATCATTCATTTAGCTCAGGAAAAAAAGTCAGCACCCTGAACTTCAGAAAATACAAAGAGAAATTGCAAGCAGACAAAAAAAATACAGATAGAGAAAATAACACAATTCACCAGACCAACAGACAGTGCTTCTAGTTGACTGACCATTACATGCATATAGTGTTAGTTACCAGAGAGAGAGAAACACCAACATCTGGGTTTTCAAAGCCAGGGGGGCTCAATGGCTGCCTATAGACTCCTCTGACCAAATCACACAATTCTTCCCATAAGGGATCCCCAAAGCAAAACCTCATATCAGGGTATATACAAAGTAAGAAAACGTGTACCTTCCTGAAAAATAAGACTCCCCTAAGCAAGCTTCTCTTGTTGGTCTCCAAGTGAGGCCCATTAAAGGGCAGGGGACAACTTCAAATTCACTAGGCCTATTAAGGGGCAGGGAAGATCTTCATATTCGCTTACCATTACAGGGGGCTAGATTTTAAAAAAAAATTTTTATTCATTTTTTTTAAAAAAGCTAGGATAATTTACTTTTTGTCCTGTGCAGTTTTCATTTTTGATTTCTTGAAATGTAGTATAAAAAAAAACAGGCTTTAGAAAATCCCATTGTGTTTCAAATAGCAGCACTTGATTAGCATTTAAATCCAAATCACTCTATCTTTCATTGAATGGTCAAAAATGGCCCCCATCCCAAGCCTCCATGACTCATTGTTTGGTTTTTGATGTCTTAGAGTGAGTATAAATAACAATTGTTTTCTGTTCTAGCCAGTAATTTTAAGACTCATCCCCTCTCAGATTGATATTTTTTTTAATGATAAATTAGGCCATCTTTTGTCTCAATGCTTACCTAGCCCTTAGTCATTGAATGGGCATTGTCTCAGACAAACAGCTCTGGGAAAGACTTTAATTTAGAAAGATCAAAGTCACCCACTGCATCCTGAGCTATTGCCAGTCATCTTGACTTTTGTCTTGCCACTGGACTTCAAAGACTCTGGAAGAGAGAGAGAGGCTGACAATTTTGTGCAGCTCTGCTTCATTTAAACTCAATTCACACCCAAGTCAATACATCACCATGATGTCATCAGTTCTCTTTGACAAAGAAAGATGAACAACAACACCACGTACTTCTACCTTGTCCTTTGGGGTGATTCTCATGTTACATTCTTTAGACAATATAATGTCCCATGACTCCTAACCATACAATAATAGTAGAATGTTGATATTTAAAAGACTGATCTTTGTTTTAGGAAGAACTTTGCTATTGCTATTTCCCAATCAGATAACGAAGTTATCAAATTCACCATTCTTTTGTTTACTTCTCATCCTAACTTATTGCCTATTTTCATTGGCTATCCAAGAGATATATGGTAATGGCCAAGTTGTATAGGTTGTGAATCTAACTGCATATCAAAATCTGTATAACGGGCATCTATTTTTTCCCCTCTGTAGAAAATTAGACTAAAATATTTTGTTTAGTATATCATTTAGGAATTTCTGCATCATCCTGAAGTTTGATGGAAACAACACAACATGATCCACACAGAAAAACACCTTTCTTAAGTACTGCACTATCTATAAAGAATCTCTTTCTCTCTGAATCCCAATCATGATTATGACATATTTGTCTATCATCTTTCTCTTTTTTATCTCTTCTGATATGAATGATCACAAGGTCATAAAACATGATTATTTCTGTTTTATCTTTCAGATAATCTTGTATTGTTCTGAGGTAAGGTATGAAACATACTTTGCTCTATGGAATCAAATGGATTTGTATAGTCAATGAACAATAAAAACCATGGCATCTATTGTTCCCTACATTTTTCACTTAGATTCTGTATGGTAAAGATATATTTTCCTGTGGAATATCACTCATGAAAGTTTTCCAATTCTCTAGTAATGGCCTAATAGAGGATGTCCTCAAAACATGTAGAGCAATTTCATAAAGATGATTTATATAGATGAAAAAGTAAGCATATGTCAATAGTTGTTGATGTTCTCTTACAATTTTTAATTCTATTTTCCCCCATTTTTGATAACTTCCCCTCCTCAATGCCTTGAAAATCAATCTAATCATACCCTTTAAACTGTGTAATCTTCAGCACAGATTTCCTCAATGTACACTTAGTCTAGGAGAGCTGCCTTTCCCATAATTGTTCTTATCAGTGCTATTTTACCTCTCCTTATAATCACCTCCAATATTGTACTGTTCAAGTTCAAATGTGGTGGCCCCAACTGTACTCAATGGGGAAGAGTTTGCTATAAAAATCCACCAGTCTTTTCCATCTTTTGTCTCTCTATTATTCTCCCTCCAGTTTCATCCTGAAATATTTTCAGTCATATTTTATTGGCTAGCTCTCTCTCCATGCTTCATTTAAACTAGTTTTTACTCTTCATTACTTTTCTCTGTTTATGATCCAATACTAGTCATAATCTTTCACTGTCATTTTCTCTAAGAGTATGCAAATAAATAAATAAATGTATTTTCTAAATCCATTTTTCCTTTACTGCCATTTCTCTCCATTTGGCAAGTAAATCAAGTACATGCTGACTAAGGTGCTAAATTTTTAGGATTTTGTGGTATCTGGTGATTTATATCAATTAAAATCCAGTATGAAATTATTGGAATTAGCAAATTGTTATGGTTGTCTTTTCTTCCATCCATATCCCATTTTACAAGATCAATAACTTACTAAATCAGTCAGGTTTGAATTGTTTTAATTTTATACTTTGTCTTTATCTTAATTTTATGCTTTCTTCTAGGTTAGTTTTCATTTTTATCTTTGCCCTAATAACCCACTAGTCTACAGTAGTCTGACTATATAGACAGAAAGCTGATTCAGGAATAACTGTTAAAATATAACTAATTTTACTTTTTTGTGATCTTATTCATCATTTTAGAGGCAGTTAGGTATAGTAGTGAACAGAGTAATGGAACTTGGGAAGATCTAATTTCCAAACCTTCCTCAGACACTAATATAATGACCCTAGCCAAATCACTTAACGTCTCTCAGATTCATTTTCCTCCACTGAAAACATGGGGTTAACAATAATACCTACTTCCCAAAATTGTGAGAATTAATAATATATGCAAAACTCAGAGCAATATCTATGCATGCATAAATACACAAATATATGTATATATGTATTCTACACACATATATATTGCTTGACACTGAATATTGTAGTCAATAAGTAATAATATTAGTATATATTACATATAATATAAAATGTTAATAATTATATATAAAGATAATTCAAATAAGCTATAATTTAAAGCTCACCACATTTAGTACCTTCAATCTTTTCTTAGAAAAATCATTCACAGGGGCGGCTAGGTGGCACAGTGAATAGAGCACCAACTCTGGAGTCAGAAGGACCTGAGTTCGGATCCAACCTCAGACACTTAACGCACACACAAAACAAAAAAACCTAGCCGTGTGACCTTGGGCAAGTTACTTAACCCCAATTGCCCTCCAAAAAAAGCAAAAAAAAAAATCCCAAAGCAAAAATTAAAAGTATTATATGTAATATATATATTATTACTTATTGGCTACAATATTCAGTGTCAAGCAATATATATATGTGTAGAATTTTTAATGATTTTGGAGAATTTTTTTCATGTGATTATATAATAATATGCTAGAACCAGCTCCTACTGGCTTGTGGGAGCTAATTATTAAATGTCCAATGTGAGCATTTATGCCTTGGAAATCACCAAACTAAATAAGGGCTTGATTTACTATACTATTGATATCTAGATTTAAGAAAATGATGAAGAAGATACTTCCAGGAGCCAAGATAGCAGAGTAAACAGTAAATCAACATAATTCTCCCATATTCACCTCAAAAAAACCCATAAAATAGTACCCCCAAACAAATCCTAGAACCAGCAAAAAGATGGGATAAAACAATTTTCAAGCTCAAGAAACTTGGAAGATCTTTAGGAAGGGTCTGTCTCATTCAGGTAAAAGGGGAGTATAGTTCAAGACAGGACACATCTGAGCAAGCCAGGAGCAAGCCCCATCTCAGTAAACCATAAGGAGATCCTGAGCCCCAGTGGGGTTGAACAGGCAAATGCTAACACCAGGACCCCCCACATGCCTCAGCAAAGCCAAGGAAACAGGCAGACTGTAACTCCAAGAGTCTCCATGTACTTTAGCATAAACCTAGGGAAATTCAGAAACATTCCATCAGCCTCAGCACATGCCAGACACCAGCACTAGGACCTGGTTCAGCACTAGGTAAGCTGCCATACCCCTACAGCCTCCAACAGCGGCAGCCAGCCCCCATCCACTCCCTCAGTGCTTCTCTAGACATGAAGGTCCCTTATGGGCCTCAGGACAACATCAGTGTAGCACCACGGTCCCTGGTACAAGAAGCCTGAGATAGCACCTCTTCTACCCTAGAAGCAGAGTTCAAATTTTAAAGAAAACAAAAAGGCCAAAAAAGATGAGCAAAAGAAAAAAAATCATGGACATCACTTGAATCTTATTCTCATCAGTACTGGCTCAAAGAGGGAATAGTATGCATAATCATTTGAATATAGAAATCTATCTTACCCAACAGGGGAAGTAGGAGGAGAGGCAATTAAATAAAGGGGAGGGAGACTGACAAAATGGAGGGTAGATTTTGAGAGGTGGTAGATAGGAGCAAAATACTGTTGTGGAGAGAAAGGGTGAAAGGAAAGAGAAGACAAACAGGGTAAAATATAGGATAGAGGGAAATACACAGTTAGTAATCATAACTGTGAATGTGAATGAGATGAACTCTTCCATAAAAGGGAAGCAGATAGCAGAGTGGATCAAAAACCAGAACCCTCCTCATTTCTCAAATATGTAGAGAACTGAGTCAACTTTATAAAAATATAAGCCATTCCCTAATTGATAAATGGTCAAAGCGTATGGACAGGCAGTTTCCAGATGAAGAAATCAAACTTATATGTAGGCAGATGAAGAAGTGCTGCAAATCACTTTTGATTAGAGAAATGTACATTAAAACAACTCTGAGGTACCACCTCACACCTATCAGATTGGCTAGTATGACAAAAAAAGGAAAATGATAAATATTGGAGAGGATGTGGGAAAATTGGAACACTAATGCACTGTTGGTGGAGTTGTGAACTGATCCAACCATTCTGGAGAACAATTTGGAAGTATACCCAAAAGGCAACTAGATTGTGCATACCCGTTGATCCAATAATGCTACTACCAAGTCTGTATCCCAAAGATATCATAAAAAAGGGAAAAGGACTTACATGTGCAAAAATATTTATAGCAGCCCTTTTTGTAGTGGTAAAATATTGGAAATTGAGGGGATGCCCATCAAATGAAAAAATGGCTAAACAAACTGTGGTATATGAATATAATGGAATATTATTGTGCAAAAAGAAATGATGGACATGCAGATTTCAGAAAAACCTGAAAAGACTTATATGAACTGATTCAAAGTGAAATGAGCAGAACTAGGAAAACATTGTACACAGTTATCAGCAACATTGTGTGATGATCAACAATGAATGACTCATCTCTTCTCAGCAATACAATGATCCAAGACAAATGCAAAGGACCTATGAAGGAAAATGTTATCCACATCCAGATAAAGAATTGATGGACTTTCAATGCAGATCAGAGCATACTTTTTACTTAATTTATTCTTCTTTGTCCTTTTTTTTTCTTTTGATCTTCTTCCTTCACAAGATGATAGCACCTGTATAACCTATATCAAATTGTCCACCATTTTAGGGAGAAGGGAGGAATAGGAGGGAGGGAGAAAATTTTGAAACTTAAATCTTGTAAAAAATGAATGCTAAAAAGTTGTCTTGACATGCAATTGGAGTAAAATGCTATTTTAAAAAAATATATTAAATTATAAAATAAAAGAATGTTGGATGAAAAAAGAGAAAGGGGTGAAGAAATGTTAATAAAATACAATTTTTAAATGTGTAGGATTCTGAAAGAATTCTTTTAACATTTCCTCTTCCATTGGAAAGTAAACAGCTCATTCTTTTAAAAGTCTGACTCCTCATTTGTTTTTGCCTTTTTATTTTTCTCTTGACTCCCATATTTGTATTTTAAAAAAATTTTGAGTACAGCTTTTTCATCAGAAATGTTAAAAAATATTTTTTTTTGTATAGGTTCATTTTTTTTTCCTTGTGGTATTATACTCAATTTTTTTTAGTAAGTTACTCTCAATTTTAGATCTTTATCTTTTACCTTTTGGAATTTGTCATTATATTATAATCATTTATAATTATATTTGTTATTGTTTAATTATAGTGATAATTGCTCAGATTTTGTATAAATCCTGATTGTGGTTATTCAATATTTAGATTCTTTTTTTCTGGCTGCTTGCAACATTTTAAAAAAATTTTATCTAGACATTCTCTAGTTAGGCAATGACAGTCAGAATTTTCATCTTGGGATTTTTAATCAGGAAATAATAAGTGAATTCCTTCTATTTTGACATTGTCTTCTTGTTTAACTATATCTAGAAATGTTTCTTTTTTATTTCTTGAAATATGATATTAAGATTCTCTTTTTATCATGGATTTTGGAATTTGAGTATTATTGTCATAAGATCCCTTTTATCTGTCTCCCAGGTTTTTTTATTATTATATTATGTATTTTCCTTTTCTGACATTGTTTTAAGAATTCCTGTTTTATTATTCTTGAGTCATTAACTTTTATTTTGTACATTTTAATTTTTAAGGAGTTTGTTACTAGATTTTGTAGCTCTTTTTTAAACTATTGAACTTTTTTTGGAAGTATCTCTGCCATTATCTCTTATTTTATAGCATCTTCTTTAGATGCTTTCAATCACTTCTTCGAAGAATACCTAATGTTCTTGTAAACAACCTGCAGCTTTGTTTTGTTTAAATTTTAGGTGTTGATTGTGTTTTTAAGTTATTCTGTTATAGTTCTGTGTTTTGTTTATCAATGGCTTCATAAAAGTTTCCTATTTTTTATTGAATTTCTTTTTTTAAATAGTATTCCATTTTTCTAACTACATGTAAAGATAACTTTTAATATTCATTTTTTTAATTTAGAGTTCCAAATTTTCTCTTTTCCTCTTTCACCTCTTCCACTCTAGATGGTAAGCAACTTGACATAGGTTATAAATGTGAAATTATGTCAAACATTTTTCCATATTAGTCATGTTGTAAAAGAAGAAACAAACAGACCAAGAGAAAAAATACAAAAAATAAAGAAAGTGAAAACAGTATGATTTGATCTACATTGATTCCAACAGTTCTTTCTCTGTACGTGGATAGCATTTTTTAAAACACGAGCCCTATGGAATTGTCTTAGATCATCATATTCCTGAGAATAGTTGTTGTTTATAGTTGATCATCATACAATGTTGTTGTTACTGTGTACAATATTCTCCTGATTTTACTCACTTCACTTTGCATCAATTCATGGAAACCTTTCAATCATTTCCTCCAGTTCTTCATTTCTTATAGTAAAATAGTATTCCATTATATTCATATACCACAATTTGTTAAACCATTCCCCAGTTGATGGACATCCCCTCAATTTCCAATTCATTGCTACCACAAAAAGAGCTACTATAAATATTTTTGGACAAACAGGTCCTTTTCCCTTTTCTTAAAAATCTCCTTGGGATACAGACTTAGTAGTGATATTGCTATAAAAGCCCTTACTTGTTTTTCTTTACTCTTTTTTGTTGTTGTTGGAGAAGCCTCAGGAGTCGAGTTCTATGTCTCCCCTCCTCTGGGAATCAGATCAATTTGAAGACCTTTTTTTTCCCTAGGGGCAAAATAAAAGGAACTGAGTTCTACTGTTTCCTTTTGTTCTTCCATCTTCATCACAGAATACTAATATCTTTAAAAGTCATAGAGAAAATTTAAAATGACAGGATATCTGTCCTTTCCATTAGATGCTTGGGAGTGTATCTACCAAGATTCACCCATAGACTATATGAATCTAGGTATAAAGAACTCTTCTAAAAAGACAGATCTAAATAATTGGAAATCATTAATTGCCCATGAGTGGGTCAAGCCAAAATAATTAAAATGATAATACTATTTTAATTTATTTATTCAATACTATACCAATTAAATTCTCAAAAGAATATTTTACAGAACTTGAATAAAACAATAACAAAATTCATACAGGGAAATAAAATTTAAAATTGGGAAGGAAGGAGTTTGACTAGAACAAGATTTCAAAATATGCTACAAGCAGTAATCATTAAAACACTTGAACTTGATTTTTAAAAACAGATCAATAAGTGGAATCGATTAGGCACAAAACATAAGGAAGCAAACTGGCATAATATTATAGTGTTTGATAACCCCAAAGACCCCAATTATTGGAGGAAAGACTCATTATTTGACAAAAACCAATGGGAAAACTGGACAGTAGTCTGATAGAAATTAGTTTAGACCAACACTTAATGCTCCAAGTGGATATATGACTTAGATATAAAAGGTCATATCATAAATAAATTAGTGAAACAGGGAAGAAACTAATTTTCAGCACTATGAATAAGGAAAGAGTTAATGTTTAAATAAGTGATAGAAAAGGATCACATAAGATAAAATGGATAATTAATATTTTGCAACATTTAAAAAAGTTTTACAAATAAATTTAGCTAAGATTAAAAGGTAACGGGTGAAAATCTTTGCAAAAAGTTTCTTTGAAAAAGGTCTCATTTCCCAAATATATGTTCCTTATATATCTTCTATTCAAACAATTCTCAAAGTCTAAAACAGTAGATCCAATCAAATAGAATAAAATGTATTAGAGATAAATGTAAAGCTTGAAATGAGTTCAAAATATCATCTTCACAACAATGGAATAGAGGAAGATATGGAAAGACAATTCTAGAATTTCATTTGTGAGAGAATAAAGAAAGAAAAATAGAAAAAGGGAAATTTCTCTATGCCTTTGGTAAGATATCTCTAACCCAAACAATTTTCTATTGAAAATTTATAGGGCTCAAGAGTTTATGTTAGGGGGGGTCAGAAATATGAGCCAAATCTGTCCCACTATTTTTTTATAGCCCATGAGCTACAAATAGTTTTTACATTTTAAAATTGTTTTATCATATTTACAAATTTTCTTCTCAGTACTTCTTTACCTATATCCCACAAATTTTTTGTATGTTCTCATTTTTGTCATTATCTTTCATGAAATTATTGATTGTTTCTATGATTCATTTTTTGATTGACTCATTCTTTAGGATTAAATTATTTAGTTTACAATAAAATTTTATCTATTCTTCCACATCCATTTATTGAAAGTATTTTTCTTTTATTATGGTCTTAAAATGGTGCATTTAATATTTCTGCTTTTCTGCATTTGTTTGTAAGGATTTTATGCCTTAATGCATTGTCACTTTTCGTGTAGATGCCACATACAACTGAGAAAAATATATACTTTTTTTTCCATCCAATTTTCTCATATCTAACTAAAATTCTATTCATCTTCTCAACTTCTTTCTTATTTATTTTGTGGTTAAACTTATGTAGCTCTGTGAGGGGAAAATTCAAGTTTTCTATTATAGTTTTACTATTTCTTTCTATAACTCATTTAACTTTTCCATGAAGAATTTTGATACTGTCATATTCAGTACACATATATTTAATATGATGTAACTTTATTGTCTATAGTCCCTTTTAGCAAGATGTAGTTTCCCTGCTTATCTTTTTTAATTAGGTCCATTTTCGCTTTCGCTTTGCCTGAGATCACAATCGCAATGCATACCTTTTTTACTTCAGTTGAAGCATAATAGATTTTGCTCCAGCCCCTTATTTTAACTGCGTATGTCTCTCCATTTCAAGTGTGTTTCTTGTAAACAACATATTGTAGGATTCTGGTTTTTAATCCACTCTGTTATCTGCTTTCATTTTATGGACGAATTCATCCTATTCACATTCACAGTCATGATTATTAACTGTGTATTTCTCTCTATCCTATTTTCTTCTGTTTTATCCTTTTCTCTCTCTCTCTCTCTCTCTCTCTCTCTCTCTCTCTCTCTCTCTCTCTCTCTCTCTCTCTCTCTCTTTCTCTTCTTAACCTGTTTCTTCTGAAAAGCCTGTTTGGTTTCTGACTCCAACTGTAATGAAAATGGGAATTTGAAGATCTTCTCTACCTCTTAATAAGCCTACGGTAATTTGAAGACCTTCCCTGCTCTGAAGATATACCCTGCCCCTCCCCCCCAATAGGCTAAATGTAATCACATGGAGCCTGTGGTGGGAAGAGTTTGCTGAAGCATGGAGCAGAACCCACACAAAGCTAGGAGTCGGAGCTGCTAGACTGGAGGGAAGAGAGGACACATCCGAGGGAGACAGTTAGGCTTGTGAGAAAATGTTGGTTTGTGGGAAGGTTAAAGGATGCTGTGGCTCTCTGTTCTGTTATGGCTTATTAACTTCTTTGCTACTATGATGGAATCAGCTTACTGGTTTGGGGATTCTGCTTTCTGGTGTCTGAATAAATGTTTTGCTTCTGTCTTCTATATGAAAAGTCTGTTATATTTTGTGATTGAGCACTAGGCAGGCATATTTATAGTGGCCATTGGCACTGTGAATATTGCATTGGCACTACATTTGGTGACGAGGATGTGATAGCAAGATATTAGACCTTTATGTGGAGGCATAAGGGAGAAGAAGAAATTACTATCCCAGCCAAGATGGGTGGATTTACCTTATTCTTCCCTAGCAAGAGAGTGGGCTAAAAGTACAGGGCTCTGTGAAAACTGGGAACTGAGATTATAGAAGGGAGAATGTAGAGATTTAGAAATATGTTTGCAAAGAATACCAATGAAACCACGGAGAGAACTGGAGGTAGTATGTAGAAGCAGCTGGGTTTTATTAACAGGTTACTTTATATGTAAGAGCAGAGAAAAATTGTTAGAAGAAAAAATTAAGATGGAGAAAAAATTAGCTGTTTTGAATGAGAACTTGGCTGTATTGCAGTGTTTGGGCTCTCCTTTAGAAGAGCAAGCTGCAGGGTCTCAGGTGGCAGAAGAGAGGGCTATTGTGAATTTGGCTCAGAAAAAGAAGAAAAAGAAAACTAACAAGAGGAATGTGCATGCCTTCCTAATACATACTGAGCCTAGTTTCCATGAGGATGACTGCTGGGAGAGTGCATGGGTAGAAAGCAGTACAATGTTACGTGAGGAGGATTATACAAAGGCAGAAGTTTGCCCCATACTGAGAAGAAAGCAGGAGAATTAGAGAGGTCAGAGTTCAGGGAGATAATTGAGGATTTCACTCAGTAGGAGGGTACTGATATATTAAGCAGATTCATCCAAAGGGTGGAAGAATTGTTAGTGTCTTGGATAGTGACAATGGAGAAGAAGGGGCTGGAGGAGTATGGGTAGATAGCGTGGACTGCTTGAAATTTATAGGTATTTGTCAGAATCCTTTTGTACAACAAACTTTTGGAGATTTTCATATGACAGGAGGTAACAATATGACCAATCTGTTAGCTGTAACTACCAATGGATGTAATAGAATGTATCCCACTGATTCTTTGTGGCCTAGTAGACACAGACCCTGATACATACTTAAGAGATTGCATGAGAAAGTTGAAAGAAGTAATGAAAATTGCTATCATGGTTGGAGATGCAGATTCATATCATGACATCCCCTTAGCAGTTTCTCATAAAAATATCATAGTGAAGATGGCTCCTCCTGCTTATAAGCACCTACTTCTGACTCTACTAATTGGTGAAATAGGACACACTCTGCTAGATAAGATTTCATAGCTAAGTGACTTGTGACTTCTCTCCTTGAGAGAGAAGAGTAACTAGCCAGCAGATTCAAAGTCAGAATAGATTACCAAGAAAAGAACTGTTTAATGCTTTATTGAAATCAGGGGTTGATTTTGGAAGAATTGATGGTATTCCAACTAACGAACTATATAAAATGTACTGAGAAAAGGGGTTTAATATTAGATGGAATAAGCAAGTGAAAGCTGCACCTACAGATTCTCCTGAATCATTGTATCCAAGTTCATCACACCTTCAGGGAGAATAAGAAATTAGTCAATCCCCTCTTCACATTAAAGAAATACACAGACAAAATTATAGACCCCATATCAATCTAACTATATATTGGAAAAAGGGACCACTGTAACCAGGGCATTGATAGATAACTGGGTCAGAAGCATGGAACTCCTATTACCATCACAGGACTGGGAGGGACCAAAATATCAGCCAGACAATTGTACCCACTTCTGAATACATCATTGGAATAGATATATTGAGAGGTATGACCCTGAATTTACCTGAAGAAAGATACTAATTTGCAGTAAGGAAGATAGGAATTAATATAGTTTTAGTGGGAAAAATAAAAATGGACCCAGTCACTTTACCTGAACTTTCTGAAGTAATTACTTTAAAGCATTATCATGTGCCAGGTGGGCAATATGAAATTACTAACACTATAAAGAAATATGTTGAAATAAGAGTGTGAGTCCCTACATATAATCCTGTCTGGCCAGTACAAAAATCAGATGGCATGTGAAGAATGACAGTAGATTATAGACAATTGAATAAGGTGACTGATTCCTCCTTTGTATACTACTGTTCTAGATACCATCACCTTAATAGAAAGGATCCAGAAATATGATGGGACTTGGTAAGCAGTTAGTGATTTAGTCAATTCTTTCTTCACCATCTGAATAGATTCTAAACAAAAGGACTAGTTTGCTTTCACTTGACAGGGCAAACAATATACTTTCACACACTTGCCACAAGGATATCTGCATAGCCCCACTATTTGTCATAGGATTGTGGCTGAACATTTAGATGAATTAAAGCAACCTGGTGTACAGCTTACCCACTGCATTGATGATATGATACAAAGAAAAGATGTAAAAGAAATGGAGAAGAGTTTGACACTTTTAATTGATCATATGAAAAGCAAAGGATGGGAAATTAACCCTGCAAAGATTCAAGCACCAGCTCAAAATGTAAAATTTTGGGGTATGCAATGGAATAAGGGACTGTGAGAGATTCTTCCACAAGCCCAACTAAAGATTCAGGATTTTCCTATCCCTACCAATAAGAAAGAGACCCAAAAGTTTATAAGATAATTTGGATATTAGTGACATCATATACCACTTCTGGGACAGATTTTGCAACCCTTATGTAAAGTTACTCGGAAGAAATATGAATTTGATTGGGAACCTGAGCAGAGTAAGGCTTTTGAAGAAGTCAAGGCTGCCATACAATTTACCCTAGATTTATGGCCTATGGCCCTGTGGAATTACAAGTGTCTGTATAGGATGATTATGCAAACTGGAGTTTATGGCAGAAATAACAAAGCCAAAATGTACCTCTAGGATTTTGGTCCAGGAAATTTCCTTCATCTAGAGTTCAATATACACCTTTTGAAAAGCAGTTGTTAGCTGAATATTGGGTTTTGATAGAGACTGAACAACTGACTATGGGCCGTGAAGTGATATTAAGGCTTGGAATCCCAATTATGACCCAAGTAATGAGTACCCTAGCTTCTCACAGAATTGGACATGCACAAGAGGACAGCATAATAAAATAGAAATTGTATATTCAAAATAGGTCTAAAACAGGCAAATGTGGAACTTCTACTCTACTTGAATCTATAGCAAACATAGATACTGAAAGGAAATGATACATCCTCTGAACCAAAACAACAGTTGGTACAGTTGTTGGTAAAATGGAACAGCAAAATATTTGGGCCACAAAAGACATTGGAAAGCAGTATCTCATAACCCATGTACTAGGTGAACTCTGAAAAGTACTAAGATAGGTGGAAGTAGTCAATATGCTGAACTTATGTAAGTACATCAAGCCATGAAAACAGAACAAGGAGGACAGTGTCATATATTTACTGATTCATAGGTGGTACCTAATGGGTTAGCTATATGGATGCCCATGTGGAAAAATCAAAATTGGGAAATTCATGGCAAACAAGTCTTGGTTAAAAATTGTGGAAAGATATATGACACATGTCTTTGGTTACTAATTTGTCAGTTTTTCATGTAGATGCTCACATGGCCCTCACCACACCAGAACATGAATACAATGCACATGCTGATCAACTAATAAAGATTGCTACTCAACATATTATCCCTACTCTGACACCAAATGATGATCCAGTACTAGCAAAGTGAGTCTATTAAAAAGTCGGTCATTTGGGGGTCCAGGCCATGCACCAATGGGCACAACATTTAGGTATTAGTATCTCTTGTTCATTGCTAAAACAAATAGCAGAGGAATGTCATATATGTCAATTGGAAAAGAAACAAATTGCTTCTTGGGTAGTAACTTGAGAAATAGTAAGAGGAAAGGTCCCAGCCCAAATCTGGCAAATAAATTATATTGGTCCTCTACCACTAAAGGATGCAAATTTATATGTACTTGTGTTGACATTTATTCAGGTGTACCAGTGACTTGTCCTCATAAGAATGCAACCCAGAAAATACCTGTAAAATCTTGATTTCATAAATCAATATTATGGAACCCCAATGTGGATTCAAAGTGACATATTTCAAAGGTAATGAAATGAAGAGATACTGTATATTAAACAATATAGAATGGATGTATCGAATTCCATATTATCCACAAGCATTTGGATTAACTGACAGAATAAATGGATTATTGAAAGAACAGTTGAGAAAGTTAAGTTTTAATAATTTGTATCAACATTTGAAAGATAATTTGTTCACTGCTTTATGTAATTTGAATAACAGACCATTGGAAGGAAGTACACCACTAGCCAGAATGATGACCACAAATCTGCACATTAGAAAACAGCAGACACATAAGATCCTGAATACTGAGTATTGGACTGTAAGGCAAGATGTCCCCAGTACCATATCCAGGAACACCTGGTTTGGCAGGATATTATTTTCATTGTTTAGAGGACTTCTGGTTGGATTGAAAAGAAATAAGAAACATCTCTACTGGAATATATATATTATGAAGAAATTATTGTGAACACTGCAAAATATAGTTTTGTAAAAATGATAGAATAGTTCAAATGATCATTATTCCTTGTGAAAAAATACCCCTTGTGAAAACTTGACCCACCTTCTGAAATAACTATCAGAAGAACTGAAGAGTTTGGTTCTACTAATAGAATAAAATTGCCAGCTAAAATATGGGTAAAGCAGAATCCAAATGATGTTCCAAAGGCTGCAGAGATAAAAGCACATGGGAAAGACAATACTGTAACTATTGTTTATTCAGAAGAAGACGATTACCAAATTGTAAACTTAACTCATATATTCTACTGTGAATGAGGCTATGATAGTGAATTCATGGACTCCAGAAGCATGGCTGACCCTACATTTGTCTCTTTTTGGCTTTTTGGCTGTTAAATTTGTTTGCAAGATTTGTTTCCTGCAGGCTTAGTACCCTCCATCTGCAGATGCCTGACCACTTAAGCTGGATGCCACCCCCTGTCCATGACTGTGATGTGCCACCCTTGGACCTGGTGTTGATTGGGCTCCAGATGCCAGCTAAAGAACTGACCTCTCAAATGGGACCTCTTGGGGCAGGGACAGCTCTACATCCAATTTCAGCTGGAAGTAGCTATGGAGAAGAGATCTTGCCGCTTATTCCAAAATTTCAATCCCCCTTTGTTCAAGGGGGAAAGATGGGGTGCTTGTGCCCCAATCCCCACTGTAAAATATTGTTTAAAGTTCTTATTTTCTATTATATCTGTTATATTGTTGCAAAGTTCTATTGACACCAGTTACACCACCCTAAACTCTCGTTAATCTATGTAATAAAATGTATTGTTTATTTTTGCTATTAAGAGATATGAAAGATCTTGGGGCTGAATGTAATAGTAATGGGAATTTGAAGATCTTCCCTATCCCTTAACAAGCCTAGGGGAATTTGAAGACCTTCCCTGCTTTGAAGATTATACCCTGCCCTCTAATAGGCTCAATATAATCACATGGAGCCTGTGGTAGGAGAAGTTTGCTGAAGGGTGAAACAGAGCCCACCAGAAGTTGAGAGTCAGAGTAGCTAGACTGGAAGGAGGAGAGGACACATTCGAAGGAGACAGGTTTATGAGTAAATGTTGGTTTATGGAAAGGCTAAAGGATGCTGTGGCTCCCTGTGCTTTTATGGCTTATGAACTACTTTGCTACTATGATGGAATTGGTTTACTTGATTGGGGATTCAAGTTTTCTGGTGCATAAAAAAATGTTTTGCTTCTATCTTCTGTATGGAGAGTCTTTTCCATTTTGGGATCAAGCACTATGCTGGCATAGTTATAGTGGCCATTGGTGCTATGAATATTGCATTAACAATACACCTACTTAACTTAATATACCCCCCTTTTTATTACTCCTTACTTTTTCTCTTATCCCCTTCCCCTCCTACTTCTCTGTTGGGCAAAAGAGATTTCTCTTCCCAATTGAGTGTGTGTGTGTGTGTGTGTGTGTGTGTGTGTGTGTGTGTGTGTATTCCTCTCTAGGAACCAATTCAGATAAGAGTGAGATTTAAGAGCTGCTCACCCCCACCCCTTGCCATTTTCTTTCTTACATGCTTCTTCTATATGAGATAATTTTCCCATTTCCTTTCCCATTCTCCAAGTGCATCCCTCTTTCTCAACCATCCATTTAAAAAAAAAAATCAACCCAATAACTGACTCATTCCCATGCCCTCTCTCTATGTAGAGTCTGTTTAACTGCCTTAATAACGATAAAGTTCTTAGGAGTTACACGTCTTATCTTTCCATATAGGAATATAAATAGTTTAACCTTACCCTGAGTCCCTTATGATTTCTCTTTCATGTTTATTTCTTAATGCTTCTCTTGGGTCTTATTAAGTCAAATTTTCTATTCATCACTGGTCTTTTCATCAGGAATGCTTGAAAGCTCTTTAGTTCATCAAATATTCCATTTCCCCTGAAGGATTATACTCAGTTTTGTTGGGTAGGGTTTTTTATTTTATTTTTTTTTTGTAATCCCATCTCTTTTTCCTTCCGGAATATCATATTCTAAGTCCTCCAAGAGTTGCTGAGGGGGTAGCTGTGAAATCTTGAGTGATACTGACTGTGGTTCTAAGATATTTGAATGGTTTCTTTTGGGCTGTTTGAAGTATTTTCTCTTTGATCTGGGAGTCCTGGAATTTGGCTATAATATTCTTGAGAGGTTTCATTTTTGCATCTATTTCAGGAGGTGAAGGGTGGATTCTTTTGAATTCTCTTTTACCTTCTGTTTCTAAGACATTAGGGCAGTTTTCTTTGATAATTCTTGAAATATGATGTCTGGGTTCTTTCTTTAAACATGGCCTTCAAGCAGTCCAATAATTCTTAGATTAATTCTTCTTAATCTATTTTCCAGATCATTTGTTTTCCCAATGAGATATTTCACATTTTCTACTCTTTTTAAATTCTATGGACTTTGTTTTACGATTTCTTTCTGTCTCATGTAGTCATTAGCTTTCACTTTCCCAATTCTAAGGAATTATTTTCTTCAATGAGATTTTGTACCTTTTTTTCTATTTGACCAATTCTATTTTTAACATGTTGTTTTCTTCAGCATTTTTGTGCCTCTTTTACCAAGATGCTAATTATCTTCATAATTTTCTTGCATTGCTCTCATTTTTTCCAAAATTTCCATCTACTATTCTTATTTGATTCTTAAAATTATTTTTAATTTCTTCTAGGAATTCTTCATGGGCTTGTCCTAGAACTTTGACCTGGAAGTGGGTATAGGTAACAGAGTTGCCAAATAGTCTTTTACCCTGTGGTCTTTTTCAGACCAGTTACTTGATTCTTTCCAGTCTCTGACTTGAGAGCTCTCAAAGAGCTTGTTTTGGACTGGGAAAATGGCCCACCCCAATATTTTGTTGGCTCTGCCACTCTAGAATTTGATTTGAAGTGTTATATTAAAGTTGTTTCGGAGAGAATGTTGGGAGAATTTAGCTGCTTTCTCTGCTTCATCTTGGGTCCTCCCACAGAAGTCCCATTTTACTGTATTTTAAGATGTAAGAAATTATGCTTAGTTTATAGACTATACAAAAATGGGTGGGCTAGATTTGGCCCTGAGGCATAGTTGACCACTCCTAGTTTAGGTAATAGTATTTGTTTCATCAAATAAAATAGTAACTTTATTATCAGCACAGCATGCCTTCTTTAACAATTCCCTGTAAGGACTTATCTCTCAACCTGATCAGTGGGGGAAAAAATGTCAACTCAAAATACATTTATATTAATTGAATAAATCAAAAGAAATTCTTTCTCTTAGTCTGATTATTTTCCTAATCAATTTCAGGAAGGATATCCTCCTAAGTTGATCAGACTTCTCCCTTTAGAAACTGGTTAGACCTTCCATAAGAATAATATAAAAATATTTCAGTTCAGGATATTCTTTTATAATTGTTATTTAGAGAAATTTTGATAAGCTTCTTCATTCAAATTAGGCCAAGGATTTCAGAATAAAGTATTATCTTAATATTATTTCTTAATTTATGACCTAACCAATATATGTCTTTGTATGTGTCAGAGGAAAGATACTTTAGTATACTTCAACAGGAGTTAATTTTGAGCATTCCTTATCTTACACAGGAGTGGGGAATCTGTGGCCTCAAAGTCACATGTGGCCCTCTATGTCCTCAACTGTGCCTCTTTGATTGAATCCAGACTTCACAGAACAAATCCCCTTAATAAAAGGATTTGTCGTAGGAGCCAAGATGGCAGAGTAGAAACAGCACTTCTATGGCGCTCCAGCCCATACCACTTCAGAATCATGTAAAAGGGGATTCTGAATAACCTCTGGAGCTCCAGCACCCACAGAACAACACAGAGAAGGTAACCTCCTGCTGAGGACAGGGTAGGATAAACTATGTCATGTAGAAGACTCAAGGGGAAGTAGTTGCAGGGGAAGGGAAGAACAGGAAGGCAAAAAGGCAAAACCATATTCTCATTTAATTTGGCTCAGGGAGAGAATGACATACATACTAAATAGGATATCTCACCCTGCAGGAGAGTAGGGGGGAGGGGGATGAGAGGAGAAATGATGGAGGGCAGGGCATGCTGGGGGGAGGGGAGGCTGGAGGCACCCAGTTTTGAAGAGGGACGGGATCAAAGTAGGGAATGGTCCAGGTGGGGGGTGGGATGGGTGGGAGGGAAATATAAGCAGTCTTTTACAATATATCTACTATGGTAATGTTTTGCATAGCTATACATGTACAACACATACTGAATTGCTTATCTTCCCAGTGGGAGTGGGTGACAAGGGAGGAAGGGAATTAATCTGGAATTTGAAGTTTTAAAATTAAATGTCTCAAATATATATAAATACTATTATTAATACTCTTTTGCATGTAATTGGGAGATAAGATGTGCAGGTATTGGGGCACACAGATTCACCTTGCCCTAATGGAAAAGTCAAAGGGGGTATGGGAGAAGATATGGGAGAGAGCAGATTGGATGAGGGGATATCTTGTAGGACTGCTATTCTGGTGGGTGGTGGGTAGGGGAAAAATGGGGAAAAATTGTAACTCAAAATCTGGTGGAAATGAATGATGTAAATCAGAAGTTAAAAAAATATAAATTAAAAAAACAAATAATAAAAGTATTTGTTCTATAAAACTTTGACTCAGTCTAAAGACCACACCCAAGAGCTAAAAGGCCACATTTGGCCTCGAGGTCACAGGTTCCCCAATCCTGGACTAACCCATATTGAGGGAAGTGATGTAATAGAAATTGTTTATTTCTATTTTCCAGCCCATGTGAAAGATTATTTTTATAATTTTCTAAATTAACCAAAGTTTATAGATAGAGTATTCACACCAAAGCATGCAGTAGAAACAAGCCTTAGGCTTGGGGTTCCAATCTTTAACATTCACTAGTTTTATGAACAGGAGTAAAGTGCTTAACCTCCCTGAGTCTTAGCTTCCCCATCTATAAAAAAGGGATAATAATACAATTGAAGAGTTGTTGTGAGGACACTCCCTCTTTTCCTTTCCTGTTTTAACACCTTTTCAAGGACTGGAAAATGTTTTTAAATCTAACTGAAGTTTTTTTTGTTTGATCTTTAAAGAAAAAGCCAATATACTTTTCATTTTGGGTGATAAAGAATTTAAGCTCAAAATTAAAAACAAAAAGAATAAAAGTGACTAAAAGCAGACCATGTAGTCAAACTGATTAATAAACATTTCAGTGCATAATGAGAACTGAATTGGATGAATCAAATCCCCAAGATAGTCTACTGTGTATTATTTCAATTATAAAATGGGCACTTAAAACACCCAACATACGTGGTCATTAAAATGGTTTATTATGAATAAAGCAACCAAATGAGTTTCTATTATATGGGTTTTTTAAGAATTTAAAACTAAAATATTTAATTGGAGGGGATTGGGGCTGTAATTTGATGCCAAAAATTAGATGCTAGTGTTTGTTCAGATTCTTTTAATCTTTCTCTGGACAGAAATGCTTGAAAAAGCCATCATACTACCACAAAGCTCTATTGCAGGGAACATATATTTGGGCAGATTAGGAAATTTGAAGAGTAGGATATGCAAAAAAAAAAAAAAAAGTATAGAAATCTTAAAGTGTGCAAGAAGACTGGAGACTCCTAAAAAAATACTATTAGTAAAGCTTTGAAAATTTCAATTTCTCTGGGAAGGGCAAAGAGTAAACATGTAACATTTGGGACTTTTTAAGAAATGTCTTGGTAAATAAAAAACAAGACTACATTTGGAGAATGGAAGAAGGATCCAAATAAGAAAATACTGTCGGGGGCGGCTAGGTGTCGCAGTGAGTAGAGCGCCAGCCCTGTAGTCAGAAGGACCTGAGTTCGGATCCAGCCTCAGACACTTAATGCACACACAAACAAAAACCTAGCCCTGTGACCTTGGGCAAGTTGCTTAACCCCAATAGCCCTCTGAAAAGCAAAAAAAAAAAAAAAAGAAAGAAAGAAAGAAAGAAAGAAAGAAAGAAAGAAAGAAAGAAAGAAAGAAAGAAAGAAAGAAAGAAAAAGAAAATACTGTCAAGAAAAAAAAATTTAATGGTGATAGAGACAAGTAGGAACAAGAGTTCTGTTGTCAAATGAGACTACTATTTATTTGAAAACAGGCAAGGAGAGTTGTTGGAGGGAGCCTTCAATCTTTGGAGCTTATCATCTATATCTTATTGCAAGAATTATAAACTAATATATAATTAGTTATTGCAAAAATTATAAAACAAGAAGTTTATTTTAAAGGACTCATCAAAAGTTGCAAGTGTTTAGAAAGGGAGTCCTAGGGTAAAAGTGGAGGAGCCGCCCATAGGGCCTATTGTTTGTTGATTCTACAGAGCTAACTTAGAGGTGTCTATACTTCACTTTGGCCAAACCTCAGCCCCTGGAGGCCCTGTCTTTTCTGATGTCCTCTCAAGTTATTTTAAGAAGACAACTGCTTTACCCCTTTGCCTCTTTATTTTTGTTGCTCTATGTTGATCTCATGGCAATTTTCTATATGTTTCTGAAGGAAATCTGGAGAGCCTGGAAATTTCTGACCTACTCCACTATATTCCCCTACATCTATCCTCAAAACTTAACATGACTCTATTACAGAAAAGAAAAATTATCAGTTGTGGCAGCAGTCATTCATTCAGTTCAGGTCAAGAAACCCATAATAAGCAGCTGCTATGTGAAAGGCATTTGGGATACAAAAACAAAAATGAAACTATGTCAAGGAGTTTACATGCTATTGAGGGTAACACAACAAATACACAGACAAGTGTAGGGAGTTAATCTGGGATTTTTCTAATCTGCTTAATAAATTTAGAGAGCAGTGAGTTTTTCTTCAGAAGTCTTAGTTGTATCTCTCTTCTGCAAGATTTCCTAATGTATGGGCTATGAACTCATTTATTTTTACTTTGATAACTGTATTTCAATATAATTAGTTTCCTTTGGCATCTTGTGTGTTTCATTTTATGCACTTAAAAACATTATTCTGATAAAGGCTCCATAGAATTCACCAGCCTGCCAAAGGGAGGTCCATGATACAAAGAAAGGTTAATAATAATGATGACAGAAATAATTTTATTGTGCTTTAAGTTTTGCAATGCACTTCACAGATATTATTTCATTTAATCCTCATAACAACCTTGGGAAGTAGGTGCTATTTTAATACCATACTATAGATGAGAAAATTGAGGAAGACAATGGTTAAATGATTTATCCAGGGTCACACAGTAGGTGTTTTATTTGAAATTTGAACTCAGATCTCCCTTTCTCTAGGTCCAGTGTTCTAAGTACTATGTGACCTTGATACCCTAATTTTAAGAACCCTTGACCTACAGAAAAAAGTAGGGAAAGGCCATGGGGTAGGGAAGCAGAAAAGAAGTTGAGTTTCCCCAAGATAATGCCTTTTGCAACAAGGAAAAAAGGGAAGGAACAAGCAGAATTGGCCTTACTACCCAGAAATGCCAAGACTTCCAAGCAGAAAAAATGGGAGAGAACAGAAATTCATATTCTACATGTGTCATGGATATCCCATTTCACTCAGAAATCCCTGAGCTGGTTGAGTTCAATATTGGGGGTTCATATTCATCATTTAACTCATTCTGTCTAGTCTGTGTACCAGACTAGACAGAAAGCATAAATCAAACAGCCAAGAATTTGATTGGGATGGGACAGTCAAATAAATTGGGGGGAATCAACAATTATATAACTTCAACAATGCCCCACCCCCTCCACACCACATACAGAGACAAGTGTAATTTCACAGCAATGAAGAGATTGTAATCTGAATCTGAGAACTTGTTCCTTAAGTATGTTGATAACTCTACTTCAATATAATTGTTTTCCTTTTAATTCTATGTGCTTGATTTTATGCATTTAATAACACTATTCTAAAAAATGTCCATATGCTTCACCAGGCTGTCAAAGAGATCTGTGACACAAAAAAGTTAAGAATCCCAGCTTTAAATAATATTGGTATATGTTATTAGACAGTAGGCTTTAGAGACTGACCCCAACATGAATTGTTTGGCTTGGACCCTTGGGAGGACAAATCTTGCTTAGAAAAGTCACTTCTCTTCCAGGAGCCAAGATGACAGAGAAGGAAGCAAGTTGCACTCACTCTCCCATATTCACTTCTAGAAACCCAGAAAATATCACCCTAGGAAAAACCCTGGAATAGGCAAACCAACAGAAAGACAGGGTGCAGCAGTCTTGGAGCCCAGGAAGCTTGGAGGATTAACAGGAAAGGTCCCTCTTCCTCTGGTGGAAGGGGAGCAGTGCAGGACAGGAAGCATACCAGCAATCCAGTGACAAGCCCCACCTCAGCAAACCAGGGGGAGACCCTGAGCCCCAGGGTTATGGAGCAGGCAAGTGCTTCACCAAGACTCCCCAAGTGCTTTGGCACAGGCAGGAGAAGCAGTAGACTCCAGTTCAGAAACCCTCCAAGTATGCCAGCTGAAAGGCATCCTCCAGCAGCCAAATCCTTCAAGTGCTTCAAAACAGTCCAGGTGAGCAGGGATCCACCAGGGGCCAAACTGCCCTCCCCACCCCAACCCCAAGAACTTCAGTTTTGCTGACCCCATCTAGGTAAGCTATCAGACCCCTACAACCTCTAGCAGTCAACATCTGAGACCCCAGCACACAGAGCCAGTGACCAGGTCCCGGGACCCCAACACAAGAAGTTTGAGTCAGTGGCCCCTGTGCTCCAGCAGGAGAGCCCAACTTTAAAAGCCAGGAAATAGGCAAACACCATGAGCAAAAAGCAGAAATGGACAATGACCATAGATTCTCACTATGAGGACAGGGAAGATCAAAACACAAATTCAGAAGAAGACAACATTGTCAGTATTCCCACATGTGAAACCTCAAATGGGAATATTGAACTGGTCTCAAGTCTAAAAAGCCTTCTTGAAAAACTCAAAGAGAATTTTAAAAGTCAAGAAAAGTAGAAGAAAAAATTGAGAAAAGAAATGAAAGGTATGCAAGAGAAAGTCAATAGCTTAGAAAAGGAAGGACAAAAATTGATTATAGAAAACAAGTCCTTAAACAATACAATTGGCCAAATGGGAAAAAGTACACTGAAGAAAACAACTCCTTAAAAAGTGGAATTGGCCAAATGGAAAAGGAGGCACAAAATCTCACTGAAGGGAAGAATTCCTTAAAAAGTAAAATGGGCCAAATGGAAAAGGAGGTACAAAATCTAATTGAAGAAAACAATTCATTAAAAATTAAAACTTGGCAAGTAAAAATTAATGACTCTATTAGGCATCAAAAATCAATCAAACAAAATCAAAAGAATAAAAAAAATAGAAGAAAACATAAAATACCTCATTGGAAAAATAACTGACCTGGAAAATAGATACAGGAGAAATAATTTAAAAATTATTAGTCTACCTGAAATCCATGATTATAAAAAGAGCCTTGACAGCATCTTTCAAAAAATAATTAAGGAAAACTGCCCTAAGGTCCTAGAACCAGAGGGTAAAATAGTCATCAAAAGAATCCACCAATCACCTCCAAAAAAAGATACCAAATTGAAAATGCCAAGGAATATTGTAGCCAAATTCCAAAATTATCAGATCAAAGAGAATAAACTTCAAGCATTTAGAAACAAAAAAAATTAGCATCATGGAACCACAGTCAAGATTACGCAGGACCTTGCAGTTTCTATATTAAAAGACTGGAGGACTTGGAATATGATATTCCACAAAGCAAAGGAGTTTAGATTACAACTAAGGATCAAATACCCAACAAAATTGTACATAATCTTTCAGGGGAGGAAGAGAATATTCAATGAAATAGAGCACTTCCAAATCTTCCTGATGAAAAGACCAGAAAATTTGATCTTCAAATACAAGACTCAAGAGAGATATAAAAAGGTAAAGAGGTAAGAAAAAAAAATTAACATGTTATTCAATAAGGGCAAACTCTTTATTTCCCTACAACGAAAGATGATACTTGTTGAGAACTATATCTTCACTATAATATTTAGAAGGGGTATATATAGGCAGAGGGTGTGGATATAAATTGACTTTGATGTGATGACAAAAAAAAATCTAAGTGGTTAAAAGGGATTGTAATGGGAGAAGAGGAAAGGAAGAGGCAGAAAAGGGCAAATTACATCACATGAAGAGGAACAAAGAGGGAAAGAAGGGAGAGAAATGAGCATTGTTTGAGCCTTACTCTCATTGGATTTGGCTTAAAGAGGGAATAACATAATCAGGTGTAGAAATCTAACTTACTCTGTAGGAAGTAAGAGGGGAAAGGGGAAGAAAAAGGAGGGCAATGAGAGAAGGGAGGGCAGACGGAGGGAGACGGTAGTTGAAGGAAAAGTGACTTCTATGTGCTCTCCTTTTACTTAAAAAAAAGTCTTTATCAAAGATTTAGGTTTCTTTTTCACTTTCTCCCTTCTGTCTTTTATTTATGAATGTTACTTACCTTATGATACTCAACCCAACTTAGCAGATATTTATAAGTGTTTAGTATATACAAGACACTATGTTGGATGCCAGGAATAGAAAGGAGGCAGCTAGGTGGCTCAGTGAATGTGTGCTTGGAATTGTGCTTGGAGTCAGAAAGACCTGAACTCAAATCTGACCTCAGACATTCATTAGCTGTGTAACCCTGGTCAAGTCACTTAACCTCTGTCCCCTTTAATCCACTGGGAAATGAAATGGCAAATCACTCCAGTATCTTTGCAAAATAAATCCCATGGACACCATTAGCATGCCATGGAGCACAGGGTCATGAATAGCTGGATACAACTGAATGACTGAACAACATCAACGAATACAAAACCAAAAATCATGCTGTCTTTGAACAAAGAAAATGAACCAGAAACTGGTATTCCCAGAGTTTCTGACTGTCTCCCATGGCTGAAATGCTCTCCCTCCTACACTTCAACTCATGACTTTTCTGACTTCCTTTAAGTTCCAACTAAAATCCTAGGCTTCCCCAACCCTTCTTAATTATAGTGCCTTCCCTTTGTCAATGTTTTTCCTATCTATCCTGTATGTAGCTTGCCTTTTATATATTTGTTTTCATGTTGCCTTCCCCCTTAGAGTGAAGATAGGGTCTATATTCTGACTTTTTGTATCCCTAGTGTTTAGCACCATTCCTGGCATATAATAGCTGCTTAATAAATGTTTATTGATTGATAATGCACAAGCAAGAGAACCTTTTGCAAAGCACCTCCAAAATTATACCTGTCAGGAGTAATGTTCTAGTCCCAAGGCCACCCAGAAAACTTTTTAAAGGTGTATGTCCTTAAGCTAATTTTCTCTGAACACTTTCTCAATTGGAGCACTGTCCTCTAAAATGGTTCATCTCAGAGCCAATACTTCCTCCTTTCTTTCTTACCCCCAGAAAAAGTCAGGCCAAGAACTTTCATTCATAGTTGAGCAAGAACTGGCTTTGGTTCTCAGTCCCTTTTCATCCGCATCCCTCCTGATTCCACCCCTCCCCATCCCCAGACCCTTTAGCGACAGTATCTACTTTGTATGCCTTTTCCTAAGATTTCTAAGTTAACAAACTGAAGAGATGGAATTAAAATGCATAACTAAACTGCTCCAACTAGAGAAAAAATCCAGAATGAACCAAGAACCCCCCATCAATAGAAATTTAACAGCAAAAGCATTTTATTTTGCATTTAATCTGTTACTATAAAGTGTCTGATGTCTTAAGGAAAAGAATGAAGCTGACAGTTTTGTGTTGACTCCACAGTTCCCATTACTGACTCCTCTCATCTTTGTCCTGAAGCAAAAATAAATTTCCCTTTTTAAGCTTTTGATGATAAAAATCTCATCTGAAGCCTCATAAATGATCCTTTATTATCTATATTAATAATGAATAAATGTCTTTTGAATACCCCTGATCTTTTGCATTAATACCACCAGATGTATTATAGATAACCTTTTGATTTAACAGCACAAACTGTGAAACAATATTAAAACTGTAAAGGACTGAGCTTACTGGAGTCACTGAGGTCAAAATTATAAACATTTCTTTGCGTTCTATTTGTCCATTAGGTGACACTTAGCACCTGTCATCATTTATTTATTTATTGAGCATCTGTGAGTGTGTGTGAGACTCTGTGTGCCTATTTGGAATGGGAAGAGGAATAAAAAGAGGTATTGATATCTGCTTTGAGAAACCAAACTCGTGTGTGTTTATTTTCCTCACCCTTCTATTCACACATTCTCTGCTACATTCCCATTTTTTTCCCACTGAAGACTGAAGAAATCAGAAGAGACAGACATTTGATATAATTGGCCTACAAGATGCTTCTTATCATTTTCTGTATCCTTATCATCAAAAGCCTTATTATGTCCTGATTCCACTCAGTCAGTTATATATACCACAACCAGATCCTTGTCTATTATTCCTTTTGTTTCCCCTCTGTCATATTAAAAACTCTACATGGGGAAGGATTGTTTCTTTATCATCTTTCTAGTATCTCATTGTTGTTCAGTCATTTTTCATTAATGTCCAACTCTTCATGACCTTATTTGGGGTTTTCTTGGCAAAGGAACTGGAGTGGTTTGCCATTTCCTTCTCCAGCTCATTTTACAGATGAGGAAAGTGAGGCAAACTGGGTTAAGTGACTTGTCCAGGGTCACACAGCTAGGAGGTATCTGAGGCTGAATTTGAACTCAGGTCCTCCTGACTCCAGGGCCATCACTCTACTAGAGAAGTGCTTTGCACATACTAAATGCTTAAAAATAGTTGTTTAAATGCTATTTGGTTTTTAAAGTCCTTTGCAACCTAGTCTCTTCCTACCTTTATGGTCTTTTTACCATTTTTCCCCTCTAAATACTTTAAGATCTAGATTTTCTCACACATAACACTCTTATCTCCATACTCCATATATTTGTGCTAACTCTCCCAGATGCTTGGAATGCTCTTTTTTCCTCATCTCTGAGTCTTTGTATCTGTGGCTTCATTTAAGATTCTGCTCAAATCCTACTTTCTATAAGAGGACTTTCTTGGTCCATCTGCACCCTTCCCTCTCCAATACCTTCCCTCTCAGATTACCTTCAATGCCCCACCAAGTGGTATATGGGATGTTCAAGAAGGACTAGAACCTCTGGTGTGAGGACTACTGAACTCTTTCCACAGCTGCTCATTCACTTTTTGGTGTCTACCTGTCACCTGACTCTCACCTGTGGCTCCAAAAAGCTGTAGAATGCACAGCAGCCACACCCCAATAAAAACATCTTTGCACACTTGCTGAAGTAGGTTGAGGGTAACCCATGAGCCTCAAACCCATCAGTGAGTTAGACAAAGATACTGATGTGTATCCTAAGAACATGAAGACTTTCCCCAATGAAATTGATAGAGAAGAACAATTTGTTCCAAAGGCCATGAAGGTAGCTGACGCAGGTACTATGGAATTCTTAGAATTTTGTCAGACATCAAAGAAACCAAAGTCATCCATTACATCCTACACCATCACCAGTCATCCTGACTTTTGTCTTGCCACTGGACTTCAATGTCTGGAAGAGATAATGAGGTTGATGACTTTGTACAGCTTTGTCTCACTTTAATCTAACTCATAAGGAAGTCAAGATATCACCCTATGATGCCATTGGTTTTCTTCAGAAATGAAGGCCAAGGATGAACAACAAAAACCCTTCCATTTACACAATATATAACTAATACATACAAAGTCATTTGCATTTTATCTATTTCATCATAATATAAGCTCCTCCATGGACCACTGAACTATGAGTCAACAAAACTGGATTCCAATCCCAACTTTACCATTAGCAACTTGTATGACCTTGGACAGATGATTTCCTTCTCTGAGCTCAGTTTCCTTATTTGAATAAAAAAGGAAGGGGTGACCAGAATGAGTGTTGGACTTAGAGCTGAGAAAAGCTGGATTGAAATACTATCTATGACACTCACTAGGTGTGTTGACCATAGACAAGTCACTTAACTAACTCCTGTAAGATTCAGTTTTTCATCTGGAAAAAAAAGGAAAAATAACCCTTTGAATACCTATTGCATGGGATTGCTATGAGGCTCAAATGAAATAAGACATGCAAAGTACTGTGTAAACTTTAAAGCATTGTATAAATATCTATAATTATCATCATTTTTAACCTGTTCTACCCCTGAGATTCTATGAATCTAGCCCCTCCTTTATTTTTGCTCCTTGACCACTTTAATTATTCTATTCCTCAACATCTTTGTAGATTTGTGAAATCTTAGCATTTCAAAGCAATCTAGTGCTCATCTAGGTTCTAATCTAAATTTGCCATTTGATGAGGAAATAGGCCCAGAGAAATAAAATGACTTGTCTAAAATCACAGAGCTATTAACTAAGTGGCAGAACTGTGGTTTAATATCAAGTTTTTTGAACATCAATCCAGGGTTCTTTCTAATTCACTTTGCACTCATTGTTGGATTACTCCTGAAATCAATTAAAGGTTTACCCACTTTAAAGGGTTAACTCTGAGGAGGGATAGAGAAAAGAGATGAAATTGTCATCATTAGAAATTGTGCCCAGTTATCCTGAAGACATTAAAAAAAGGGAAAAGGACCTGTTTGTACAAAAATATTTAAATGATTCTTTTTTTGTGGTGGCTAAGAACTGGATATCAAGAAGATGCCCATCAATTGGAGAATGACTAAACAAGCTTTTTAAGTACTTACTATGATTGTGATGAAATATTATTATGCTATGAGAAATGATAAGCAGGATGATTTCAGAAAAACCTAGAAAGATTTCCATAAACTGATGCAAAGTGAAGTAAACAGAACCAGGAAAATGTTGTACATAGCAATATTGTTTGATGAAGAACTATGAATGACTTAGCTATTCTCAGCAATATAATGATCCAAGACAATTCCAAAAGACTCTTGATGAGGCATGCTGTTGGCCTCCAGAGAAAGAACTGATACTGTCTGAATACAAAATGAAGCATGCTATTTTCCCCTTTCATTTTTTTTTAATTCACGTCTACTTGTACAAAATGACTAATCTGGAAATGTTTTACATTATCACATATGTATAAATTATATTGGATTACTGTCTCAGGCAGAAGGGAGGGAAGGAAAGTAAGGAGAAATAGAATTTGGAACTCAAAACTTTTTTTAAAAATTTTAAATATTGTTTTAATATATAATTAGGTAAACCAAAATATTATATAATAATAAAAATAAAATTAAAAAAAGAAATCATGCCCAGTGACTAGGAAGTATTGGCCTTTTCTTGTTCTACTTTGGTAAGTATTCTAGTGCTCTTTGAACTCCTTCCTTTTCATCACTGTCATGCAATCAATCAGGCAGCAAGCATTTATGAAGCACCATATTCCAGGCACTGTGCTAAGTGGTTGGGTTATAATGAAGAGCAAAAGACAGTTCCTGCTATTTGTCCAACATTGTTTTTTCAGAGGCTCTCATAAGAAAGAAGGAAAAAATTTAAAGTTCTGGTTTCTTGTGAACAGTGCCATAATCTGAATCTAATGACAAATCATGAAGATAAGTTCAAATCACTGGAACACTGAGCAAATTTTTCTGTGAAGTTAAAAAATTAAAACCTCATGTTATTTTAATTATAATAAAATAATGAAGAAGGGAATTTTTTTAAAAAGGTATAACTTTCACTCTAACATTTTGGTCCTCCCATTTCTGCTTCTTCAGTACCTACTCTCTACTCAATTCTTAGCATTCCTCAGTCTTCATATCCTCCATTTTATGGAAACTTACCTCTCAAAGATCCAAAGGTCAAAATGACTCTTGATGGTGACTTCCAATGTCTTTTTAAGGTTATTTTTCTTCCTTGACCTCTCTACGGCCTTTAAGATATCTGACCACCCTCATCTTAGTCAGAGTTGAAACTTTGGAGAAAGAAAGGGTAACTGGCATAGGGATTTTGTAGAGCTTTGTATCTGCTTCAGACTCTGCACATGATAGGTATTTCTGTATTTAAGTTTAACCAATCAATCAGTAAACTTTTTAAAGTACCTACTATGTGTCAGGCACTGTACTGAGCACTAGGTACACAAAAAGTGGCAAAAGACTGTCCCTGCCCTTAAGGAGCTTACAATTTAATGAGGCAAAGGACATTAATCAATCACTAAACAAGTAGAGCTAGGTGATGCAGTGGATGGATTGCTGGGCCTGGAGTCAGGAAGGCTCATCTTCCTGAATTCAAAACTGGCTTCAGACATTTACTTAACTATGTGACCCTAGACAAGTCACTCAATCCTATTTGCCTCACTTTCTTCATTCTATAACATGAGCTGAAGAAGAAAATGACAAACCACTTCAGTATCTTTGCCAAGGAAACCCCCAACTAAAGTCACAAGGAGTCTGAAACAAGTGAAAACAACTGAACAATAGCAATAAATGGCCCAGGCATTGTGCCAAGTACTGGGGATGGGATAGAAAAAGAGGCAAAGGACAGTCCCTGCCCTCAGGAAGTTTATAATCGAATGGGGGAAACAACATGCATATAAATAAAACAAAGAGGCAGCTAGGTGGTGTGAATAAAGTGCCAGACCTGGAGTCAGGAAGATTCATTTTTGTGAATTCAGATCTGGCCTCAGATACTTACTAGCTATGTAACCCTGAGTAAGTCACTTAATCTTATTTTCCTCAGTTCACTCATCTGTAAAATGAGCTAGAGAAGGCAATGGCAAACCACTCCAGTAATCTTTACCAAATGGGGTCACAAAGAGTCAGACATTACTTAAATAACTGAAGAAAAATAAATAGAGGGAAGGCACTGGAATTAAGCACTTCCTGTGGAAGGTGGGATTTTATTTGGGACTTTAAAAAGTCTGAGAGGTCAGGAGCTAGAGCAGAGGAGGGAGATATGGAGTGTCTTAATCCAGGAAGGAGCCAGGAAGCCAGTGTCACTGGATTGAAGAGTTTGTGTTGGACAGTAAGGTATAATAAGACTGGAAAGATAAGTGGTAGCAAAGTTATAAAGGACATTGAATGCCAAGCAGAGCATTTTATATTTGCTTCTGCTGCCAATAGGAAATAACTGGAGTTATTAAGTATTGGGGGGCTGTATTGTTAATAGGACATAAAATATTCACCACCCATTAATAGGCCTCATGTGGAGTCCATTAAGGTAAGCTTGTTTAAGAGAGGCTTTCTTATAGGAAGGCTTTCACACTTTTTGTTAATTTCTAATTATGCACTGAGTCATGAGGTTGTGATGCTCTATGGCTCTAAAAAGTGTATATATACTCTGAGGTTAGCATTTTGCTTTGGGGCTCACTCATTGGAAAAATGTTGTTGTGATTTGACTAGATGAGACTCTGGGTAGCCACTAAGGAGCCCCCCAGCTTTGAAAAACCCAGATGTTGGTGCTTCTCTCTCTGTTAACTATGTATGTATTGCCTTGGTCAGACAGGTGGATCTGTCTGTTGATCTGTGCTAATTTCTCAGACAGTTAGAAGCTTTGTCTGTTGGTCTTTATTTCTCTGCTTATATTTTCTTTGTATTTTCTCTAAAGTTCAGGGTGCTGACTTTTCCCCTAAACCAGTAAAGGCAATTAAAAAAGATTGTCAATTCCTTAAACAGCTATCTTTCCTAGTAAAGCTGATATAAGAATCTGTTGTAGCAACCATCCTGGGTATGTCACTGTGGTTGCAGTTATGGGGGGAATACGGTGGGGGGGGGGGGCAAGTTGTGATATGATCAGACCTGAACTTTAAGAAAATCACCTTAGTGGCTGAATAGAGGGTGGATTGGAGTGGTGAGAGACTTGAGGCAAGCAAATCCACTGGCAGCTTTTACATGGGATATCCCAAGCATAAGGGATATGGGCCTGCAGTGTCAAAGGAGAAAATGGAACATATTGGAGAGATACTACAAAGGTGAAATTGACAATCCTTGGCAACAGCTTGAAAGGAGAGGAGGGGTACGTAGTGAGGAATCCAGGATGCTCCTAAGTTATAAATTTGAGGGATTGGGAAGATAGTGGTGCATTTTAAACATATTGAGTTTAAGATGTACACTGAATATCCAGTTTGAGATGTCTGAAAGACATTTGGAAATGTAAAATTGGAGGTCAGCAGACAATTTGGGCAGGGTAAGAATTAGCAAAGAGATGGTAATTAAATCCATGGGAGTTAATGGTATTGAAATAATACAGAGGGAGAAGAGAAGAGGGGCCAGAATAGAAGCCTGAGGAACATATATGGTGAGAAGGAGTGATCTACATGAGGATTCAGTGGAAATAGAGATGGAGAAGTCAGAGAGATAGGAGAAAACCAGGAGAGAGTGATGCCCTGAAAACCTAGAGAGAAGAAAGGAATAGAGAGAGATTAATGATGTCAAAGGCTGCAGGGAGATTGAGAAGAACAAGAATTGAGTAAAGGCCAATGAATTTGGCAACTAAGAGATCACTAGTAACTTTGGAGAGATCAGTCTTTATGCAATAATAAAGGCAGAAACCAGACTGTAAAGGGTTAAGAAGAGAGGGAGAGGAGAGAAAATGGAGGCACCTATTGTAGACCCTTTTATTTAGCTACAAAGGACAAAAGAGATATAGGATGATGGCTCAAGTGAATGAAAGGACCAAATGAAGATTTTTTTCAATATTTTTAAGAGAGATATGGACATGTTTGTAGACAGTAGAGAATGAGCCGATACACAGATACACAGAAATAGATTCAAAATAAGTGAAAGAGAGTCAGATTAAGGGGGAAGAAATGTGTTGGAGGGAACAGGATGGAATAGGATCACCTGAACAAATACAGGGGTTAACCTTGGTAAGAAGTAAGACCACGTTATCATATGAGACAAAGGGAAAAAAGAAGAAAGTATCAAAAGGCACCTGAGGGATAGTCAATGGGGAAGAGACAAGAGGAAGCTCATGGTGAATGGCCTCGATTTTTCTGTGAAATAAGAAACAAGGTTCTCATCTGAGAGCATGGGAATTGGGGGAACCATGGAAGGTTTGAGGAAGGATGAAAAGTTTTGGAAGAGCTGCTGTGGAGAGTGAGATAGTGAGTTGATAGTGGAGGTAAAGTGGGATTGCTTAGCAGCATTAAGGGCCCAGATGAAGTTGTGTAACAAATTTGTAGAGGATCCAATCAAATGGTTGAATAATTTTCTCCACTTTCATTCAACAATATGTGTTTAAGAGAGAAGGAGACAAATGTTGGGAATGATCTAAGGCTAAGACTTGACTGGGAATAATCAGTGATATGATAAGGGGGCTAGGGATTTAAGAGACGAGGACAGTGTAGGGTTGAATTGATTTATCAAGGGGTCAGGATGGGGAAAAGAGAGAATGGCTAGTACAGGGGAGATGTCCTAGAAAAGAACTTATCAAAGTATTCAAGGTCATATTAGAGTTAAAGAGTAGAGTTTTGTAAGGAAAGGCAGAGAAAGAGGAGAAAAGCTAATAGATAATGGTCAGATAAGTGGATTTCAGAATTCCTGAACATGGAGGTGGTGCATTTGTGGGTAATGGCAACATCAAGAGTATGACCATTTTTATGTGTAGTGAAGGAGTAGCACCAGGAAGGTTCTATTTGTCTTTGTATTTAAGCTAAATTAGCATAGTGTAGTACACAGAACATTGTATTTATTATCAGAACAACTGGATTTTCTAAGATTTTCTGTGTGATAATAGATGAGTACTTTTTCATCTACAAAGTTAGGTGCCCTGACTAAATGTTTTCTAAGACCTCTTGCACTCTCATTGTGTTAATGATGTATCCAGATACCATCCTGGGTCCTCACTGCCTCCACCGCTGAAGACTTTTCTGGTATTGATGATGTTTCCTCAATAAGGTACGAATTAATTTTTCTTGTATTGGATGACCTTATTAAAACCACACTGAGTAGCTTGGTTCTCATGTGCATGCTCCTGTTTTCCATAAATGAAGAATGTTTCTCTCGGTTTATTGATTGAGTTTTTATGAATTACTGTGAGCACTGTATTCCTAACTGATTTGTAGGTTGTTTTTTTTTTCTGTTTTTAGTCTAAGATTTTTTTTAACTCTTCCCCCTTCTCCCTGATGTAAGATTCAATGTTTTACAACAGACTTACGACCAAAATTTATTCTAAGCATCAGCCACAAAATTTCTTTATGTAGTACATTCATCTGTAAATAATTTTTGTGTAATCTCGGAAGGGGTGGGGGCCAAGGGGGCCACGGCAGCAGCAGGAGTAGTGGCGGCCTCGTGATTTCTGCCACTGCTGCCGGGGGCGGGGGCGGCAGGATGGCCGACGGGTTTGGCGGCCAAGAGAAATGCAGCGACCAGAGGCTGGTCTCGCTACCTTTATCTCGCATTCGGGTGATCATGAAGAGCTCCCCGGAGGTGTCCGGCATCAATCATGAGGCTCTGGTGCTCACGGCCAAGGCCACAGAACTCTTTGTTCAGTATCTAGCCACCTATTCCTGTAAACATGGCAATGGAAAAGAGAAGAAAGCACTTATTTACAGCGACTTATCAAATACTGCAGAAGGATCGGAAACCTTTCAGTTTCTTGCAGATATATTACCCAAGAAGATTTTAGCTAGCAAATACCTGAAAATGCTTAAAGAAGAAAAGGGGGAAGGAGAGGAAGAAGAGGAGGAGGAAGATGAAGATGAGAGTGAGGAGGAAGAAGCTGAATCTTAAAACATAAAATTCAACATTTTATAATTAACCTAAATTGTGCTCCAACCCTGCTTCTGCACTTGGTTCCCTTTCTCCTAAACTAATACAGAGCTGTTAAATTTTATCCCCATAACTTTTCTATGACTCCCAATAGATCGTATTATTTTTAGGATAGAATTTTATATCCATCTGTCCACTTCAGCCTAAGAAGTAAAACAAAAACCTCTAATTTACATTACATTTCAAGGTATCACTAAGTTGTATATTTATTCTACTATCTTGTCTTATTTGACATTGAACTTCTACATCCTTAAGGGAAACAAACATGAAATGCTTATCTTTTTCATTAATTGATATAGATTTAAGTTCTAGTGATAGTAAATGTAAATTAATATACATATATTATGAAATTATTTCACTTGTGGACCATACTCATTTTCAGTTGAATATGTAGTTTATTTTGAGTTAAATATGTGGTACATACATATTAATTTCTGTATAGCAAGAAATTTTACTGTTTGATAAAAGAGTGCTATATTTTTTACTGTAAAAGATTTTTCAATTCTGTATTTTAAAAAAAATTGTACATAATTTTCCTCCCAATAAAAATGGTCCATAAATCGGAGTAAAAAAATAATAATTTTTGTGTAAAATTTGACAGAAAAGGATATTTACTACACTGTAAATACATGTCACAACATATTGTATTATTTTACTTTTTTTGTGAAGCTACATGGATACCTAGATATCACACAACTTTAATTATTCTTATGTTAGTATTGTTAACTCCTTGTGATGTGCAATTATATCATTTAAAATAAATGTTTTGTACTACAAAATCATATTACTATGTGATAACTTATTCTTCTTTCTACTGGGGCTTAAATTCTGATGATGTTTCCTTATCTACAATCCTTTTATTACTGCAAGTGAGTACACATCAACAGGAAAGCAGCTGCTAAAGGAAACAAAATCCATAATTATAGGTAAAACTGTAGAAATCATAATTTCAGATAATTGTTGTTCCCTGACTTCATTTTCCTCATTCTCATAAATGTACTGCCTCATATTTTGAAATAGAATATAAATTTCATCCGCAAAAACAAACAAAACCCCACATTGAAGAAGATGGCCAATTCATTCACCTGGCCTAACTCGGAGAAAGAATTATGTAATTATATCAGTTTAGTTAGAGGCCGCTGTGGTGCAGTTAGAGGACTCAGGAAGAGAGACTGAGGCTGATGACATTGTGCAACTCTGCCTTAAATCTAATACATAAACAAGGCAAGACATCACCCTGTGATGTCATTGGTCTTCTCTGAAACAAAGGACAAATAACAGTGGTATACAAAGAAGCTGTTTAATAACAGACTACCAAAGAAGACAAGTAGAAAAATAATAATAAAAATTATTATTATTATTGCTGTTTATCATTATTACAGAGAGATAATTTGGCATAGAGGCTACAAAGCTGACCTCAAAGCCAGGAAGATCTGATCAGGTCTCACCTTTGTTACATACTGGTCACATGACCCTGGGCAAGTTATTTGGCATATCTGTGCTCTCTAGGCAACTTTCTAAGACTGTAAGTTACAAAGAAGATAGAAGAAATTTCCTTACCTGAAAATTCTCAATGAGAATGCAATCACAAGTCACAGGGTAGTTATGTAATATAATGGATATAAATTGCTGAGCCTGGTGTCAGGAAAGACCTGAGTTTAAATTTTACCTTAGACACTTAACTGGGCAAATCACTTAATCTCTGCAGATCCAGTTTCCTCATCTATAAAAAATATTAATATCTATCTCCCAAGGTTATTATGAGGATCAAATGAGAGAACACATTCAAAGCACATTTCAAAACTCAAGGTTCTTAGAAATGATGGTTATTAATATTCTATTGACTATACTATACTATCTACTATATACCATGCTGTCTTTCTCAAATTCAGAAAACATGACACGTACTATTAAATACTAAATTTGACGGGAGAATATCTTCCCTTGAAGAAGCTCTATCTTGAAAAAGAATTGTTTCTGTATTTGCTCAAGGTATAAAAATTTGTATCAGACATGTAGCAAGAATTCAGAAAATGATGATTGGATAAGTGTGTATGTTCCCCTTTTCACAAATATGGATTAAGTATATGTGTACTGAGCTTGTCAGTTATTTTGTATTTACTTACAAGATCATCAAATGGATTAATTATATGCTTCTTCTCTAGATGATGGCTTGTGATCTCAGATGAATAGAATTCTATCGTTCTGAGAGGTACAAACAAAATGCTTTCTAAGTTTCAAAGATGAACATATTTTGTTGTTGTTTGGTCATTTCAGTTTTGTCTGACTCTTCATGACCCTATCTGGGGTTTTCTTGGCAGAGATACTGGATTGGTTTGCCATTTCCTTCTCTGACTCATTTTATAGATGAGGAAACTGAGGCAAACAAGGCTATATGACTTGCCCAAGGTCACACCTACTTAGTATCCGAGGCCAGACTTGAACTCAGGTGTTCCTAACTCTAGACCAGGTGCTCTATCCACTGTGCCACCTAGCTGTATATGTGTGTGTATGCATACATGTGCACATACATATATATATATATGTATATATCACATGTAAAAGAATATATCATGAATATGCTTAGATATGTACATGTTGCCTCACTAATGAAATGTAAACTCCCCAAAGGCAGAAACTTTCATGTTTGTCTTTATATCTCCAGTGCCTAGCACAGTGCATGGCACATTGTAGGCATTAGATAAATAATTATTGATTGATTGGTTGACACAATGGATTGAATTCTACATGAGGCTGACACAAAGCATTTATTTTGGACTACTAGAAATAACTAGTATAATTATCCCTTTTTTTCAGAACAATATTATACAATCTGTATATAGTCTTAGGGCTTTTTTCTGTCTTTGTACTTTTTCACTTGTGAGGAAAGAAGGTTGCTTGAAGGCTTGTATTTTTGCATGCTTAAAGGCAACATTGCAGGCTAATTACTAAGTAAGGAACACCAAAATATTAGTCCTGGAGATTATCAGTGTAAGCTTCTTAAACAAAGGGCACCTTGGTCAGTGCAACAGTCCAGAAACTTGAAGAGACCTAATGTAAAGGCTGAGTTCCTTTGTAATATGTACTGCTAAAGAGGATGGTTTTTGTTTGTTTGTTTGTTTGTTTTACAAGGCAAGGAACTCTGGGACTTCAGGAGGTCCCCCTAGGATTGACTTCTCTGGTATATCTCAGGTACAAGGTAGTGAATACTGTAAACAGACTAGGGTTTTATATTGCTGATGTCTTTGGGCCTTTCCTCTTACCCTGTGAACCTGTTCCAAAAATGCAGGAACAACAAATGTGAGCTGATTGTCCTCTTGGGGGAAGATAAGATATTCTTGCCTTGGGTAATAGGTCTATCTTCTGAGATCCCTTTCTATTCAAAGATTTGAGAATTTTTATATATTTTGCAAAATTTCAGAAACAGAGGCAGAAAGAAAAAGAGGGATACAGACCAAAAAAAAAAAAAAAAGCCAACCAAGAGAAAGGAGAGGGAAGAAGGAATGCCTTTATTTGAACCTTGTATATCATCAAGATGTGAGGACAATGTCTTCATAAATTAAAATTGTATTTTTTTCTATTGCTTTTTCCCTTTAATCGTAGTATTGAGCTTGTTTTCTTTAATTCTGAAGGATTTCTGTGTCTTTGACCCTGAAACCTCCTCCCTGATCAGCATGCTGCATGACTGGTCTTTCTAATAGGTATTCTTAGGTTGCTTTGTTGCCTCCAAGACATTCCCCCTCCCCCCATTTCTCCACATTAACCCACATTTTCTGTGTAATAGTGCAGTCACCAACACCATTAAAACAATCCCCATCTGTTTGCATCACTTCTCTCCTTTTTGATACATTTTAAATATAACTTCCCTACAATTATTTAATTCAAACTCATAAATGCAACTTTTTATTTTATAAACTGAAATTTTATTGATATCTTAATTTCTATATAATTTATACTTCCCATTATATCCCTTCCCTACTCCTTTCCTAGAGAGCCAACCCATATAACAAATAATTTTAAAAGAGGAGAGAAAAAGCAAAACTAACAAAATAGTTAAAATGTCTAATATCTGTAGTGTCCCATATTCATAGTCTTCAAGCTGAGAATGAAAGAAAGAAAGAGAGAAAGAAAGAAAGAAAGAAAGAAAGAAAGAAAGAAAGAAAGGAAAGAGAGAGAGAGAGAAAGAAAGAAAGAGAGAGAGAAAGAAAGAAAGAAAGAAAGAAAGAAAGAAAGAAAGAAAGAAAGAAAGAAAGAAAGAAAGAAAGAAAGAAAGAAAAAAAGAAAGGAAGGAAGGAAGGAAGGAAGGAAGGAAGGAAGGAAGGAAGGAAGGAAGGAAGGAAAGAAGGAAGAGGATGGAGAGAGCTATCTTCTATTTTTGTCTTCTGTTTTTGTCTTCTTTCTGGCTAAAATTGGTCATTTTGTTTCATAGGATATAGTTTAATTGCTCTTGTTGTGTTTTCCATTTACAACTTTTTAGTCATGGTTCACATAATTTTCCTGGTTCTGCTTAATTCACTTTGTAGCAGTTCACACATCTTCCCGAGATTCTCTATTTATTATTCATAGTTTTTTACAACATAGTAATATTATATTATTCACATTCTATAATTTTAGTCATTCCCCAATAAAGAGATATCTAGTTTTATTCCAGTTTTTTACTACTAAAAAAGTACTGTTATAAATATTTGGTGTATTTTGGGGTCTTTCTCTTTATAATTGACCTCCTTGGGGTATGTTCCTATCAATGGAATGTGAGGTTCTATTTGAACAAAAACAAGTAATTTAATGCAGAGGTGTCAAACACAGGCCAAACCAGATTAAAAAGTAATTAGGAAATATCTAATAAAATACAATAGAACAAAGATAATGTTAACAGGTGGTTTTCTAAGTCAATATTCTGTGTTGAGACCTTGATATATGGTTTTGTAGCCCCCAACTTTCTGTTTGAAAGGGGCAGGGCATGGGGGGCAGCTTCTATTATTGGTAATAGAGGAAATAGTGGCTTTATTCAAGGTTCCATACATATAGTTACAGCCTTCATTGCAGACACCAATATGGTAAGAGTTGCCAATTAAGAGGTCTCATCACGCACCGTCTCTAGATGGCATACATTCCCATTAATGTTCCTATGAGTCTTATTTCTTCTTTTTGGCTAAAACTGGTCATTTTAATTTCATAACATTCAGTTTTGGATAGAAAGGGCCCACCTTTTAATCGCTGGTCCTAAATTGATACGGTAATTTAAAACTAAAAACTCTCCCAATTGCGGGGGGATTTATCTGGCTTAACTCTACTCATCTGCTACCAAACCACTAATATTTGCATTATTGAGCAAGTGCATTTAACAAAATATATCAGAAACTTACATGAATGTATATGTAATAATTATGCCTATCAAAATTCTATCCTAAGACTGGTGAGTTGCTAGAATCACTGGTAGGGAAAAAAACCGGAAAGATTGAATACAGGAGCCAAGTACTAAGCAACGTAGGGGGAAAGGAAAGAAATTTTTTTCACCCCTTCTCTGCAAGCTTTTTCACTCTCAGACTCAGAATTTAGATGAGGTATATCCAACTCTCCTGCTAGATACTAAGACTGGGAGGAGGAGAGGAGAGGGTAGAGAAAGAAAAAAGAATACCTTTTTCATCCCCTACACAGGTCTTACTTTTCAATTGCTTTGAGGGCTTCAGTGCTTAACTATTTACAGCCCCAGAGATATGATCGCTGGGCTTGTAACAGGCAGGCTCCTGAGACATGATCATTGTGTGACCACTGGCAAGGCGCTTAAACTCTGTGTCCCAGGCCACTGTTCTGCTACTTTGACAGTGCACCCATATCAGTTTAAAAAAATGTTTATATAGGCATGTACCACTAAACTAATATGTTGCATTTTGAAGCATACACAAAAAATAAACATCAAAAAAGGAGATTGAAGTAAAATATTTTCAAATACTTTATTTTTAATGATACAGAAACCTCTTTTGTTCTCACAAAATGTTAATTTTCTAATCCTTAAATACTGACATTAGAAGCATACTCTCTATGTTCTGATTTGTTAATGGTTTTTGATGTCCTATATCTCACTCAGCATTTCTAACATGATCCACATTGGCTGCTTAAAAATTCTGGGTGTTTTACCTGAATTCTTAATAATTCAGAAACAAGCCACTATTTCTTCAAATTTGTTATTAAAAGATATAATAATTATTAATGTTATGGTTCTGTAGGAAACTTAAATTTTGAAATTCTTCCATTTAAGGAAGGGGCAGATTGCTGGTTGCCATCAAAGAGCATATGCACAAATCTTAACTCACCATGTTATGTAACAGAAGTCTTATTACATAACATTATTGTAGAGACTGGATATTTTGTGTATAAACAAGACTATTTTTAAATTTCCTACTTTTCTTCTTATATGTTGTTTAAAGTCATAAACAGTGTAAAAAAAACAAGGCATAGTATAACTTTAATAAAAAAACACATTGTTGGGGGCAGAGCCAAGATGGCAGAGTAGAAACAGCTCATCCAAGCCACTCTGCCCCCAGATTCCCCCCAAACTATGTAAAAGGGGACTCTAAACAACTTCTGGAGCCCCAGCACCCACAGAACAACACAGAGAAGCTAACCTCCCACTGAGGACAGCCCAGCAGCCCTGCAGGAAGGACCAGCGCAGCAGTCTGGGAGCTGGCAGTGCGCAGCACGCAGAGCGTGGGAAGCCGAGCCGAGCCGGAGCTGAGGTCCCCTTGAGCTGAGGTTTTAGCAGCCTTGTACAATATATCTACTATGATAATGTTTTGCATAGCTAGATATGTACAACATATACTGAATTACTTATCTCCCCAGAGGGAATGGGTGACAAGGGAAGAAGGAAATGGATCTGAAAGTTGAGGTCTTAACATTAAATGTTTCAAATATATATAAATACTATTATTAATACTCTTTTGCTTATAATTGGGAGATAAGATGTGCAGGCATTGGGACACAAAGATTCACCTTCCTCTAATGGAAAAAGTCGAAGGGGGTATGGGAGAAGGTATGGGAGAGAGCAGATTGGAGGAAGTGATATCTTGTGGGAGATATTCTGGGAGGTTGGGTAGGGGAATAACGAGGGGAAAATGATTGTAACTCAAAATCTGGCGGAAATGAATGATGTGAAACAGAAGTTAATAAAGCATTTGCTTAATAGGAAAAAAAATAATAATCCTTCAGTATGTTCAAGGTTGTATGATATCTAGCATCTAGTATCCTTGACATTTATTTACTTGCTGTGATCCATCAGCTCTTTGTGATTTCATCTTCTTAGGTGCCAACTAGAATGTTTCAGATTGGAAGTATTTGCATCCAACAATATTTCATGTGCTTACTCAATGAGGATAAAATATATAAAACTTTTCATAATAAAAAAAAACACATTGTTATAAATTTTTATCAGCAATTGAAATGTAAGTTCCACTTGATTTAGTTTTCACATAGTTTTGAAGTATTTCATATACTTAATACAAAGTTATTATTTTAATTTTGAGAAATGGTATTGTAGGTTTCAAAAAACAGTAAACTATGAAATATAAAGACAGTATCAGTATTTCATTCTATGGTTTATTTGCACTGACAACACAAGAAGTAGTATTTTAAAATAACAATTTAAACTTTAGTCTGAGACAACAAAAATTATTTTTAAATTTATCTAGTTCATGAAAATGAATATCATTGTTTGGTCCATCTATGAAGGGTAATGGTGTTTTTAACATAAAATTCATCAAACCAGTTGCAATCTTTGATAAAGATTTTATTCATTGTGCTTTATTCTTTGACACATGCTGTTGCCAAAAGGGCAACATTTTCAGTTTTTCTTAAAATATTTATTACTGGGGAGCAATTGCAGGCTATTAGATATACTTTAATTTTTAAGTATTGGTTGTTGAATAGTGTCAAAAAGACTTTCTGAAAATGAAGCTATGGATATTTGTGACATGTTGAGGGACTTTGGGCAGTGTAGGAGTGAGGTGATCTGTCATCATATAAGTGGTTTTCCTATGATATCTGATAAATAGTTGTAGGGCAGCTAGGTGGCACGGGGCCAGCTGGGAGTCAGGAAGACTTATCTTCCTGAGTTCAAATATGACTAGCTGTGTTACTCTGTGCAAGTCACTTTACCTCTCAGCTCCTCATGTGTAAAATGATCTGGAGAAGAAATTGGCCAACCCTAGAATCTTTGCCAAGAAACCCCAAATTGGATCATACAGACTCAGATACAACTGGAAAAAAAATTGAACTGAAAGTTTTACAAATAACTGAGAAGATGGTGTAGCACCAATGTAATATTTACAGCGCCCACAATCATGATAAAGACAGTGACTATAAATATCACATGATGTTTGATTGCAAAATCTGCCAAACTCTCCAGATAGAGGATAAAGCTGAAGGATTTAGACACTATAAAACCGAATCCCCAAACCAGTAAGCCGATTCCATCATAGTACCAAAGATATTCAGAAGCCATAATAATGCTGAGAGCCATGCCATCCTTTAGCCTTTCCACAAACCAATATGAGATCAATATTTACTCACAAAACTCTATCCCCTTCCCTAAACTCCTCTGTCTCCCAACTGTCTCCAACTGTTTCCAACTGTCTCCAACTGTCAGACTTGCTCTCTACCAGCTTCTCTGTGGGCTCTGCTTCTCCTCAGCAAACTCTTATCACCACAGGCTCCATGTAACTACATTCAGCCTATCACGGGGCAGAGATTATCTTCACAGCAGGGGAGGTCTTCAGACTCCCCCCTAGGTCTATTAAGGGGCAGGGAAGATCTTCAAATTCCCTTTCCCATTACTGATGAAAAAGAGGATTCACTTTTTCATCATCAGAGGTCTTCAACAGTAGCCAGAATGTTAAAATAAGTAGCCATATGAACCACAATAATAATCCCAGATTTAGATAGCCATTTCCACTTTAGACAGTTCAGTGTTTTAAATCATAATACTTCTTAGAAAAAGATGAATGCTGTAAGCTAATTAGTCTAAATCTTCATTGATAAATGAGTATACCTCACTTGAATTGAGTAATATACTTTTTAATCAAATCTTATATAGACAATAACTTAGCCAAAAATTTTTAATTGCCTAGGGTCATGCATACCCTATGGGTATTTCTGGGCTAAATGGTTCATGAGATACAACAAGAATTCTTCTCTCATACCAGGATACCACTCTGAATCCATTCATTTAGTGATACAAGACATAGTTTATTAATGCATTGCCCTTCCCATAAGAACTTAAGAAACACTTGTTGAATGAATGAATTAGAAGGCATTCAAAGATTTACTAGTGTAGTGAGTATGGTCTGGCTCCCTCTTCCAGAGCCAGACCAGCTACATCCTTCCCCTCAGAGTTCTAGAAGGCACCCTGAGAGGTTTGTGGACTACATCTTCTCTAATTCTTAAGCCCCAACCTGCTGTGCCTCTATCACCATTAGGTGCCATTTACTGATGCACCGCAGTTCTATGGTATCCACTTAACATCAATTAGCTTTTAGAAAAAAAGTATTTATTTTTTAAAAGATAGCAATAACAAAAATACAAATGCTTACCTCTCCAATATTTCAGGATCACCTGTCCCCTATTCCTTTTCAATCTTTAGGAAGAGTAGGCTCACTCTTAGCACAGTTTCTACATAACATTGGTCACACCAAGATCATGCTCATGAGCTTTACAATTGTTGGAAGAGCCTTCATCTCAGTTAACAGCTGGTCAGGTCTTGAATGCCCTTCCTCCTCTGGACACTAATGCAGAACTGACTGCAAAACCTTGCTTGATTTCCTGACATTTAACACTCACAAGATTGAAGGTTCTAATCCCTTCTGCTAGAATGGAAAAGAATAAACACACAGGCCAAGGATTGAGGCCAACCCATTTCTTGGGGCCATAAGACCTGAGAGTGGGGAAAACCCAAGGTCTTTCTCCTTATGACATTGTCTCTCACCAGATGCCATCAGTAACAAGCCTCCACAGTACATCTGAAGAGAAGGAAGGGAAAAGATTAAGCCAAGGGTGATGAAAGCAATTTTGAAGAAAAGTTCTTCCAGTTCTGGTTTTGTAGATAATCAAAAAAAAACTTCTCTTAACAATATGGCTAGTAGACCAGAAACAGTTATGGGCTCTCTACAAGTGATCCATAGTGTTTCCAAGATGCTCTCATTGTACAACATCACAATTCTGACGGAAGCAGGCTACTAAGTTTCTCCACCCAGGGAGGTGCTTCATACATGAACCAGACCTCCCCTGCACAAGTGTGTTCTAGAGAGGCACGTGTCCAGATTAAGCACAATTTAAATCCTCCATGCATGGGCTGAACAGGTACAAACTCCCAACATTTTCCCCATAAAATGTGAATTAAAGGGCCTTCCTATGAGTCTTAAGAAAATATTTTAATCATCACCAAGAAGCCCAAAGTATTTTCTTTAACAACTGCCCATAAGCAGTTGTGAAGCCAAATTTTACCTCTTGTTCATCAGGCAATGATTCTGTGTTTTTAGGCTGCTAGGGTTCTTTTCAGTGCGTTAGTGCATTTCCTGCTACAGCTTTTAAAATTTGCTGCCTTTTAATCTCACTCTATCCTCTCCCACCCCCTTCTCTCACACATATAGACACATGTATATGCCAGCCACACTTATTCTCTCTCACACACAAAATCCAACCACCTTCCTCTTAAACTAGAACAAACTATTTAATAAATCTTTACTTCCTTTTCCCCAGTCTCCAATAACCCACTATAATTATTTCTTAATGGGCCAACTTTCACTTTTACCATCTGCCTACTGAATATATGTTGGAGGAAACCCATTTGCTCACTGAAATATTTTTTGCACTTGGATTTTCCATATTTCTCTTTTTCCCACTTATCCTAGAAAATGTTTTGGATCATTTTCTCTCTACTCAACTTTACCCCACCCCTCTCCAGATTCCTTAATGTTTTGAATCTTATGTGCTTAGCTTAGTATTAACTTCATATTCAGGGACTCCTTGCTTTAGATGAGACTTCCTCACAACAGTAGGTAAAACTGTCCCATGATCCCATTATTAATAAGTGATAGAGCTGGAACTTGAATCCTAGTCCTTTGACTCAAAATCCAGTGTCCTTTCATTTACACTGACTGCTTTATATAGCAAGGCAGACATACTTGAAGGAAATAGAACTTTTCTCCTAAAACAGACCACCTGTTAGCATTCAGGTGATGCCAATGTTAAGTCAGCATAGGAAGGATTGTCCAGGTCCCCATTCAAGTGTGACTCTTCAGGTCACCAACAGGAAGATATTAAGAATATGATCAAACCCTTTCAAAGAAAAGGGTTTCCAGATTATGACAACCTTGGATGCTATATTTCATTTATCTATGTCTCTGCATTTGCCTTTTTGATCTTCATGATCCTATAAGAGGATATAATATGCCAGGACCACTAAGGCTCAGAATAAAATTAGACTGATGGTAGATGTTATAAAAGAATAAGAAAATACATTTATTGTTTTGTTTTCCTTTTGTTTTGAACTATGTTGTGGACAAGAAAAGGATCAAGAAGTGGTAAAACCACTGGTCAGGGTAGGTGGAAAAAAAAACAGATGATAGTAAGAAAGCTATGACTCTATCCTTATCATATTTCTATTTATCCCTTCAAAGAAAAATCATCTTTGGACAAGGTGTTGAAACAAGAATTCTGTGAAAAAGATCTGAGTTTCTGAATAGACTACAAATTCAATATGAGGAGAATATCGAAAATGTCCAAAGTCCTCCTAGGCTGTATTCATTGATTCACAGTCTCCAGAAGCCAGAAGATGATAGGTCTTCTCTCCTCTGCTCTGTTTAGAAAACATCTGCAGCAGTTTTCAGTTCTCATGTCACAGAGTCACATGAGCAGAAGCAGAAGAACAATTTATCCTATAACATCATGAATGAACAAAAGATTTAACAACTCTGAGCAACTAAATCATCAGCCATGATGGCAGAAGATTGATGAAATTGTACATTGTGCATATCTCCTCAGATGTGATAGACGAAGAATATGCATTTTGGGGCATGACCCATGTGGATTACATTTTGATTGACTGTGCTTATAAGATACAGGGCTTTTGTATTTCTGCATTTCTTTCTTTTCAGTGAATGGGAGAAGGTGAGAGGGAGGAAAAAACATTGCATGAAAATGAATTAATTGTACTATTATAGCTTTATAATATGTGCTTAATGAATAATGTGTTTTAATGCATGTTGATATATTAATTAAAATTAAATATAAAGCATTTGATTATTTTAAAACAATAATAATAATAATTTTTAAAGAATACACATAAAAATTAGAGTGCATCTAGGAGAGGGTAGACAAATGGATATGAACACTGGAGAATACGTCACAGAGTCTTAGATTGAAGGACCTAGGGACGCTTAGCTTAAGAAGAGAAGACTTAGGAAGGACATGATACTTGTCTTCAATTATGTGAAGGGTTGTCATTTGGAAAAGCAATTAGATTTATTCTGTGTTACCTACAAAAGACAAAATAAGGGAGATAACAATGAAAATGAAAGCTGCAGAAAATGAGATTTTGGTTTCATGTAATCTTCTTATGAATTAGAATTTCCTGAAATTACAACATAAGATACTAAGTTTTCCCTTTCATGAGAGGTCTTCAAGCATAAGTTAAATGATTACAGCAGCAAAGCTGTAAAGCTGTAAAGTTGAAATAATGTCCTCTGATGTCCTTTCCAATTCTGAGTTTCTGTGACACTGTTGAACATGGTGAAAGCATGAAAGTTACCCACCACCCTCCCAGAGGATGTTCAATTGCATGATCTGACTTGTTCTAGTTTCCAACCAACCAGATCTATTCATTCAGCATGCCAAAGGCAATGGCCCTGGGTATTTCCTGGAAAAACAAAACAAAACAAAAGAAGTTTGTCCTGTCCTTCCCTTTCCTTGTAGGATCTCCCATTCTTTTTTTTAATTTGGGGAATTATGACTCTGTCATGACATATAGCACTGTATACAGTGATAAAGAACCAGTACCTGTGACCCTTGACAGCAGAGATAGTCTTATTCACCAAACTAAGCTTTTAGAGAGCATATAACCTGGTTGAGATATGAAACAGGTGATAAATTGATGACAGGCTTAAAAACTATCTGAGCTTTCACTCTTGTGAGATTTCTACAGTTCACTTATTCAGTATTTTAAGACTTCATGGATCAAAGTAGAGGTTATTCTCAGTTTTTTTCTTCCTCATCTCACCTCATGACACAGAGTTGATTAGGGTTGTACTTCGATACCTTTTAGTAGCCACAATTTGTCAGATAAAAGAAACACAAATTGAAGAAAGAAGGAATAGATTTCCCAGGGCAGAGAAAAGACTGATGGTGCATCCACATGCATCCAATTCAATTCAATAAACATTTATTAAACACCTACTATGTGCTAGGCACTGTGCTAAGCTAATCTATGCAAGGGGGAGATTGGTCAGCAGTGAGGAAGCTCTGCATTGGCAAAAGACCAGCACCACTTCCTCAATTTTGAGCATACTCTCTTTCCTTTGTCTCCAGGTTTTTCACTTTGACCATACCTCACACAAATGCTAAAAGTACTCCAACTAGATGAAAGGTACATGTGTAGATTTAAAGAACTGTTTTGCTTAGCCCCTATTCTGATATACTTGGACACACATAACTGTTGATCACAGAGATTATAGCATTATCATGGGGGCCATTCTTTCCTACATCAACAACCAAACATATACACATATCACCTTCCTCAATACATCTCTTGCCCCACACATGTATCTCTTGCAAGTTAACCAATGTAGAAAAAAACTTACATGATGTGGGAAAAGGAACTGCTCCTTCCTAATCAATGCCTCATTTTATGCAGAGAGCGACATCTCAAAAAGTTGTGACACACCACCATCATCTTCCATAGCAACCATTGAACTTAGAGTGCCTAGTTATTTACATGTTATGTCCTTGATTAGAATTTGATGAGGGCAAGGACCATGTCTTTGCCTTTCTTTGAATCCCCAATGCTTAGCTAAGTTCCTGACCCATAGTAAATACTTAATAAATGCTTACTGGCTGAAAAATATGAATAGTAGCAAAGTGACATAGTGTATAGAATGCCGGACCTGGAGTCAGAAAGACCTGATTTCAAATCCAGTCTCAGATATTTACTAGCTGTGTGACCCTGGGCAAGTCACTTAACTCCTATTTGCCTCAGTTTTCTCATCTGTAAAATGCAGGTAGTAACGGCACCAACCTTCCAGAGTTGATGTGAGACTCAAATAAGAGGATAATTGTAAAGCTTTTAGCATAGTTCTGGCACATAGTAAGTGCTATATAAATGTTAGCTATTATTATTATTAAGGGGAAAAGCCAATTTCAGAAACTAAAGACTACTGAATTTTCTGTAACTCCCTGGGGAAATTACAGGTTTGATTATTAAGAAGATGATTTGTGAGCACTTAAAGAGAGGCAATGCCTAGGAGACATTGTGAGTTCACAAAGAAACCCAGAAATACTTACAGTCTGGTTGATATGGGGCATACATTTAAAAATTCCACAGTAATACAGAGACACATATACTTTGATCACCTAATTAAGAGCCAAAATCATGGTACTAGCAAGAAAATCTATAATTCAGAAGAAAGATAAATCAGTGCAGACTGGAATGGTCAGTGGAAGCTTTATGGAACGTGTCTGGTATGAAGGATGATAGAATTGATTGAGTAAGGAAAAGTTGTAAGAGATTTTCAGGCAAGGAAAACAACATCAACCAAAGCACAGAAATGAAAATAAGCATGTTTTGAGGGATTGGTGTAAGCTAGAGCAGAGGGTTTCTTAGAGGGAGAGAGACGAGTAGAACTTAAGGTTGAATAGATAGTTTAGAAGCAGACTATGTCTACCTAATTCAAACATCCTAGTTTCAGGAACAGAAGGGAAGTATAGCTCCCAGTATACTCTTTGGAAGACCCTTTTCCAAACCCCTTGCCTCATTCTTTTTTTTTTCATTATTCTACTTAGGTCTACCTCATCCATCTGTAGAATTCCTGGTTGTTGTCCTTCATCCTCAAAGAGGACCAAAATGACATCACTATGCTAGAGTCAAGTTTCAATGTGTCTGACTGTGGCTGATCAGACCAATACGAACTCTGAAGGCTCTACCACAGATCAGGCACAAATAGCCCATCTGAACATTTGGGGTGGATTCTCCAAATTTGCACATCCTGTGTTTTCTTTGAGCTGTCTCAATTTTGCTTTGCTCGTAGAGCACAGCACCTTCTCTGATGTGGGCACTCCATGCATAGTAGTCCTGTGCTAGTGTCTCCCATGTCACATAATCAATTCCAAAGTTCTTTTTTTTTTTTTTAAACAAATGCTTTATTAACTTCTGTTTTACATCATTCATTTCCGCCAGATTTTGAGTTACAATCATTTTCCTCCCATTATTCCCCTACCCAACCTCCCAGAATAGCAGTCCCACAAGATATCGCTTCCTCCAATCTGCTCTCTCCCATACCTTCTCCCATACCCCCATCGACTTTTCCATTAGAGGAAGGTGAATCTTTGTGTCCCAATGCCTGCACATCTTATCTCCCAATTATAAGCAAAAGAGTATTAATAATAGTATTTATATATATTTGAAACATTTAATGTTACGACCTCGAATTTCAGATCCATTTCCTTCCTCCCTTGTCACCCATTCCTTCTTGGGAGATAAGTAATTCAGTATATGTTGTACATGTCTAGCTATGCAAAACATTATCATAGTAGATATATTGTACAAGGCTGCTTAAAATTCCCTCCCACTCATCCCACCCCCCACCTGGTCCATTCCCTACATGATCCTGTCCCTCTTCTATAGTGGGTACTTCCAACCTCCCCTCACCCCAAGGATGCCCTCCCATCCATCATCCCTCCTCTCATCCCCCTTCACCCTATCCTGCTGCAGGTTGAGATATCCCATTTAGTATGTATGTCATTTTCTCCCTGAACCAAATTCAATGTGAATGTGGTTTTGCCTTTTTAGCCTTCCTTATTCTCCCCCTCCTTTGCACCCACTTCCCCTACATGAGATAGTTTACCCTACCATGTCTCTCCCCATCTCCTCTTGCCACTTTCCTCTCTCACCTCATAATTTCATCCCTTGAGTATTCTCCTTCCCAACAAATTCAACCTATGCCCTCTATCCATATATAACTGTAACCATATACACACACATTCACATATGTATTCATATGACCACACCCCTTCTTCCATTATTTTCATAATGAGAAAGATATCATCAGTCACAATTATTGCTTTTCCATATAGGAATGTAAATAGTTCAACTTTGATAAGTTCCTTTTGATTTCTTTTCCCTGATTACCTTCTCAGGCATCTCTTGCTTCTTGTGTCTGGATGTCAAATTTTCTATTCAATTCTGGTTTTTTCCTCAAGAATGCTTGAAAGTCCTCTATTCCACTGAATGACCATATTTTCCCTGAAACAAAATACTCAGTTTTGCTGGGTAGGTGACCCTTGGGTTCATTCCCAGTTCTTTTGCCCTCTGGAATATCATATTCCATGCCCTTCGATCCCTCAGTAGAAGCTGCCAGGTCCTGGGCTATTCTGATTGTGTTTCCACAATATTGAAATTGTTTCTTCCTGGCTGCTTGTAGTATTTTCTCCTTGATCTGGGAATTCTGGAACCTGGCTATAATATTCCTGGGAGTTTTCTTTTTGGGATCTTTTTCAGGAGGTGATCTGTGGATTCTTTCAACCTCTATTTTGCCCTCTGGATCTAAACATCAGGGCAGTTTTCCTTGAGAATTTCTTGAAGGGTGATTTCTAGGTTCTTTCCTTGATCATGGCTTTCAGGTAGTCCAATAATTTTTAAATTGTCTCTCCTGGATCTATTCTCCAGGTCAGTGGTTTTTCCCATGAGATATTTCAAATTGCCTTCTAATCTTTCGTTTGTTTGGATCTGCTTAACAGCATCTTGATTTCTCATAAAGTCACTAGCTTCCATTTGCTCCAGTCTAACTCTGAAGGAATGAATCTCCTCAGTGAACTTTTGAGATTCTTTTTCCATCTGGCAAATTCGACTGTTTAAGGTATTCTTCTCCTCATTGCCCTTTTGAGCCTCCTTTGCCATTTGAGTTAGTCTATTTTTTAAGGTGTTGTTTTCCTCAGTCAGGCTGTTGACCCTCATTTCATACTTTTCCTGCATCCTTCTCATTTCTCTTTCCAATTTTTCCTCCACTTCTCTTATTTGATTTTTAAAGTCCTTCTTAAGGTCCTCTATGGCCTGCAACCCACTCATGTTTTCCCCTGGGCTTTTGGAGCAGGACTTCTGACCTCACAGTCCTTTTCCCGCTCTATGCCCCCAAAATAGGAGTCTAGGGTTGCATTTTTCTGTTTCCTTTGCCTTGGCATGTTGCCACTTAATTGCTTGACTTTTGGGCTTGTTGCCACACTATGGCTTTAAGGCCAGCTAGAGGAATTTTTCCCCGTGTGGGGGCAACTTCCGTTTCTGGCAAGCTGTAAACCCACCCACAACTTCCACCCTAGATCACAATCCAGATCCAGGGAGGTTAAAGCAAGAGCGATTACCCCCAAGACTGATCGCTGGATCCACATTTGCAGGCTGGGAGCCGGAGCTGCCTCTGAAAACTACAAAATGGCGTGTCTCCTCAGCGGCTTCTAGCCCCAGGGAGGGAGCTGACGCATTCCCAAATACAGGTCCCAAAGTCCATAGGACACTAACCTCTTACTTTGTCCTAGGCATGTCTATGTTGATAATTCTGGAGTCGCCACAGCTCCTGGTGTTCTGGGGTTCCTCCAGCGGCTGCTGGCCCTGCCGCCCTGGGGCTAAAACCTCGGCTCACGTGGACCTGGGCTCGGCTGGCTCCTGCGCTCTGCTGCCAGCTCCCAGACCACTGCGCTGGTCCTTCCTGCAGGGCTGCTGGGCTGTCCTCAGCAGGAGGTTAGCTTTCTGTGTCGTTCTGTGGGTGCTGGGGCTCCAGAAGTTGTTCAGAGTCCTTTTTACATAGTTTGTGGGGAATCTGGGGGCAGAGAGGCTTGGATGAGCTGTTTCTATCTCCGCCATCTTCCCAAATTCTTAAGAGATTTAGATTCCTTGTATTTTTCTTAACCCCGTCTTGGGTGCCCAAAGGAAGCCTTTCAAATGTACACTGTTCTTCAAAAACTTCCACCCATCAAGTTTCTCTTGAAGCATGGTTCGAATACTATCACTTAGTTTGTGTAAGGATCAGTGTTTTTATTCAGGTGACTTCAGATCTTCCTCAGACAACAAATGGAAGCAATCAGTTTCCATATGGACTGTAAATGTCAGTTTCATATCATTACAATGAGGTCAGTTACTCTGTGGAAGTTTGTTAGTTCTAAACCTCTCCACCCACACTTCATTTTTGTTACATCCCTTAAAAACACTACCCAGTAAACTACTTTATCCACAGCTCCAGTCTCCCATTGCTTAACTGATGGTTCAGGATGGATAACCTGGTGTGGAGATTTTACTCCCAGAGGGGAATGAGAATCAGTGATGAGTTCATTTACTTCTAGAGCCTAAAGGAAAAAACCTCCTAGAAAATACCAAGGTCCAACTTTGTAAGCGAATTCTTCAATAGCATTTATAAGTAGATATAATGATAGCACCTTTCTGTTGCCATATTAAAGGATATATATATATATATATATATATATATATATATATATATATATATATATATATATATATATATATATTCTTGGCAAGAAATATATGAAGAAAAAATAAAAATAAAAAATCTTAATAAGAAATATATAAATTATGGTTATTTCCAAACCAGACTCTCCAAGTAACCAAATTCAAGGGACTAAACATGAGATGGTTCAAGGAAACCAGGGGGAAAAGATGAAAAGGAATGAGATTTAGTAGTTGCAGACTTTAAACCAAATTATAAGATAAGGGCAGGGGCGGCTAGGTGGCGCAGTGAGTAGAGCGCTGGCCCTGGAGTCAGAAGGACCTGAGTTCGGTTCTGGCCTCAGACACTTAACCCACACAAACAAAAACCTAGCTGTGTGACCTTGGGCAAGTTACTTAACCCCAATTGCCCTCCAAAAGAAAAAAAATAAGATAAGGGCAGTGTTGAAGCATAGACTGGTTAATTTTGATTACTTTAAATTAAAATTTTCCTGTATAAATAAAACCTATATAGCCAAGAATAGAGAGAAAGTAGAAAATTGGGGAAAAAACTCTCATAGACAATCTCCCAGATAGAATGGGATTAGGTTGGAATATTGATATGAGGTAGGAAATGATGAAGCGGTAGATTTGGAAAAATGTGGAAAGATTTGAATTTAGGAAGGAAGGTGCTATTTCCCTATAGAGAAACAGATGACAAGTAGAAATAAACATGATATGGTCTTATGTATGTATATGTGTATGTTTATGGATATCTATGTATGTGTATGTATATACATGTGTATATGTATATGTGTGCATATGTATGTGTGTTGTATTGTGTATATATACATATATTTATACATACATACACACACATATCTAATCCCCATGCTTAATTGTAGCCTTCTTGGAGGAGGGGAGGGAAGGAGGGAAAAAAAGTAAAAAGTACACATTAGAAGACAAAAGAAAACATACAAGAAAACCAAGGAAAGATGGATAGCTTTGAAAATAAATTGTAGTATTCATTATATCGTTTCCTTGAAATGGAAACTTAGTGCTTTATATTAAATCCTTTCTTATGTTCTACTGTGTACATGGCAATTTCTTTCTTTTCTTATTTTATATTTAAGTTTAAAATAAATTTAAAAACAAAAAAGGCATGAGATGGAAAAAAAATAATTGGAAAAATTATCTAAAGCTGGGGAAGTCAATATGAAATTAGGAATACAAAGGAATAATAAGGAGCCTGGGAGATAGGAGTTCACAGTGGTTACAGGCCAAAGAGGTTTCAGAAATTTTCTAGCAAAAGATTGTGGTGGTGGTGGTGTTTGTCCTTCATTATCGAAGAGGACCATGACATCAGGGAAATGATGACAGAGAGGAGGGAGTGAAAATAAGCACTTATTAAGCGCCTTATATGAGTCAGGCACTGTGCTAACTGCTCTATAAATATTGACACTGAATCCTCACAGCAATCTTGTGGAGCAGTTGCTATTATTATCTCAATTTTATCATTTAAGAAACTGTAGTCTCTTAAATGATAGCAACTTGCCCAGGATCACACAGCTACCATGTCTGAGGCTGGATCTGAACTCCAGTCTTCCTGACTCCATGCTAAGCATTGGAGGACTTGGCATACCCATTGTGCCACCTAGCCACCTCTAGTTTAATCCCTTCATTTTCTGGTCTTTTATTGCTTAATCTCATTTATTCTCCATCTCTATCCATCAATTGCTCTTTTTACCAAAGAGATGAACTGAATTGTCCAGGGTCACATCAGTAGTAAGTAAAGGAGATGAGATTAAAATCCATGTCTTTGGAATCTAAATCCAAGACACTAGAATAGGGCACTTCCAGCTTTCTTCATGCACTGTCTCTTTCCAAGGCAAATTCTTTGGGATCAGAAACATGTTAGTTCCACTATGTTGGACGTTGCCATGGTCCAAAAATATAAAATAAACATAGATTGAAGGAGATGAAAGTTTGATGGCGTTAATCTAGTTAAATGTTCCTCAGGGAGGTGAGTTTGAGTTTTGAGAGGGCCTTAGAATGATGAAAAGGGGTGACTGGTTGCTGTCTATACAGTATAGAGATTGACATGGTCAATCTAATCCCTATCGGGAGAAAAGAACAGTTTCTCTGTCATCTAAAATCATTAATATCTTGAAAAAAAGATGCCAAACATTTATTGAAACAATTCACTACTGATGAAAGATCTGAGCCTGCTTAACACGTGGGACTGTGGGGGATGTGTCGATTAGGATAGCGTTGTCAAATACGGCTGCATCATGACCATGATTCTCCCTAGTACACTACGTAAAGAAGATTAGCTTTTTAGCTATACTATCTTGGATACACCAGAATCAACAAAATCTTGAAGTAGGGACTTCAACAAGAAGACAATCAAATCAGAAGCACAGAGACCAGACTTTCAATGTAACGTAAACTCCTTCACAGGAGGGTCAGTTTTTTGCTTTTATCTCCTAGGTGTCAAATCAGAAGTACAGAGCCTTGTACCTAATAGATACTTAATACATTCTTGTTGGATTAGATGAAATAAGGAATTTGGGGAGAACGAGAGCAAAGAAGAGTAACTATGGGGAAGCTAGGTAGTTCAATGGATAGAGCACCAGGCCTTGAATCAGGAGGACCCGAGTTCAATTCCAAGTCAGACACTCACTAGTTGTGTGATCCTCAGCAAGTCACTTACCCCCAGTTGCCTAAAAAAAGTGACCAGATTGGAGCAGAGTTTTAGAGAAACATTTCTACAACACAGACCTGGCTGTTTTCAAACTATTGTTTCTTGTAACTACCATATATAAACTAATGCTATACATAATATACTTTATATATACATATATATGTGTATAATATACATATCATACTTTAAACTTCAGAATATTTACAATATAAGATAGGGATGGCAACTAGACCTGTCGTCTCACTATCTCCCAGTAAGGCAAATCCATCTTCCAAGGCAGGTAGGCACCTTCTCAGCAACTTATAATATTAGAAAGTTGTCTCAAGCACTGAGAGTTTGTGACTTTCTCATGGTGGCACAGCCAGTAAGTGACAAAATCAGATCATAAATCCAGGTCTTCCTGGTTCTAAGACCAGATCAACTCTTTATCAGCATATCATGTTTCTCGTGCAATATGAAATAATCATTAAAAAATGACTAGGAAATAGATTTCTGAACATTTGGACCTATGGGATTTTACTAAATTGTCTTGACTGATCATAAGAGGCAAAAGCCTAAGGATTCCTAAAGGATTTACATAAAGGAGAGTGCAAACACTAAAACCTGGATTTCTAGAACTTGGAACCAAACCTCATCTTCCAAATATGTGTGTACATGTCAGTGAAACTATAGAAGGCACTATCAACCAGCTTTGAATTTTTCCAGTAAATGACAGAGAGCCTATATTTCCTTTTGATGTAGATAGGTTTTACTAAAACTAATACAATCTAAAAAGTCAGTTTCATCAGGAGGAGGGAAGTTTAAGAGACACCCAATTGGGTCCCCACTCATACTAGGCAGTCCTTTCTAAAGAAAGCAAGTTAAGCCCAAATGTTTTCAAAATTACATTTTCCACATCACCTGAGCTAAGATACAAGAGTAATTTGAAATATTATGAATTCCACTTTCAAAGGGGTGTTTCAACCTCTATTTTCCAGGGTGGAAAATTAAGTCAATCCTTCTGAATTGATTAACTGCACAAAACAAACCCGTGAGGGAAAGGATATATTTTGTTGCTATCTAGGCTATTATACAGGAAGAATATGTTAATATGTATGGATACATAGTAGATATAGGTATAGATTTAATCTAATCCTTGAAAGTAATCATGCTACCATGCAGGCCTGACATTAGATCCAGAGATGACAGTTGAGCACAGACGATTATATTCCTTGAAATGGACATTTAGTTTTAATTGGGAACACTGGATCTTTCCTTTGAATAACCAGGGAAGCTATGTTTTTGTTTTGTTTTGTTTTGTTTTGTTTTTTAAGATTTAAAGTGGGGATATCGATCAATATGAGATGAATGGGAGTTGGGATACGGATATCAAGGAGAGAATATCATTAGACCCAGAACCAGTATACAAAGAAAGGGCAAAGATTTTTGGAGCAAGCTCCAAAGGCCAATTAACTCTTTAATTTACACTTTCCCTCCTTCCTCCCCATAGAGATACTCAACTCTCTGATTCACCTGGATGGTATAGGATAAGTGGTATATGGAACCTTGTGTTTTCTTTTCCCCAAAATCCTAATTCAAAGTATATTTCCAAATCAGTTTGCCAGTTTAAATGAGAAGAGAATAACAGCAGGACAGAAAGACAAATTATTATTTTCCAAATAGAAATGCTGTTTAGCCATAATGGAGTTTTAATAAGAACTGAGAAAAAGTGGTTTTTCATCTTTCCCATATTGTTTTTTGCAGATCCTAGCCCTCTCACTACATGGACCTGAAACTTCAAAGAAATATTCCTACAAATGTGAAATAGTGAAAACATCGCTATCCCTTCCCCCAAGTCATTCCCCTTTCCATTTCTTCTGCCAGCCATGATATTATTTTAATCATCCTCAAAGAGGTTATGGAAGGAGGGCGTGGGGGAGAGGGAGGTGATAAGGGGATAAACGATGTAATAATTGTCCTTAGACAAAGGAAGGGGAGAAGGAGGAGATATAAAGGGCTAAGACAATGAAGAAAAATACACAGGTTCATCTGTGATGCAAGGCCTGCCATCCCCCAGATGTTGCCAACGCATCCGGATCGCTGCCTGCAAGAAAAATTGGATTAGTCACAATCTTGTCTCCTAATGGACACACTCTGTGATCTTTAGAGCTTCATTTACTGGGTTAATAGTGCTTTGCCTGAGTTCCTTTGCTATGAAAAAAAAAAAAAAAACCTGTAAGAAGAAATATTCTGGGTGCAGTCCACAGCCACTGACACGAGTAATATCATATTCATCACAGACAGACCTCGTATCTCATTACCGCTGAAGAGTTGCCCCCAAGGCATCTGAGCTCAGTCAGGCCAGGCCTATCATGTGGAACCGTTCAGGTATATTGTGAAATGATTTAATGCGATAATAATGTCCACTTTGCGAGATAGATTATGTTTTTTATAGTGGCTGATGGTTAATGAATGATACATTAGCAAACATCACTAAAACATTATTGGGAAATGCAGATGAAGAGATAGTAACTCCTGGAGTTTTTTTTCTTCTTTTTTGTCTCTATTGTGTGTATGTATCACATTCCAACACGACCACCCCCCCCCACTCCCCCAAACTGGATGCATAAATATGAAAAGCGGAACTTACAAGGATAGGGAAACTTCATTGCTTTTTTTAAGCTCCCAGCTGTGTCTTTTCCTCTCGGCCTCTCCTTCTTAACCCGGGGAGGGAGGCGTGCTAAAAAAAAAAAAAACATTCAAACATGAACTGAAATATCTCTTCTTAAATCAAATGAGAATCAATGAAAGTGCAAACCTGAACAAATACATTATGTGTTGACCCAGTTTATTAGATGAAGCTGTTTCTCCTGATTTGATTTATCTGGCAATACACTGCTCAGCTGTGAAATGAGATAAGAAGGGCTTCGTCACCTTATTTACTATATTATGGCGGTCGCCCGCTAGCACCACCATGGTTAAGGGTCTGTCAGCATTTCTATTACAAATCCCTATTTTCGGGAGCCTATAACTGGGCTGTAAAGATCCACTCCCAGATGTCCCATGGCATGGGAGGCCATAACCCAGAGGACAGAATTGGAAAGGATACATGTCGTTCTGTTCAGTTATTTACAAGCATTGTTGCTGAACAGCAGAGAGGAAATGCAAATCCCCAATCTCTGAGGGTTGAGAGGTGCCTGCCAGGGATCTGGATCTGGACCCCTGAGGGACGGGACAGGGGAATGTTCAGGGCTATTTTTTTTTGCTTGGACTCTGTGTTTTTGCTGGATATGCACTTCTTTAAAACTGTTCAAAGCAGAATTGACAAGCTGGTACTTCTTTAGGATCTATCTTCTACCATCTACAAATTCTCTAAAGGAAGAAAATGGTTGGAATAGGGGCACTATTGTGATTTAGCTAGGAACCCTTGCCTAAAGATTTAGGGTTGACCTAAATGCCTCTAAAATATCTAGATACTTTAATAAAACATGAGAGGGTGAGGAAGAGAGGGAAGAGATAGAGACAGAAAAAGAAGGGGGAAGAGAAAGGGAGAAGAGGGAGGAGGGAAAGAAAAAGAGAGGGAGAGATAAAAGGAGGAGGAGGGAGGGAGAGAGACAGAGAAGAAAGAAGGGGAAGGAAGGGAGGAAGAAGATGGAATGTACTCAGAGAGATGGTCTCAGAAACAGTAAGATGTGGGTTCAAGTCATGCTTCTGAGACATACTTGCCCCTGGGCAAGTCACTTAGTTTCTCAGGGCCCTAGACAATTCTATAAGACTATGAATTACATATATATCTTGTCACAGGGAGATGCTGATAGCTCCCTACCCCAATAAAACCCCAAGTCTGATGAAAAAATAGATTTTAAATATGTGATATATGAATACAAATTATATGTTTTATCTAAAGGAACAGCACCCCAAAAATTTCTTTTCATTTTTATTTAGCCTGATTTTCCACTTCTGGTATGGAGAGTACAACATGATATGCTATAAAACTATGTAAGGGGAAGAGTGCTCCTCTTGGCTCTCCTGTGATAGGGAAGCTACCACTGTCATTTCTGCTTAAACCCACAGAGGGCTTCCCTAACCAGGGTTATGCCTCTCAAGCCTTAGGCAACATTTCAACCCCCTAGCTCTCAGTTTATTCATCTGTAAAATGTTCCAAGTTTCCTTCTAGGTCTTGGCCTATGACCCGTGATCTTTTGTCCACTGAATTTGATAATCAAACAGTACTATTTTGAGTAAGAGGGATTTTTTTTTTTTTTTTTTTTGCTTTTTGGAGGGGGGAGGATAGGGCAATCGGGGTTGTAACTCGCCCAAGGTCACACAGACAGTAAGTGTTAAGTGTCTGAGGCCGAATTTGAACTCAGGTCCTCCTGACTTCAGGGCCAGTGCTCTATTCACTGTGCCACCTAGCCACCACAAAAAGGATTTTTTTAAAATTCCAGTGAAGCTATGAGAGTTGAACATGATTTCTTTAAGATAAATCTGGTTTCTTGTGAAAATTTAAAAATATAAACAAAGAGATTCAAATTTTTTCCTCATAAGATCATTTGTGAGCTAAAATTAATTTTCCACACATAATATTAATAGTCTTCACCCCTAAGGCCTTCTCAATAGCGCACTGCCCCAAGAATCTAGTCCTTGCTCTCTAACTCACTGCCTTATAAACCCTCCATAAACATAAATCAATGAGATTATGAAACGCTCTTTTTGTTTTCCAAACTTGCTAAAGATACTTCTGAACATAGAGCAGCTAGATGGTGTAATAGATAGAGTTGCTGGGCCTAGAATCAGAAAGACTCCTTTTCCTGAGTTCAAACCTGGCCTCAGACACATACTAGCTGTGTGTCCATGAGCAAGTCATTTCACCTTGTTTGACTCAGTTTCCTCATCTGTAAAATGAGCAAGTAAAGGAAATGACAAACCACTTCAGTATCTTTGTTAAGAAAATCCTCCATTAGGTCACAAAGAGTCTAATACAACTAAAAATCAACCAAACAAAAATAACTTCTGCACTGGACTTTCCAAAACCTTGGAAGATAATTCCAAAATTAATTGGCTTCTGAGGGTATATTTTATGCAAGTGGTACTTCCTACCTTCTTTTTTCATTTAATACAAGTAAAACACCTTATCATCCTTGCCTCTAAGTTTTGTTATTGTTATAAGCCAGTAAGCATCTGAGGTCAGATTTGAACTCAGGAAGAGAAGTCTTACTGGCTCCAGGACTGGCACTCTATCCACTGTGTCATCTAACCACCTTGACTTTTAGCACCCCTCCTCAAAAGCTGAGTCATTAGCTCATGCTTACATTAACCACAGGAGCGTCCCAGAAATCCATTAAATACTTTTGATTGACATACTCAAAAGTCTGCATTTCACTACTCAAGTAATGTCCACAGAAACAAAATTTTTGAGACTAGTTTAAATTCTCAGGTCTCAGAGTTAGGGTCATGCTGGGCCTAAGGAAAAGTAACTTTGGTGTTAGCAGAAAGCCCAATGAATTATAGCAAAAACCCACATATGAGACATGGCTTTCATTTAATGACATAGGAAACTAGAATTGTGATAAATTCCACTGACACACTCTGCTACCAAACTTCCCTCATTATATATAATAGCCTGGGAAGAACTTGTCATGCCAGATTTTCCCCTAAAAAGTATATATTTTTTTCACTTTTTACAGACTTCTAGAAACCTTTCCCACACAAAAGAGATCTGAGTTAAGCTTGCTGGAGTCCCATGTTTTCAGTCATTACTGTCACGAGAGGCAAGCATTCTTCCTTTAATTCAGAAAATGCCAATCTTTTTGTGAGGATTACCTTTAATTTCCTCAATGCCTTTCAGTTGTAGAGGAGGATACAGTCAAAGAGTTCATAAACATGTGTATGGGTAATTTATTTTAAAGTTAAAAAAAATAAAGAAGGTAGAAGCAAGTGATTGTGGAAAAAAGAAAAAAACCTAGCTCAGTCCTGTAAAAATGGTGTCAGAACCTCAGAAGGAGCTAACAGAAGCAAGGAAAACTGAAAACAACTCCAATTCCAGTTTTCTTATACTTCATTCCCCTCTGAAATCTATGACCTAGTGACACTGGCCACTTGCTATTCCTGCCACATTTCATCTCTGGACTCCATGTCTTTTCACTTATTGTTTCTCATGCCTGGAATGTTCTCTTCTCCTTTGCTTCCTGGCTTCTCTTGTTTACTTCAAGACAGCCCAAATCCTACCTCTCCAAGGAGGCCCTTCCCAGTTTTCTCTCCACTTCTTGTGCCTTCTCTCTGAGATTATCCACCCTTTACACTATATGTGCATGGATGTTTGCATGTTCCTTAAGGCTGGGACCATAGTTTTGCTTTTCTTTGTATCCAAGGTGCCAGGCACTTAATTAATTAAGTGCCAGTAAGCACTTAATAACTGCTTATGGCTGACTCATTTGAGCTATAGTGGAGAATCAAAGAAAAGATAGGACTGATGCTTGAAAGGGAGGAGAAAACAGCAAGCATTGGAAAGAAGGCAATGCTTACTCAATTCACATCTGGTTTTTGTTTCCCATTCAGAGAGAATGCAGCTTTGAATTACAAAGTGCAAAGAATAGGCAAAAGGCAGTATGAGTAAGGGACATAGTGAGAGAGCATTTAGTTGCCCTTGAGGAGACCAAGTTCATAGGATCAGCATTCAAGCCTTGGGTGCTGAGAGAATGGGCTGTTTGGGGCTATCTTGAAAAGTTTATGGAAAACAGGAGATGTGACACAGAACTGAAGAAGGAGAAATGTTCTTATTTTTTTAGGAAGTCATTGGAGTTTGAGAATTATAGGCCAGTGAACTTGTCTTCGATTCTTGGCATAATTATAGAATAGACAAATAGTTGGTGAATGTCATGAAAAGAAAGCAGTCAACACAAAGAGTTAGCATGGCTAATGGATGACTAAACTGGGCTGGATTAAACTGTATTTCCTCTTTTGAGAAGCCTAGTAAACTGGCAGCTCAACAGAATGCTGTAGCTCAAGTGTACCTTGATTTTAACCAAGACTCCGACAAAACCTCTCTTGCTGTTCTTGTGGGGAAAGTGCCCAGATGTGGAATAGATGATAGTACAAAAGGTGGGTTCAGAATAGGTTGCATGGATGGCCCCAAAGAGTAGTCATTAATTATTTTATATCGACTTGGAAGGAAGTTCCATTGGAGGATCCCAGGGATCTGTGCGTGGCCCAGTGCTTTTTAATGTTTTTATCAATGACTTGGGGGGAAAAATACATCTATAACAATGATTGACAAATCTGCAAATACCACCAAATCAGGAAGGCTGGCTAATAGGCTGGAAGACAGAGCCAGGTACCAAAGGGATCTGGACAAACTAGACCCAATGTTAAGCCAAAATTAAAAGTATAAATGTAAATCTTACACTTGGTTCTAAAATGATCTCAGGGTGGCTAGATGGCACAGTGAATAGAGCACTGGCCCTGGAGTCAAGAGAACCTGAGTTCAAATCCATCCTCAGACACTTAACACAAAAAACAAGCCTTGTGACCTTGAGCAAGTCATTTAACCCCAATTGCCCTACCTTTCCCCGTCCAAAAAAAGAAAAAAAAAGAAAATGATCTTCTCAAGAACCAAATAAAATGTAATTTTCTGACCCTAGCATTCAAGACCCTCCCAACCTGGAGCCAAGCTAACTTTCCAGTCTTATCTCACACTACTTCCCAGTGAGTATATTCTAGTCAAACTGGACTGCTTCTCATTCCCTGTACTTATCTCATTCTTTCTTGTCTCCATGCCTTTGCTTATACTGTTCCACATGCCAGAAACAGATTCTGGTTTCCCTCTTCACCTACTCAAGTCCCTCCCTTAAACTGTAAGCTTCTTGGGAAGTAGGACCTGTCTTTTGCCTTTCTTTGTCTCCCCAACCCTTAATACAGTGACTAAAACATAGCTGATGTTTGATAAATGCTAGTTGATAAATTCGGACTCCTTTCCTTTAAAATTCAATTCTTGTGCTGTCTCTTCCATGTGTTATCTCTTCTCTTCCCCCTTCTCCCCATACCAAACTAAAATGGGTGTCCCCCTCCAGAGAGACCTCATGGCTCTTTGCCTTTCTCTTATATTTATCCCAATTTCCCTTGAATTATTCTCATTTGTATATTTCTTCTGCTGCATCAACACCATTAGATCACAAGATTCTCTAGTTTCGGGTCTGTGCCCTATATCTTTATATTCCCAGAACCTAGATCAAGCTGCCTGAATGGAGACCTAGCCAGTTGGGTAACTCAGCTTGTCCTCTCCCTCTCCCTCTCCTTCTCCTCCCCAAAGAAAGGTAAATTTTGATTGCCAGAAGCTACCCACTAAACTTGACTGGATTTCTTTTTCCTTCCTTCCTTCCTTCTTTCCTTTCTTTCTTCCTTCCTTCCTTCCTTCTCTCTCTCTCTCTCTCTCTCTCTCTCTCTCTCTCTCTCTCTCTCTCTCTTTCTGTCTCTGTCTGTCTCTGTCTCTCCGTCTCCATCTCCATCTCTCTCTCTCTCTCTCTCTCTCTCTCTCTTTCTGTCTCTGTCTGTCTCTGTCTCTCCATCTCCATCTCCGTGTCTGTCTGTCTGTCTGTCTATCTCTCTCTCTCTCTCTCTTTCTCTTTTTTCTTTCACAAAAGCTTAAACCTACTTCACTCTGAAGCTCATAGATTGGAGAACAATAGGTCCCTGCCCAAGCTCCACTTAATGGCTGTATTTTGGGCCCTCCTGGCTTAGAGTGAATGTCTATGGTAACTGTTTCTCTTTGGAACAGCAACCCTTGAAGGTCTTTGCCTCCCAGATTGATATTTTTTCTTTTTTTTTTTCTAATTATAGGGACCATCCCTTGACTCACTTCTTAAAGAGGCCTATTCACTGAATGGGTTTTACCTTACTCTAAGTGAGTATGTGAAAAGGCCTTAGCCCAAAAGGGCCAGGATCTCCCATTGCATCCTGGACCATCTCCAGTCATCCTGATGAATATCTGGCCACTGGACCCAGATGGCTCTGGAGGAGAAAGAGAGGCTGGTGACCTTGCACAGCACCCCCCCACTCAAATCAAAGTCAATTGCAAGTCATGTCATCATTTCCCTGATGCCATGGTCCTCTTTGAAAACAAAGGCCAAACACAAACAGCAACAACCTAACATAGTTATCAGCTAATAAATGTTATTAGATTGGATTAGGGGAAGAGTCAGGCAGCACCCAACTTCTCTTTTCTTCCTTCCACCCCATCAACCAGATCAGGCTTTGGGTTTCAGGAGTTATGAGCTAGCTGAGCAGCCTTGATTTGGTCCTTTCTTTTCACACGACTCAACTACCCCCCAGAAAACCTAACTACCAACCTGGGAGTTCAAGGGCTTCAAGTGACCAGTGATTTCCCATATCACTCAGCTCATTTTTGGCACAGAGGCCTTCAACCCAGGAATGTCTATCAGTACTTCAGACTTCATCTGCACAGTCTGACATCAGACTCAGCAGGTTTTTCTTGTTCATTATGGTATCTCATTATGTTGAGGTTTATGGGTGCTGGGACCCCAAAATAGTGACAAATGGGTCTTACCCAAATGAATTCCACACAAACCTTCTTTCAGTCAAAGAAAGACAAAGTTTATTAAAGATGTGCCATATTAGGTAGACTCTTAAGGAATCGAACATTTGTGATGCTTGCATTGACAAGTGGGCCAGATAGAATCTGAGCACCTTCATGGAAGCAAGATGGATCTTATATACAGACTGTGGGAGGAATGCAGGAGTAAACCAAGTAATCTGGAATGATGGGGGGGGGGGGGTCTAGGGAAGGTCTTGATGGGAGTGGTCAGTAGGCTGGGGTGACTAGAGGCCAGAGGCCAGGAATCAAGAGAATGGGATTTTGATAGGATCAAGGGTGCGAAGTAGTCAGAAGCAATCCAGAGGTAACAGAGATTTGGGCAGAGCGATATTGAAAAACTTAGAGCCTCAGGCCAATGCCAGATCAAGTGGGAAGATTCAAGGAAGGTTAAAGGGGGCCCCAGAGCTTCTACCCTATCAATTAGTAGTCAGTAATACCAATATATTTGGAAATGTTCTAGTTTATACCCACCTAGAACAGCCTCTTAAAATTCCCCAGAGTAAGGGGTGGCTAGGTGGGGCAGTGAGTAGAGCGCTGGCCCTGGAGTCAGAAGGACCTGAGTTTGGATCCAGCCTCAGACACTTAACACACACAAACAAAAAAAACCTAGCCATGTGACCTTGGGCAAGTTACTTAACCCCAACTGCCCTCCAAAAAAAAAATTCCCCAGAGTAAAAAGGGAAACAGTATCAGAAATATATTCTAAGGACACCATAATGTATTCTTCATTTGTAGCACCCACTATGTTCAGAGAGAGGAAAGAAGAAATACCAACTTTACTATGTGGAAGTAGTATTTCAAAAGAGACTTGCCTGTTTTGTCAGTCCACTTCCTTTATTACTAGGCCATGGTCACAAACACAATATCTATTTCCACATGAACTTTGTGGAATATCCATATAACATATTTAAAAGGCTATGGGGCAATATCACTCATCTTCATGGCCTCCTTTATGATGGATAAAACTTATCTGATTTTGAATTGCAAGAGGAAAAGAAAAGAGCATCCACTGCATTGGTTTTTGGTCAAAATGATCAATGATTTTCCCCACCATAGAACCAACATTTTATAAGCAGCAAATGGAGTGTGTAGTTAAGCTACAATGGGCTTTGTCAATATCCTGGCCCCATATGAATTGATACTACTGATTCTCATTTAGTAGAACATGTATTTTGAATTATTGTTCTAGCAGAATGGAAGGGTTTGTACAGATCTAGTAGAATATAAGCTCTTTGGGACCAGAGACTACTTCATTTCTTTTTTATTCATTTCTTTATGTTCTCAGTGCCCTGCACAATGTCCAGCATATAAAAGGTGCTTAATAAATGGTCCCTGAATTGAACTGAATTAAATCTAGACACTTTCTTTCCCTAGGTTCACCTCTTAATCAAAGGTACATGTTTGTAAAATGAGAATGATACTACCTATAATACTTACCTTAGAGGATTGCTGTGAGACTCAAATTAGATAACATTTGTGTACTTCTGACCAAGTCTGGAACATTTTTCATACCACTTATTTTGCAGTTGGAGATGTGACTCCTGATTGGTGGAGAGAGTGCTGAGGCAACACTGTGTACTTTCATAATGAAGGAAGTTAGTGCTTTTGAGAAGAGTAGCATATATGGTTCCAGAAACTCTTGGACAGAGACATATGGGAGAAAAGAGAAAGACTAGAAGCAGCAAAAAATAGGGTAAGCTAGCCTCTCAACATGCTTTTGATTTCTAACTTGTCTCCCTATAGACTTTAAAAAGCCAATTTTTCCTCTGATAAGATCAAGCACTCTCTCAGTGTGAAATAAGACTTCTCTCCCTTCTCACTCCCTGCTAAATAGCTCATTCACAATTCTGTGCTATTTGGTATATTCTAAACTGCATAACTTTTTTCTGATGTCTGTTTGCTGATTGCTTAGATAAATGAGTTTATACTCTATTTATGATGTATAGCTAGAATTTGGTGGGGATGAACTAAGCCAAGAAGTTTAAGCTAAGGGTTACCCTTCTCCTCAAGAGCAGCCTGAAAAGTAGCTCACTCCTGAACCCCTAAAATGTATATGCCTAGACTAGAGATATCCAGAGATATTTGAGGGATGATATAGATATGAGTCTAGTCTGACACTCATTTCAGAACTTGAGAAAAGAATGGCCAGTCTTGCAGAACTCTTGGGGCCAGCCTGATTCTCCCCGATTCCTCCCCAGCTAGCTTGCTGGCAATACATACATAACTCCCTGGTTTTCCTCCCCTTCTCAAAGGCGGACTAGATGCCAGAGATATCTATCCATGCCACCTATGAGCCATGTCTATAGTTTAGACAACCCATGTGAACATACCCATCTCACATGGTCACACACATCTTACATATATAATGGAACTCTGAAAACTTCCACATGTTATATAAATGTCAATCATTTTCTCCTCCCACCCTCCCCATCATATTCTGGCCCTTTATTCCCCTTTCTCCTTTTTTCCTCTCCACAAAGAGCTCAAAACAATAAACTGGCTATATTTGGCAGGAATTGAATAGGGGGAAACCCAAATGAGAGGCTTATGTTCAAGAGTTGTTTAAGGAGAAAACAAGTGAGTTTTTCTTCTGCTTTAAACCATACCTATTATCAAGAGGGCAGTTAGGTGATACAGTGGGTAGAGTGTTGGGCCTGGTGTCAGAAAGACTTATCTTCCTGAGTTCAAATGAGACCTCATATACTCTGTACCTTGTACCTTGGGCAAGGCAACTGTTTGCCTCAGTTTCCTCATCTGTAAAATGAATTGGAAAACGCAATGGCAAGCCATTCCAGCATCTTTGCCAAGAAAACCACAAATGCAGTCATGAAGAGTCAGATATAACTGAAACAACTTAACAACAAATTATCAAGAGGAGAATTTAACTGCATTCATTTTGTAGGACTTTATAGACTTTTTTAAAGTACTCTAGCGGATCCCTCTTTTCTACCCTTCAAGTCTTAGAAAGTCCCATATTGTTCCTTCAATGCGAAGTGGGGAAACAAGATGTCCCAATAGTCCTAACTACCTCAAGAATACCTAGTATAGTAGGAAAAATCCCTGGACTGGGAATCTAAAGGCCTAAGTAGTCTTGACTATATACTACCTAGCTTTGTAACTTTGGGAAAACTACTTTAACCTTCTGGGGTTTGGTTTCCTTATCTGTAAAATAAAAAGGTTAAATTATATGGTTTCTAAGGTCTTACAAATGGGTCTTACCCAAATCTAATCCCAGATCTAAACCCAATGAGTTATGTGACCTTATACAAGTCAGGTAACTTTACTCAAATTTAGGTGTAATTAGTACTGTACAAAAAACAGATGGACTGGAAGGGAAGGTAAAGGGTTCCCCAAGCTGGAGGTCTTCAAGAAAAAGCTGAACTATCTTCACTTAATTAGGGATGTAGTAGTGGAGGAAGCAGAGATTGTTGTTCAGACACAAATTGAACTAGAACATCCCTTCCTACTCTGATATTCTATGCTTCTCAATCTGCAAAATGAGAATAATTCCTACTTAATTCACAGAACAGTTGTGAGGCTTCCTGGAATAGGATGGGACCAGGTCTGTGATTTTGTGGTATAGGAAATTTGGGCTGAGAAAATTACCTTTATCAATGCAGCCTGGCAGCCTTCTCTACAACTCTTAGCCTCCAAGACTCACCAATATGTAGTTATCCCTTCCATACTGGAGGATTAGGGGAGGAGCACCCCTGCAATCTGGAAAACCTGCAAAAAAATTTTGGCCCTCCCTTCGTACCAGAGAAAAGCTGAATTTTTTCTTTTTCTCTTATAGGGTATTAGTAGTACTTTATTGTAAAATTTGGGTTATATTATATAATATTATGCATATATTTGAGACATTTCTGAGTTTCTAAACTTTTTTGTGGTCTCTGCTGGCATTATGATGTCATCTATAGCTCCCTCAAAACTCCCCCCAAATTTCTATTTAATTTCTTATGTTGAACTATCATATATTGAAACCGCTATGGGGAAATTCACAATGTTGAAGGGAGAACTGTAAATATAAAGTACGATTGAGATGAAGTCAGTGTAGAGTCTGTTGGAGGTGAATTACTGAGTTAACTTTTCTGAGTTAATCAGTTGTGCTTTGACCCTTTTCAGCCACTCCACTTCAGTGGTGACTCAAGAGAAGTACAAATCCTGGGGCAGCTGGGTGGTGAATAGAGCACTGGCCCTGGAGTGAGGAGGACCTGAGTTCAAATCTGGCCTCAGACACTTCACACACGCATTAGTTTGTGACCTTGGGCAAGTCACTTGACCCCAATTGCCTTGCCTTCCCCTATCCAAAAAAAAGAAGTAAAAATCCAAAGTTTGAGGAGGGAATATAAGGAAGGGTGAAGACTGAAGTCAAGCTATCATTAGGGTAAAACCATGAACTAAGTATTTATCTTCATCATCCTCTCCCTAACCATTTAACCCTAATGCCCTAACCCAGGCATTTCATTGGGTCATCAGTTTAGAGCTGGAAGACACCTTAGTCTATCTAGTCCAGTCCAACACCCTCATTTTACAAAGGAAGAAACTGAGGCTCCAAGAGGTTAATGAAATGATTTGTTCAATACCAAGCAGAACATGAGTATCAGATAACGGATTCAACTGCAAGAATTCTTACTCCAAATCCAGAGGAAGCCCATGCTTCCTCTCCCTGTATGCCATTTATAATACTAATGTCTTAGGAGATAAGCTTTCAGAATATTTTAATTTTTTAATGGCCTCAGAAGATTAAAATCCATTAAGAAACTAAATCCAAAGAAACTAATCTCTAATAGTAGAATTCCAGACTAGTGGAGGAGCTATCTGGAAACAAGGGAGGTTATGAAGTCATGCAGCCCTCATCTAAAGCAATCAGTCAATAAGCATTTAAGCTCAAAATGTGTAACAAGTATTATGCTAAGCACTGGGGATACAGAGAAAAGCATAAAACAGCCACTGCTCTCAAGGAGAGCATCTTCCTAATAGGGAAGATGACATGAAAAACAACTATATACTAACAAGCTATTGACAGGATAAGTTGAAGATAATCAATAGAGAGAAGACACTAATATGAAGGGGGATCAGGAAAGGCTTCTCATAGAAGACTGAATTTTAGATGGGCTCAAAGGAAGCTAGAAGGAAGATACGAGAAGGGACAGCATTCCAGATACAGGAGACAGCTAGTGAGAATGGATATCCAGAGTCTAGAGATGAAGGCTGTTGCTCAAGGAACAGCAAGCAAACCAGTGTCACTGAATCAAAACTTTTGTGGTGCGCCTGGACTCATCTTCCTAAGTTGAAATCTGACCTCAGACACTTACTAGCTGTGTGTCCCTGGACAAGTCACTTGACTCAGTTTCCTCATCTGTCAAATGAGCTAGAGAAGGAAATGGAAAACCAGTGCAGTATCTTTGCCAAGAAAACCCCATATGGGGTCACAAAGAGTTGGACACAATTCAACAACAACGAGGCTCCTTTTAACATTAAGGTTATGATCCTGAGAACCTAACTTCTGTTAAAGTGTCCCTTTAACAGGGTCTAAGAGAGGTAAAGGCTGTTTAGGAAGCTATCGTTCCTGGGAGTAATAATGAATGCATGGGAAATCTCATGTTTTGTTCACTATTTTCCACTTTTTGAAAGATAAAAACACAAAGTAGCTCTGGTAGAATTCTATTATACAACACAGCTAATCATTGCATGGAATCTCAGTTTCTCCCCAAACAGGATAACTATTGTCAATGAAAGTCTTATGTAACATGACTAGCCTTAGGGCTTCTACCACATTATTTTATACTTGCTATAGATTCATGGGACAAGTACATTTCACAGAACCTAAAAATCAATGACGCTCACTAACTGTGTGACCTTGGGAAAGTCATTTAACCCTCTTTGTCTTAGTTTCCTCATCTGTCAGATAAGCTGAAGAAGGAATTAGCAAAACACTCTAGTATTTTTGCCAAGAAAACCCCAAATGGGGTCACAAAGAATTGGACACAACTGAAATGACTGAACCACCACCACCAAATCAATGATTTGGCATAGCTATCTATGCCAAATCAATGATTTGGCATAGCTATCTATCTAGTGAAGTCACCCTCTAAATTTAATACACTTTCTTATATCCATGCCTGGAAAGCATTATCTCTTCATCTCCAACTTTCAAAATCCTCTTCTTTGTAGACTCATTTCAAGTTCCACCTTCTCCATGAAGCCTTCCCTGACTACCTAGCTGAAAGTGGTTTTTTCCCCTCCTCAAAGTTTCCAAGAGTGTCTTTCCTTGTCCCCATCGCACCTTACAAACATATTTACCTGTTTATCATAACCTGTCTAATAGAAACTCCTTGGAGGCAAGAATTGAATCATTTTTTATCTTTGGATTCCTAGCCTAGCAATAATGTTTGCATAAAATAAGATAAAGATTGAGCTTGTGAATTCCTAGATGAGAAAATTCCCACTACTAATATAGGCCTGCCCCTTCTGATAGATTTGTAATCTAGAGAATTGACACTAAGAGGCTAGTTAAGTAATTTGCTGAGAGTCACACAGCAAGTGTATGTCACAGACGGGATGTAAACTCAAAGTCTGATCCTACCACACACTGACCCCTGTATTGCCAATGCATCTGAGACCTTAAAATTAAAGGATCCACGAGCAGTCTACAAAAACGCCAGAAGAACGTTACTTTAATTGGCAGTCAAGATTATATTTGAAAGCTGCTTTCTAAAATAGGAGGGACAATGTAACCTATCTTTGTTCTGATCAAATTAACATGGCTTTTTAAAATTCATCCACTTGGAAGGATTCTGTCTAGAGATCTGCAAGTATGTTTTCAAACCCAGATTTGAACTTTGCAATGTGATTTCTTCTCCTATCATATCAGTTTTCATAATCATAATGAGTGGAACATATCTTAAAGACCAACAAATTGTGAAGACAGATTATGGCCTAGCCTTCCAGGCCCCTTTTTGACTGTCATTCTTCACCTTACCTCTCCCTATATATGGCTCACCATAGCACTACACTATCCATACACTGCTATCCTCAGCACAGAGAGGAAGATGCTTCTAAATAACGTGTTAGCCTGACTTGCTCAGGCTTGTTTTGTCTGGCAAATGAATTATGTAAACCTTATCCACCAGAAACTGTTTCAAGTCAATTAATTGTTGTAATTACTTAAGATTTCTTTTTAATGAATATGGCTCTCCAGGGATTAGATGATATCCTGTCATCTGTAGGGCCTGATAAATGAAATGTGATTTGTGGCTCACTGCAAACTGAACCCTTGTACTTGAGCAATGTCTCTTTCCTGGAACGTGCTCATTAAATGGAAGAAATGCCCTTGATGGAGTCAGGAACATTTATTATATGTGGTCCCCAGTAAGAATTGAAAGTGAGTGAATGAATGACTGCACTTACCCTTCCAATTCTCCTTCGTTCCTTCCCTCCCTTTGGAAGAAAATTAACCAAGCACATGACCCCAGGAATACTGTGCATTACATTCATTCCAACCTCACAGTTCCCATCTCTTATCTCCATTAGGGTCAACAAATTGAAGGGCTCAAACAGTCATTCAATAATGAATTTGAAAGTTATGTGGACAAAGCAGTTATTTTTCCAGTGCCCACTTTATTCCTCTGTCTAGGTTTCTCTTTCTCAAAGATACAACTCTGCGAAAGATGAAAATGTAGAAGGACTCATCTTTTTCATGTGGATGCCTCATTTCCAAATACAATCAGGGAAAGGGAGCTTAGTTTCATCTCTTTTGGATACAAGATAACATAACAAAATACTCTGAAGTCAATGCTAAACTCTTAAAATGGGGTGTTTTGTTTTGTTTTAAGTAAAATATTTTTCAAGTCAGGGTCTACACTGAAAAACAAATCAGCGTAAGGAAATTTAAGCAATCTCTAATACAGCTTGAGAAGCACATCTCCAGTATCTTCTCTATTCTTTCCAAGCAAACTATTTGGACTACCTTAAACATAGAAAGATTTTTCCAGGTGCTTCTTGTGCTCAGCCTTCCTATGAGTCTCATGGAAGTTCACATTGGGGCACTGAAGGCATGACCCCAAGAAAGTATGGAAATATTTACAATGCTACATAGTTGTCTTTGCTGCCAAAAATAAAAAAGAAGGAAATGTACATTTGTTTCATTGCAACTAAAACAAACCATTGAAATGTATAGTAGTTAGGAAGAAATTTTTCATTTTGGATGAAATAAACATTTTAGTATAAAAATCTATATCTGTAAGTATTCTGGTACACTTACTGGAATACTAAAAATATAAATTGATTGGGATTTCTCTTATCTTGTGTTAGAATTTTGAACTATATTTCTTTTTTTTAGATAGTTATTATAACTATGTAGCATCAGTAGACATAAACTAAATATAAATAGGAAAAATAATGATATATGCCAATTGATTGTAAACAACAAGTTATATTCAATATGGCTTCTCTTTTAATATAACTAATGTCACAAACCCTAGTATAGCAAAAGAATCTAAAAGACATGTTAGCAAATAAAAAAACTATGGATGAATGAATGTATGAAAATGTACTTACTAAATGTTTCCCACATGTCAAACAGTCTAAGTGCTGAGTCTGAGACATATTAAGTAGTCTGATAGAGTGACAATATAAAATGCCTAAAAGAACACATACAAGTAATAGAAATCAGCATGCAAACCTAAAAGATAGGAGTTTGTTGAATACCTAAAATTTGTGAAGCTGGTAGCTAAGTCTTAGGTCAATGAAGAAGGCTACTTGGAAAAGAAGAATTTTTAACCGAGTTCTCAAAATCTAGAAAACTATGTAATGAAAGAAGGAAAAGGCCAGGTTGATTCATAAAGGGGAAGCTAGAACAAATAGGAATGGAAGGATTCATCAGGAAAGTGACAAGAACGTAAACTAAGATTATTTGAGAGCTGAATGATGGAAAGTGTTATGTCACAAGGCCTTTCTGGTTTTACTGACTGAAAAGGAAATACAAGTATAGGTATATCAGAAAGTGAATGGATTTATGAAAAGTAGGACAGTATAGTATCTTGAGTTCATGAGCAGACATAACTTATTTGAGTATCAGCAACTATTTGCTTATAAAACCATCAATTAATCAATCAATCATCCAGCATCTGTTGTTCTGCCTGATTTAAACTCCTTTATGGACCAAGATAAATCTCAGTTGAGTTCATCATCTCTAATCTATCACTACAAAGCTAACTCAAGCCTTGACTGACACCATCTCCCTCATTCTCCTCTCCACTCTGATTGGAGGGCTGGAGGATGAAGTATTAAGCTCCTCCTAATGCCTTCCTTTATAGATGTCTCCTTTTTGTCTCCTTTTTGGGTGTTATCTGCCCTGCCCCATTAGATTGTAAGATTCTTGAGGGTGGGGACTGTCTTTCTTTTAATAGATTATATCCTCAGATCTTAGAATAATACCTGGCACATAGTAGGAACTTAATAAATGTTTATTGGATTGGATTATTGAACACCTATTGTGATGCCTAGTACTGAGATAAGTACCATAAAGTACAAAAGGTAGGATAATGGATAAATGCTGGAATAGAGTCAGAAAAAACCTGAGTTCATCCTATATAGGGCTTTTACTAGCCTTGTAAGTCTGAGAGGCAACTCATTTAACCTCTTAGCTACAGTTTCTTCATCTGTACAATGGGGCTAATAAAGCACCTATTTCATAAAGTTTTTGTGAGATTCAAATGAGATAAAGTATTAGAGTGCTTTGTGAACCCTAAAGCACTATATAAATGCTAGTTGTTATTATCAAATAAATATAAGATAGGGTTCTTGACAATAAGGAAGTCACAATATATTTTGAAAGAAAAGACATATAAATTTTAAAAGTTGCCCTCAACAAGACCAGAGACCAGTATAGACTTCTGTTTACCTCAGTATCTTCTTAAAAGGATAAGACACAGTTAACTGGAAAAGTTACTCAAGTGGAAATTTTGGTAATACTGATAAAGTAGGCTAAGTTAATAATCATAACTGTGAAAATAATTTTATGGAAAGTTTCTCTGATAAAGGATTCATTTCTCAAATATATAGAGAACTGAGTCAAATTTATAAAAAATAAGAGCCATTCTACACTTGTCAAATGGTCAAAGTACATGAATAAGGAGTTTTCTGATGAATAAATCAAAACTATCTATAGTTATATTTTTTAAAATGCTCTAAATCACTATTGATCAGAGAAATGTCAAGTAAAGCAACTCTGAGATGCCACTCCACACCTATCAGATTAGCTAATATGACAGAAAAGGAAAATGAAAAATATTGGAGGGAATGTGGAAACATTAAGACAGTAATTATTGATGGAGTTGTGAACTGATTGAACTATTCTGCAGAGCAATTTGGAGCTACGCTCAAATGACTACACAACTGCATACCTTTGACCCAGCAGCACTACTATTAAATCTGCATCCCAAAAAGATAAAAAAAAAAAAAACAAAAAGGAAAAGAACTTGTATATACAAAATATTTATAGCAGCTCTTTTAGTGGTGGCAAAAAATTGGAAATTGAGAGGATATCCATCAATTGGGGAATGACTAAACAAGTTGTAATATATGATTGTGTTGGAATACTATTATAGTATAAGAAATAACAAGCCGGATGACTTCAGAAAAGCCTGAAAAGACTTACATGAACTGATACAAAGTGAAGTGAGCAGAACCAGGGGACCACTGTACACATTAATAGCAATATTATATGGTGATCAGCTGTGAATGACTTAGCTATTCTCAGCAATACAATGATTCAAGAAAATTCTGATGGACTTATGATGAAAAAAATTTATCCCATTTCCAGAAAAAGAACTGATGGAATCTGAATGCAGATCAGAACATCTTTTTTTTAAACTTCATTTTTCTTGGGCTTTTTTTGTCTGTATTTTCTTTCACAACATGACTAATGCGGAAATATGTTTTGCATGACTCCACATGTATAACCTCTATCAAATTGCTTTCCAGCTTGAGATGGAGGGTAGAAGAGGGAGGAAGAGAATTTGGAACTAAATTTTTTTAAAATGAATTTTACATGCAATTGGGGGGAAATAAAATATTAAATAAATATATTTGAAAGCTAAAAAAAGATAAGTAAGTTACAGATAGGTAGAGATTGTCCAGAGTAAAGATGATATTTAGAAGGCAGATGAAGGCCAGTTTGAAGAAATCTTCAAGAGTTAAAAATTCCCTCATCAAGGGTTTTGGAAGCATAAATGGAGAAATTCAGCACAACTAGATGGCAGTTTATGTGGAAAAGATCCAAGTATTTTAGTGAACTACAAGCTCAGTACAAGTCAGAAATATGACATGGTGGTCAAAAGAAGTAATACAATTTTAAGAATACAATATCCAGGAAGAGGAAGAGATAGTCCTGATGTATTCTGCATTTGGTTAGACCATATATGGAAGATATTGTTTATTTCTGGTTACCACTGCTAGAAAGAACTTTAAGAAACTGGAACACAACCAGAAGAGTTGTCAAGATGGTGAGGAGACACAAAACTATATATAAAAAAATTTGGAATTGGGGAAGTTTATCTAGATATGAGAAGATCTGGTGGAAGAAGAGAGATGATGGCTATAATCAAGCATTTTAAAAGTTGCCATGTGGAAGAGGAAATAGACTTACTTTGCTTGGTCCCAAAGCTATCAATCAATACACATATAATTACTGTGTCCACTATGTTCCAAGGGCACCAGGATAGACTTCTGTTAACCTCTGTGACTTTTAAGAGGATAAAATACAGCTAGGTGGCCCAGTGGATAGAGTGTTGGGCCTGCAGTCAGAAAGACTCCTCTTCCTGAGTTCAAACCCAGCCTCAGACACTTACTAGCTGTGTGACCCTGGGCAAGTCGCTTTACTCTGCCAGTTCTTCATCTGTAAAAATGAGCTAGAGAAGGAAATGGCCAATCAGTCCAGTATCTTTGGCAAGAAAACCCCAAATGAGGTCACAAAAAGAGTCAGATAGAAGTGAAAACAACTGGACAACAACAGTTATGTTCCAAGGGTTGTTCTGAGTGCTAGCGACAAAAACAAACTTGAAACTATCCCTGCCCTTTACTGTAATGGCTTACCTTCTACATAGGAGATAACATGTACAAATATAAATATATACAAAATAAATGATTGGTAGCTGGAATGGGCAATACCACTTGAGGTGGGGGTGGGGGGGAGATCAGGAAAGAATACAGATTAAAGATGGTAGTTAAGCTGAGTTTTGAAGGAAACAAGGAATTGTAAAAGGTAAATGTGGAAAGGGAATGTATTCCAGGCCTGAGGGAAAACCAATGCAAAGCCATAGAGATGAGACATAGAGTGAAAAACAGAAAGGAGGTCCGTTTGGACGGATGAAGACATAGATGTCAAAGTGGGGAGTAATGTGCGTCATAAGACTGGAAAGATAGGTTGTATCAAGGCCATGAAGGACTCCAATGATGAAGTTGAAGTCTTTTTATATAGATAGTCTTTGAGAGTTACTGACCCCAAAATGTTATCACTCTCAAACCAAGATAGTGATGAGCTTGTCCAAGCTTACTTAGGCCAGAGCTTTTTTACTAATTAAGATCATAGCTAGCATTTCTATAGCACTTTAAGGTTTGCCAATTCTTTATAAATATTATGAGTTTATCCTCACAACAACCCTGGGAGGCAGTTGTCATCATTATTCCCATTTTACAAAAGTGTAATAGACAGAGGATAGGTGACTTGACCAGGGTCACAAGGCTAGTGGGTTTCTAAAACAGGTTTTTAACTCCAGTTTTTCCACTTCAAGCCCAGCTCTCTATCCAGTAAGCCTTAGGGTTCTAAGTAACAAAGGGTTCTAACTAACAAAGAAAATCTAGTTTTATGATTTAAGTCACATAAAGTTTGGTTTAATTATAATTTCAAAAGTAAACTTTTACATATTCATATATATATTTAAGAATCTTGGCACTTTCCAATCCAGCCAATAATGTTGTAGAATGATAGATCTAGAATTGAAAGGGAACTTTAAGCATCAAGTCCAACCACAGATGAGGAATGAAAGCACAGAGTCAGATTAAGTGATTTGTTCCAGATCACACAGTTTGTAAGTGTCTGACACCAGATTTTAAAGCACATCTCCCTGAATTCAATCACACCACTCTCCCCAGACTTTAATGGGAGGCATCCAGATTGGCCCTGGATTATTAGCTTGGTAGACAGGAATTGATTGACACATGCTCCTCTGGCATAGTCTTTCAGAACCTAGGGTCATGCCTATACCATAATTCAATATCAAAGTAGTCTTTGTGTTATTCCCTAGGTCCTTGCCTTGATTCATTGGTTCCCCACTTATTATCTGTTACCTCTGTTTCTCCTTCTGAATCATCCCAGGGACTGGATTCCTATCTCTAAAACCTTGTCTTATGGCAGGATGTCCACAACTTACTATATACTGGCCTAGACTGCTTTGATTCATATAGGCTGCCAATCAGATGCCATGTTCCATTCACCTGCTGAAGCAGCCCTGTGTTGAGTCTTCCTAAGGCTTATTTTCTTCTTGTCTGTTCCTCCTCCAGGGACCCTCCCCCAGTTAGATCCTTTGATACCCTAGTGGGTCCACTTACTCTCTCTATTGTTGTATCATCAGCTGAGCTAGTTTTTAAAGTAGTGTTTTCATGCAAAGACTGGACCATCTTATTACTGATATTTCTATATTGAAATTCAATTTTTTTCTCTTTACAGGTGTTTCAATTACCACAAATGTGTTCTCAATTTTTAATTGTACTGTATAGATTTTAAAATATGGTTGTAAATTCTAGTACATAGAAATAAAATAGAATAAAATCTGTGCTGGATTTGGACTCAGAAGGTGTGGGCTCAAGTCCTGGCTCTGCTGCTTATGTAATCTAGAGTAATCACTTTACTAATGCCGACTTCAGTTTCTGCATCTTTAAAATGAGGGAATTAGATTAGAAAGTACTAATGTCCCTTCCAGCTTGAAAGCTATAATCCTACCACTCTAAAGCATTAATCCTTCATTACATAATGGGAATTTGTGACCATATGATGGATGAATCTTTGAGAATGGCTACATGTCATAATAATGCCCAACATGCTTTGGAGATCAGTGAATTCTAGCTTCCTTCATCCCACTAAGCAAAGAGCTCTTGGAGTATGTATATCTTCATTAAAATATAGTAACATTACATTCTTTGATGTTCTCTTTCATTATTTCTGTGAACGTTTCGTTATGTTGCAATAGAAACGGGATAGCGCTGGTGCTGAACAACCCACTCTGCATCGCACATGTTCCATATAGATAGAAATGCATTCAGCTTTGCTCTGTTCACAGAAGGAAGATTCAATCGACATTAGGATCAAATCCTTTGAACAGGGAAGGGCTCTCTAAGAGAGTTATAATAGATATTTCTTTGTCCAGTATTGGTTCTCCCATCTGGCAATATCTTTAAGACATGTTTTCATGCTGATTGAATCCCTCTCTTTTTAAAAATCAGTTCCTAATAAAGATGCTGAAGAGGTAGTGTAGCACAGGTAAAGAGCTGCCTCAGAGGCAGAAAAGCCAAGATTTAGCCCTACTTCTGACCCATCCTGGCTCAATGACCTTGAGCAAGTTATTCAACCTCTTAATGACCCAGGCAACTATCTAAGACTATCAGTCACAGAACAAGTGCCAACATACAGTAGATCAAACTTCCTAGTGGAAAGGTCTTTGGATCTGTTTTTAAAAATATTTTTATAATTATATTTTAATATAATGAGCTTCCTTTGTAATCCTATATATTTTATCTTATGTATTTAAAATATTCTGACAAAGGGTCTAGAGGTTTCACTAGACTGCCAAAGGAGTCCATGACACAAAAAGAGTTGAGAACAGTTTCATTAAGGGTAATTTCCCCTTCAAAGGAATTTCCAATTGCAAAACAAACTTGAGACAAAGAAAGAAACAAAAAACAAATAAGCAGATAAGAAAAAATTAATAGGTAGATGAATAAATAGATAGAGGGAGGAAAGGGGGAAGGAAGAAGAGAAAAAGAAAGGAAGAAAGAAAAAAGGGAGGGAGGGAAGAGAGAGGAAGGCAGGGAGGAAGGAAGGAAGGAAGGAAGGAAGGAAGGAAGGAAGGAAGGAAGGAAGGAAGGAAGGAAGGAAGGAAGGAAGGAAAAATAATCTATTTCTCAGCCTCTGTTGTCATACATTACCCTTAATATTTTGTTTAAGGTCTTTCCATTTTTCTTTAATTTTATGTCACACCCCACATTCTGTTTCCTACTCCAGTTCCTTTTCATGGTTTGGAGGTGATCCTCCAAAGGCCATGTCAGAGAAATACAAGATCTGACAAGTACTACAAAGCTTCAGTGCAGACCCAATGAAAAACTAAATTCAAGGAAGTTTGGAAAGGCTCATCACCAAATGGGTCAAGTGAAATCAATAAATATTTATTAAGCACTTAGTAGGTTACAGGAATTGTGTGAAGCTCTGGGAATACAACACAAGCAAAAAGAAAGCAACTACCCTAAAGAATCTTACATGGAGTGTTGAATTCTACAGCCACAGCAACTCCTAAAGACTATCTACATAGGGGCTTGGTGGTCTGTATCGCCAAGATACAGGCCTATGAAAAAATGCCTATGCTGATAAAATCATGGTTCCTTGAAATAGTAAAGGAAGTTTAATACTTAGATATAATATGACAGTAATGAGTTCTAGCAGCATTTCATACTGCTTTCAGGGTATATTAGGGATCTCTGACTTAGAATACAATGGTGGGGGAAAGAGGTCTAACTTAGGGATGGGATTTCAGTCATAGACCTGCCAGTGACAAATTGACAGAAACATTTTGGTGAATACATGGATTTAAGTAAACTTGTCTGGGTGTAGGCATTCTAATCTCAGTTCCTAATACATTATCCCCTAACCATTTGGGATGTTTTCATTGATTTTTTGATTCAATTCTTTTTTTTTCCCCAAAGGACCTGCAGACCCATGATTTCATCATCAGTATGAACTTGTAAGCTTAAACTTCTGGTAAGGACTTTCCCCTCCCAATCCAGGTCACACCATTTTTTATTTTGTTTTTTTAGACTGCATTTGTAGGCATATATAAGTGTAGATAGAGGATTTTAAGCTGCTAGGTGGCACAGTGGATAGAATGCCAGGCCTGGAATCAGGAAGACTCATCCTCTTGAATTCAAGTCCAGCCCCAAACACTTACTAACTGTGTGACTCTTTCCCTATATTGAAATGTTCCTCTTCCCAGGGAAATGGGTAATCCTGAGTTAGGGAAGAGGATGTGTCTCTGACTTCCTGGATAAAATGTGATAATTGTGATAAATTGTGTAATTGGTTTGAAATAAATTAGGAAAATGTGAAAAGTGGTATTTGGGGGGACAGTTCAGTTGGAGTGCTCAAGTGGACCACTTCCTATGTGCCAAGTCCTATTCTAAGCATTGGGGATATCAATACAAAAGAGAGACAATCTCTGCCCTCAGAAAACCTATGTTCTAATAGGAGACAACACACATAGGAAGGGCTCATCAAGAGATTGGCTAGGAAGAAGAAGGTGTTCAGAATTAGATCAGAAGGAAAGAAGCACAGTAACAAGATGGATGGGAAAGTCCAGAAATCCAGAAGGCACAGAGTGAGAGTGAAGACAAGGCCTGGTTGTCTGGAGGGACCGGCAACTTGGTTTCTGGAAGTCCCTGTGAGTGTGGGTGCAAAGGAGGGGGTTTCCTAAGGAATGATAACATGCAGTGCAATGTTGTAGACCATTATAATTTTCTGGGGACACCTGGATGTTATAATAGATTATTTCTTTGTCTAAGTTTATATTGGTACTGGTTCTCCCATTGCTAATTTTGATGTCTAACCATAAGTGGTATGAGAGTTTAAAATGCTGCTCATAGGGGGGCGGAGCCAAGATGGCGGAAAGGAAGCAGTAACCTCGCTGAGCTCCTCTGTCACTAAGTCCAAAAGGGTAAATCTGAGCAGATTCCGGAGTGACGAAGCCCAGTGGAAGACAGAGTGTGGCAGAATCCAGCACAGGAGGTTGCCCAGAGTGCCCGCACAGGTCGAGCGCAGAGCGCGTGGGGTCTGCACAGCTCAGACCTAAGAGCAGGCAAGCAGACTACACCAGAGAGAGAAAAAGCCCCAGCCTGCAGACTTACCAAGGACGAATCGCAGTCATCTCGCAGAGGGAACGGATCATTGGAGCCAGGTAGGAGAGTCGGGCCCCCAGTGGAGAGAGTGGCTTCTCAGGCTGCATTCAGCCCCCAGCCTGGAAATTTAGAAACTGCCTGCCTGTATGATACAGGGGCTGGAATGGCAAAGTAAATTCTAGCTGCTCCGATCCTCCCATCCCTCCTTCATGAAGCAGAAAACCCAAAGATAAGTCTCCCACCCAGACTGAAATCCCAAGTTAATGGAAATAGCCTCAGGCTTGAGAATCTCCAAGAAAGGGTGTAACTGAGACAGCCAGGAATCTGAAGAGAAGAGAGGGAGGGGACCCAACTAGCCCCACCTCACCTCACCAACAAAAGCCTACTTATAGCCCAGGGGTATAGAGGCAGAAATCTGAAGTGGTCAGACTCAACCCCACCTACACATCTACATTCCTCACTGACTTCCCTGACTTAGCCATAAACTAGCCACCCAGAGGTATTCAAAGTCAAGGATCAGGCCCCAAACTCATAGCCTGAGACACTAAGAAACAGGAAGTCACAATGGGAAGGAAGGAAGCTGAAAAGGAGAAGGGGAAGGCAAGAAAGTCTATTCGAGCATACTATGCAGGGCAAGAACAACAAAACACACAGGACAATATAGACTCTCTGCCCACACCAGAGACCACAGAAGGAAACATGATCTGGTCTCAAGCCCAAATAGCATTCCTGGAGGAGCTTAAGAAAAATTTTAAAGACCAAATCAGGGAGGCAATGACCAACTTGGAAAAAGAAAATACCTCCCTAAAAAAGGAACTTCAAAAACTTATTGAAGACCATAATTCACTAAAAATTAGATACAACCAAACTGAAACTCAGAACTCTATGATGCAGCAGGAGTCAATCGAAAAAAACAAGATGATCGAAAAATTGCAAGAAAATGTAAAATATCTCACTGGAAAAATAACTGACCTAGAGAACAGATCCAGGAGAGACAACCTAAGAATTATTGGTCTACCAGAAAGCCATGATGAGAAAAGCAGTCTAGACAACATCCTCCAAGAGATTGTCAAAGAAAACTGTCCTGAGGTCCTGGAATCAGAAGATAAAATAGCTATTGATAGAATTCACCGGACTCCTCCTGAAAGAGATCCCAAACTGAAAACTCCAAGAAATATAGTAGCCAAATTCCAGAATTATAAGATTAAAGAAAAAATTCTACAAGCAGCCAAAAAGAAACAATTCAAATATCGAGGAACTACAGTTAGGATCACACAGGACCTAGCAGCTTCTACATTAAAAGAGCGGAGGGACTGGAATTTGATATTTCGTAGGGCAAGAGAGCTAGGACTACAACCAAGGATTAACTACCCGGCAAAACTGAGCATAATCTTTCAGGCAAGGAGATGGACGTTTAATGAAGTAAGGGACTTCCAGACTTTCCTAATGAAAAAGCCAGAGCTCAATGGAAAATTTGATCTCCAATTACAAGACTCCAGAAGAACATAAAAAGGTAAACAAGGGTAACATAGACTCACACATGCAGAAGTGCACATACCCACACCCACAAACACAAGCTCATTACTTGGGATGCAACAAGAGCAAAATGTTCACATCCCTATATGTGGAGCTGATAACTGTCAATATTTGAAATCTCTATGATTATCATGACCTGCAAAAGGGTTATACTTAGAGGGTGTGGGTATGAATGCACTAACATGGAGTCTAAAAAAAAAAGACTATTAAGGGGATCAATGGTACTGTAATGGGAAAAAGGAAAGGATGAGCTAGGAAAAGGTAAAATATGCCATCTGAAGAGGCATCAAAACACACTATAGAAGAAGGGAAAGTAAGAGGGAGAGGAACATCATTTAAACACTATTCTCACTGGTTCTGGTTCAAAGAAGGATCAAATTAATCAGTGAAGTTTAAGAATCTAACGTGAATAGACACATAAATTCATTAAATAGAGGAATTGGAGGGAGGGAGAGGAGCATTGTTTGAAATTTACTCTCATTGGTTTGGAATCAAACGGGGAGTAATTTACTCTGATAAGTATAAAAATTTGTTGTGTCCTATAGATAGTGGGAGGGTAAGGGGGGGGTGAAAAGGAGGAGACTAAAGGGAGGGATTATAAGGGAGGGAAATAGTAGTAAGGGGAGAGGGTAGGTTAAGAAGGGGGGTCACTGGGTGGGAACACTGAGGGAGGGGGCGGTCAAAAGGGAAAACTTCAAGGAGGGGAAGGGAGAAGGAAGAAACAAAAACATAAACAGGGGAGGGAATAGGATGGAAGGGAAGAGACAGATAGTCATCATTACTGTGAATGTGAATGGGATGAACTCTCCCATAAAACAGAGGCGGATAGCAGAATGGATTAAAAACCATAATCCTACAATATGCTGTCTTCAAGAAACACATTTGAAACAAAGGGATACCCACAGGGTAAAGGTAAAAGGTTGGAGTAAAATTTATTATGCCTCAGCTAAAGTAAAAAAAGCAGGGGTAGCAATACTTATCTCAGATAAAGCAAAAGCAAAAATAGATCTAATTAAAAGAGATAAGGAAGGAAACTATATCCTACTAAAAGGCACCATTGAGAATGAAGCAATATCACTACTTAATATATATGCACCAAGTGGTATAGCATCCAAATTCCTAGAGGAGAAGTTAAAGGAATTAGAGGAAGAAATAGATAGCAAAACTATACTAGTGGGGGACCTTAATCTCCCCCTCTCTGAACTCGATAAATCTAACCTCAAAATAAACAAGAAAGAAGTTAAGGAGGTGAATAGAATCTTAGAGAGACTAGATATGATGGATCTCTGGAGAAAACTGAATGGGGATAAAAAGGAATTTACTTTCTTCTCAGCAGTGCATGGTACATACTCAAAAATAGACCATGTACTAGGGCATAAAAACCTCACAATCCAGTGCAGAAAGGCAGAAATAGTAAGCGCATCATTCTCAGATCATGATGCAATAAAAATTATATGCAATAAAGGGCCATGGAAAGATAGACTAAAAACTAATTGGAAACTAAACAATTTAATCCTAAAAATTGGTGGGTCAAAGAAGAAATTATAGAAACAATCAATAATTTCATTCAAGAGAATGATAATAATGAAACAACATACCAAAATTTGTGGGATGCACTAAAGGCAGTTCTCAGGGGAAGTTTTATATCCCTGAGTGCATACTTAATTAAAGCAGAGAGAAGGGAGGTCAGTGAATTGGACATGCAATTGAAAAAGCTAGAAAAAGAACAAATTGAAAATCCCCAATTTAGTACTAAATTAGAAATACTGAAAACCAAAGGTGAGATTAATAAAATTGAAATTAAGAAAACCATTGAATTAATAAATAAAACCAAGAGCTGGTTTTATGAAAAAATCAACAAAATTGATAGACCCTTAGTCAATATGATAAAAAAAAGAAAGAAGAAAACCAAATTATGAGTATCAAAAATAAAAAGGGTGAATCTACCTCCAATGAAGAGGAAATCAAAAAAATAATGAGGAATTATTTTTCCCAATTGTATGCACATAAATATGACAATCTTAGTGAAATGGATGAATATTTACAAAATCACAAATTGCCCAGATTAACTGAAGAGGAAGTGAATTACCTAAATAACCCCATCTCAGAAAAAGAAATCAAACAAGCCATCAATGAACTCCCTAGGAAAAAATCTCCAGGGCCAGATGGGTTCACTAGTGAATTCTATCAAACATTTAAAGAACAATTGATTCCAATACTCTACAAACTATTTGGGAAAATTAGTGAAGAAGGAGTCCTACCAAACTCTTTCTATGACACAAATATGGTACTGATTCCTAAATCAGGAAGAGATAAAACAGAGAAAGAAAATTATAGACCAATCTCCCTCATGAATTTAGACGCAAAAATTCTAAATAAAATATTAGCCAAAAGACTCCAACAACTTATCACAAAAATAATACACCCTGATCAGGTAGGATTCATTCCAGGAATGCAAGGATGGTTTAATATTAGGAAAACCATCAATATAATTGAGCATATCAACAACAAAACTAGCAAAAACCACATGATCATCTCAATAGATGCAGAAAAGGCTTTTGACAAAGTACAACATCCATTCCTATTAAAAACACTAGAAAGTATAGGAATAAATGGAGCCTTCCTTAAAATAGTTGCTAGCATCTATCTAAAACCATCAGCAAGTATTATATGCAATGGGGATAAACTAGAAGCCTTTCCAATAAGATCAGGAGTGAAACAAGGGTGTCCACTATCACCCCTCTTATTCAATCTGGTACTTGAAACGTTAGCAGTAGCAATTAGAGAAGAAAAAGAAATCAAAGGAATCAAATTAGGCAAAGAAGTGACCAAGCTGTCACTCTTTGCAGATGATATGATGATATACTTAGAGAATCCTAGAGAATCAAGTAAAAAATTACTTGAGACAATAAATAAATTTGGCAAAGTTGCAGGATATAAAATAAACCCACATAAATCCTCAGCATTCCTGTACATCTCTAATAAAACTCAACAGCAAGAGATAGAAAGAGAAATCCCATTTAAAGTCACTGTAGACATTATAAAATATTTGGGAATCTACTTGCCAAAACAAACCCAGAATCTATATGATCACAACTACAAAACACTTCTCACAGAAATAAAATCAGATCTAAATAGTTGGAAAAATATCAATTGCTCGTGGCTGGGTCGAGCTAATATAATAAAAATGACAATTTTACCCAAACTAAATTATATATTTAGTGCCATTCCAATCAATTTACCAAAAAACTACTTTGTAGAGTTAGACAAAATAATAACAAAATTTATTTGGAAAAACAAAAGGTCTAGAATATCAAGGGAATTAATGAAAAGAAATGCTAGGGAAGGTGGACTAGCTATGCCAGATCTTCATCTGTATTATACAGCAGCAGTCATCAAAACTGCTTGGTACTGGCAGAGGTGTAGAGTAGTGGATCAATGGAATAGATTAGGTGCAGGAGACCCAGCAGTTAATGAATATAGCAATCTATTGTTCGATAAACCCAAAGACCCCAGTTTTTGGGATAAGAATGCACTATTTGACAAAAACTGCTGGGAAAACTGGAATACAGTATGGCAGAAACTGGGCATAGATCACTATCTAACACCATATACCAAAATCAAGTCTAAATGGGTGCATGATCTAGGTGTAAAGGATGATACTGTAAGCAATTTGGGAAAGCAAGGAATAGTTTACCTGACAGATCTGTGGAGAGGGGAAGATTTTAGGACCAAACAAGAATTAGAGAGCATTATAAAATGCAAAATGGATAATTTTGATTACATTAAATTGAAAAGCTTCTGCACAAACAAAGCCAATGTAACCAAGATCAAGAGGGAGGTGGGAAATTGGGAAAGAATTTTTACAACCTGTGTCTCTGATAAAGGACTCATTTCTAAAATTTATAGAGAATTGAGCCAAATCTATATGAATACAAGTCATTCCCCAATTGAGAAATGGTCAAAGGATATGAATAGGAAGTTTTCAGAGAAAGAAATTAAAGATATCTATAAGCATATGAAGAAATGCTCTAAATCACTATTAATTAGAGAAATGCAAATCAAAACAACTCTGAGATACCACATCTCTCCAGTCAGATTGGCTAAGATGACAAAACAAGAAAGTGACAAATGCTGGAGAGGATGTGGGCAAATTGGAACACTAATACATTGCTGGTGGAGTTGTGAACTTATCCAACCATTCTGGAGAGCAATCTGGAATTATGCCCAAAGGATTATAAATAATTTCATACCCTTTGACCCAGCCATACCACTCCTAGGGTTATATCCCAAAGAGATCATAGTAGTGGGAGGAAGAACCATATGTACAAAAATATTTTTAGCAGCCCTTTTTGTGGTTGCAAAGAATTGGAAACTAAAGGAGTGCCCATCAATTGGGGAATGGCTAAACAAGTTGTGGTATATGAATGTAATGGAATTTTATTGTGCTATAAGAAACGAGGAGGTGACGGATTTCATAATTACCTGGAGAGACTTATACAAACTGATGCTGAGCGAGAAGAGTAGAATCAGAAGAAATTTGTATACAATCACAGACATACCATATCTGTGACGACCAACTATGACAGACTGGACTCTTTTCAGCAATGCAGTGATATAAGTTAATCCCGAATGACTCAAGAAAGTGAGAAATGTGCCATCCAGAGATATAACTAGAAAGAACTGAGCCTGAATCCTGATGGAAGCAAACTAAATGATCTTGTTCTTCTCATTGTTTGGTTGTACTTCTTCCTTACCATCTTTCATCCCACCTAGTACAATATGCCTTTGTAATTGGAATAATGTTTAATATGAATGCATTTGCAGACCCTATACTGTACTATATGATGTCATGAGGGGAGGGGGGAGGGAAGTAAAGGAAATTTGAAAATCAAGGAACTATGGAATTGAATCTTGTCAACTGAAACTAAACTAATAAATTAATTTAAAAAAAAAAAATGCTGCTCATAGTTTGGGTGTTTTAGGAGCATAAATAGAGTTCAAGTCATTCTTCCGCTCATCGGGAGACCAAAAGTCAGAATCTTCACTCCAGACTGTAGGAGACAAATGATAACAAAGACAGTAGACCATCTGTGCCTGGACACTATACTCCAGAGGGGAGACTTGTGTAGCACTAACAGCTCAGATACTCAGGGGAGGATGGGGAGAATAACACAACAGCTCCAGCTCTGTGACTGTTTCACCTCAGGACCAGGCATGCTGGTCCAAAGCGAATCTTATTACTCTGAGGAATTCTTGTTGGTAAGCACGGGTAATGGGCTAAAAGGATCATAAAATTAGATTTAGAGGTAAAAGGGGCCTTGGAGGCCACCTATTCTGGTATTACTAATTAGGAAACTAAACTCCATGGAGGTTACATGACTCACCTAAGGTCATGCAGCTAGCAACTGTGAATTCCCAAGGCATGCCTTATCAGAGAGGGTTTGTCTTGGGGGAGTCATTTTATTAGCAGTGAAAGATATCCTGTCTCTGAGAATTTGGGATAGCTGCTACTGCCCATCACTGACAGACTGGTGAGGCTTTTTAGAGGATAAACAACATGTTTGGTACCAGGCAGAGTCTTCCTTAGGAAATAATAACACTAAATTAACTAAACTATTACCCCTCAGAAAAGGAGGGAGTAATTGGGGACAATGTATCCCCTTCAACCAACATCACTAGTTAAACTCAAGTTTCCACACTCTGATGATGATGGTGATGAAAATAATCATAATATAATGAAAGCATTTGTGAAGTGATTTACATATATTAATTCATTTGATCCTCACAAGAGCCCTGTGAAGTAGGTTCTTTTTTGTTGTTGTTTTGTTTTGTTTTTACCAACTTACCCCATTTTACCAACAGGGAAATAAAACATAAGATCCCATAATTAATAAGTGTTTGAGGTAGGATTTGAACTCACCTCTTTCTGACCCCCAATCTTTCAATTTACCCATCATGCCACCTGTTCAAAGGTACCTCAATGACTCTATAATATATATTATCTATTACAAAGTACCTTTCCCACAATCATTCCCTATGCTCTGTGCAATCTCTTCATCCAATTATCCCTCTTCACTTCAGATTACATAGGTCACTTCCTGTGCAAAACAGCAATTTTTTATTGAGGTTTTCCAAAAATTTCCTTCCTCTTCCAAAGGCCTCCTAAAATTACTCTTCCTTCTACAACCAATCTAAATGTATATAAAACAATGGCTCTCCTGCCTAACTCCCTATCCCATACCTCACTGCTAAAACCATGAACTTCTCCATAAGGTACATATTCATTTAATTAGATCAAAACTCTATGTGCACTAAAACAGTCAGTCAATTCAGTGAAAAATTATTCCAGATGACTGCTTGGTGTCCTATAGATAGAATAGCTAATTAGTTACATTTTCCCCTGTTTATCTAATTATTCTTGTTGCATATTAAGACATTTATTCTAAACCCATTTTCATTGATATTATTAATTTTAGACTATGTTACTGGAAGGTAGGCCCCATGATTATTTGATTTTATTCAGGGTCACTTGTTTGTAAATGTTTAATAAACACATTTTATTTTGATGGAACTACAAACTAGATAGTTTATATCTCCAAAGCAACCTGTGCATGATACTTTTAGAAATCTATGTTATATCACTGGGAATAGTACAAAGAGATTTCAAGCATGCAAAACTAAGAGCTAGAAAGGACATTAAAAACCAGAGACATAACTAACTATTTTGACTTCTGTGGCAACAGCACAAAATTCATACTAGGTAATACCATAGCATAAAATCTACCTTCAATAGGGGTGGCTAGGTGACACAGTGAATAGAACACCAGCCCTGGAATCAGGAGGACCTGCCTCAGACACTTAACACTTACTATCTGTGTGATTTTGGGCAAGTCACTTAACCCCAATTGCCCTCCAAAAAGCAAAAAAAAAAAAAAAATAGAAATGCAAATGTGGGGTGGCTGTGTGGTTCAGTGAATAGAGCACCAGCTCTGGAGTCAGGAGGACCTGAGTTCAAATCCAGCCTCATACTTGACACACTTACTAGCCATGTGACTTTGGGCAAGTCAATCCCAATTGCCCTCAAAAAAGAAAAAAAAATCTACCTTCAAATCAACCTTTTAAGACAAATCCATCTGAAAGTAGAAGACAAAGGAATAAAGTCTTTGGGACCAAAGACCCGGGTTAGGAGAGAGACCCTTGAACACCAGTCTCAATGGGAAGAAACACTGGGAGTACTTCGAAATCACTACTAGGGAGGCCAATCAGTGAAGAGGAAGAGCTTGTCTGAGACACAGTCAAGGGGGAATGGGAAGAAGAGGAAGTAGGCCTTCTGGTATCTTCCTATATTAATAATTCATATTAACTACATGCTATATTTGTTTTGATGCTGCCAAAGTCTTTCAGCACCCCCTAAATTTTGGCACTCTGGTGAAAAATTCTAGTCACCACACCAGTTATGGGTCTGAGAAAAATCCTAATACAATCTCAAGACATGGTACACATGTGAAACTTTGTTCAGACTAATTGGAAATGTGATATTTTTATTTCTTGATTAATAACCTCAAAATATGTTTTCAGAATATCTCTTATGACTTGTAGTTTCATCCCAAGTAAAGAAAATATGAAAAGCCTTATGGTCTGAAAAGTGATCCATAGAGGGCACATATTCTGGTACTTTAAATTCCCCCCATATCATTGATATAATCTTTTTTATCCTCTTTCCACTCTCTACCACATATCTTATTCTTTAATTTTTTGATTGAAATGATGTAATATAAAAAATCATTGGCTACATATAAATCAATTGTCTGTGACACGTAACAGGGAAAAGAAAACATCAAGATTGCCAATAACAGGCACTCAGTCTCATAAAACTTGTAATCAACTTCCAAACCAAGGCGTAAACTGTAATATATTGCTACAGACATGTAACAATAATAAACTATTTGAATTGCACCTTCACATTCTAGGTCGTTAATAACAAATAGGCATGAAAAAATTTTTGACAGTCATTCATTTTAATGGGTGTCTGCTTGTTTGCCAGATTGTATCATCTAACATTATGGAATACAACCTTATTCTTGGAAGGATGTGAAAACATAGTGGGCCCCTAACTGATGTCAGTAAGAACTCTGCCTCCAGAAGGTATGCAGAAATATGAACTGTATGGGTGATAGTTTATTTTGCATTTGTCTGCTATGAGAAATATTTTTCTTTACCTTCAGGGTTTTTTGGGATTTTTTTGTTTTTTATTTTTATTTTTTTTGCTTTTTGCTTTTTGCTTTTTGGAGGGGGAAGGCAAGGCAATCAGGGTTAAGTGACTTGCCCAGAGTCACATGGCTAGTAAGTGTGATCAAGTGTCTTAGGCCGGATTTGAACTGAAGTCCTCCTGATTCCAGGGCTGGTGCTCTATTCACTATGCCATCTAGCTGCCCAAGTATTACATTTTCAATCCAGGGGAAAATTCAGGTGAGATTAAAGCAATGTGATCTTGAGACAACACAAAGTTAAATGCAGGATTAGGATTACAGAATTATAACTGAAATGAACCTGACAGGTCATCTAGTACAATTCCCTTATTTCACAAATAAGGAAATTTAGAATCCAAGAAAGTAAGTCACTTGCCCAAAGTCACCTGGATCATAAGCAGAAAAGTCAGGATTCAAGCCCAGCACTTCTGGCTACAAATCAAGCATTCTTTTGGTTGAACTTTATTGCCTTTAACCAATTATGTTTCACCTCTAATTCCTTTCCACTCATATAGCCACCACCATTCAGATCCTCATCATCTGCCATGTGAATTATTATAACAGTCTCCTAAATTCCTTATCTTTTCCTGCCCAATTCATCTTCCATGCAGCTGTCAATGTGTTATTCGTAAAGTATAGGTATGGCCATATGACTGTACTTCTCAATAAACTCCAGGATCAAATAGAAACTTTTCTATTTGGATGTAAAGTTCTTCACAACCTCACTCCAACTTTGTCTTATTATGCATTACTCTATTCACATATGCAATAATCTAGTGGCCAGGGGTGAGGAACCTGTGGCCTCGAGGCCACATGTGGCCCTCTAAGTCATCAAGTGAAGCCCTTTGGCTGAATTAGAACTTCAAAGAACAAATCACCTTAATAAAAGGATTTGTTCTGTAAAACTTGGACTCAAAGGTCACACCCAAGGACCTAAAAGGCCATATGTGCCTTGAGGTTGCAGGCTCCCCACTAGTGGTCACTACTCCCCCTAGTAGCCAAAAATGGCATTCATGGTGTTACTCACATAAGATATTCTATCTCCTCTCTCCATTCCTGGAATGCTCTTCTTTAGTGTCCGTAGTTTAAACGCTCAGTTCAAGCAGCCTTTCTACATGAGGTCTTTCCAGATTCCCTGAGATATTGGTGCCTTTCTGTGTCCTGAAATAGCCTTGTATTTATTTTGTGTACCTTTTGATTATATTTATATGTGTAATTAGTGACTCCCAAGATAGAATGTAAGCTCCTTGAAGGCAGGAACTGTTGCAATTTTATCTGTATGGCCAGCACCTAAGATAGTGCCTGACACATAGTAGGCACTTGATAATTACTCATTGACTGATTGATTGTGATCAATAAAGAAAACCAATTCAAGACATTTTTCTCCCCCCCACCAAGGCTTCTTACATTTTAAGAATATTAGGAATTTTTTTCACTATATTAGATAATTACTTCTAATTTCCATTCTATTTTGCTCACATACATAGTCTAGTTGTTAGGTTTTTAACTCTCAAAATGCCTAGTCCTGAGACAAAAGTAATGATAAATTCATTTCTGAGGGTATCATACATGACACTGCTTCAACATGGTGTTGTGAAAAAAAGCTGGGCACAGAAGTTGGGAAAACTAGATTCTCATCTTTATTCTGCCTCTAAATAAATGACTGGCCAAACCTGTTGGCTTCACTTGACCTCATTTTCCTCATCTGTAAAATGTGACCTTAAAGGTCCCTTTCTGCTCTGGATCTATAATCTCTATAGCATAGAAATATCCAAACCTCAGTCAATTTTCAATTTTTTGAGACAAAAAGGGATAGAGAATCACCTAGATCACACACAACATCATGTTCTTCATAAACTTCAAACTTTTTCCTGATTAAACCTCTTACCTGTACTAAAAATAAATGGGAAAAAATATTTAAACTGAATTTTTATTTTTCTGCCTTCTCCACAGTCACCCTAATGAGATGTGATCAAAATCTGAGTCAAAAGGAAACTGACAAATGGAAAACAAAGTGGAAATAGAAAACTTCTTGTTGTTATTAAGTTGTTTTTCAATCATGTTCAACACTTTGTGACCCCATTTGGGGTTTTCTTGGCAAGGATATTGGAGTGGTTTGCCATTTCCTTCTCAAGCTGTAACAGTAATGGGAATTTGAAGATCTTCCCTGCCCCTTAATAGGATGAATATAATTACGTGGAACCTGTGGTGGGAGAAGTTTGCTGAACATGTGGGGCAGGAAGGTATAGAACAGGAAATGAGTGAGAGCAGTTAGAACTGAGGGAGGAGAGGATATGGGAAAGGAGAAAGCTAGGATTGTGAATGCTTGTGAGAAGGTGAAACAAGGGGAAGGCTTTGGGATAGTGTAAGGTGTATTAACTTCTTTGTTATGATGGACTTGGTTTTCTGGTATTGGGATTTGGCTTTCTGGTTTTGAGATTCAGTTTGGGTCTGAATAAAAGTTTTGCTTCTGTCTTCTCTATGGAGAGCCTGTTATATTTTGCAATTTAGAACTATGCCAGCATATTCATAGTTGCCCTTGGTCCTGTGAATATTGCCTTGGTGATACAACAGTATATTTTACAAATGAGGCAACTGAGGCAAACAGGGGTAAGTGACTTGCCAAGAATCACATACCTAGTGTCTGAGGCTGGATTTGAACTCAGGAAACTGAGTCTTCCTGACTCCATACCTACACTGTATACATTGTGCCACCTAGCTGAAAGCCTGGATAATCTACAAATTGGGCTTTCAGTTTCTTAATGAGAGGTGATTATTTGATGTTTCCAGGCATCTTATCTTGGGGTCTTGGAACTTGCTTTTAAAAAATATTTCCATAATTATTTCAATATAATTTATCTCCTTTGTAATCCTATGTATTTTAATGTATGTATTTAAAAACATGATTTTTAGAAGGAGTTCCTATGCTTCCTCATACTGCCAAAAGGGTTCATGACAAAAACAATAAGAACCCCTAGTTTAGATGATGATTATATTTACTTCAACTTATCAGTGGATCTATGATTTAATTTTTGTGGGGTATTATCTCCAATTTTGTAGATGTTCTTTCCTTCCCCCTCCACACTTGCTCATCTTGAGTGATTCTTAACCATGTCTTTTCATAAATTCTCCATAAAGAATCTACCTAATGGCCTAGAAGCTTTTATTCAGTTCCTTTTTTTCCCCTAACCTAACCTATCTTTTAAAAAATTCAATAAAGACAAATCCACAGCTTCCCCATTCCAGGGTTTAAATAATCTGTCAAAAATGATTTCTTATTGTATAATTTATACTTCTTGACTTATTTTACAGCATCTAGAAAGTACCAATACCTAGTGCTTATTGGGCTTAGCTTCCCTCCAAAGGGGAACTGCATGTAAGAACAATTAAACCCATCTTGAACACAGAGGATCATGCCACCCAGATTTCCTCTCCTAACTAGGTATTCTTCATCATCCTACAAAGCTTTATCAAAGGCCCTGTTGTTCATGAGGCAACATAAAGTGAGCTAGGCAGCCCAACAGCACTATTCAGTCAGGTTTAACTCTTAGCTGTACCCCTGAACCAACTGTTATTAAAGAATGTGGTTAAAGCACATCAAACAAACCCAGTTTGCCAAACTTTCCAATTAGGTTGTATGTAGATATGGCCTCAGTCTCTGCCCTCTTACTTGCTTCTAGTCCAAACTATAAAAGACCTACACAAAACAAAAGATCCCTGATTAGTGATAAATCCATAATGGGACCTGGCATATGGTCAGGAAAAAGTGTCTCCTTACATGGAAAAGCAGAGGAACCTGCTTTCAAGAGAGATGTGATAATATGGAATAGAAATGCCTTGGAGAGACCATGGAGAATGCAAAGATATTCTGTAACTGCCTCTAGTTTGACCACATAATTAGGAGAAGCCTTTTAAATTGGCTATGTAGGTGGGACTGGAGGCAGCTTAAGAAATGCTGAGTCAGCTTTGACTTGGGCTTTTGGACATTCTTGATTCAGGTACCATTTTGTGTGATAGGGCTCATTTGTTCACAACATTTAATGAGAGATATGGATCTAAGAAGAGAAGCCTCAGAGCCAGAGAGAAGCATCTCCCCCCTAAAGCTGTGTAGCCCTGTGAATGGGCTTTAGTCCTAGAGCCAGGTGGTCAGAATATGCCTGTGGAAGCATGTTAAAACTCCCTTTCTAGTTCAATTGAAAATATTCAGAAGTAAATATTTCTCTATCTGAAGTATTTTTCAGACTTACCTGAAGGATTACATTACATTATTATTACTATTGTTATTGCTGTTCCTACTACTACTACTTATCAAATTTCTTTTAAAAAATAATAATAACACCATCCACTAAAATCCTTTTCCTTCTTTCTCTTAGGTCTTAATCCCTTTCTTTTTAGAAAGTGGGTAAAAGGTTAAGAATGAAAGTTAAGACCCTAGAAAATGGATGAAGGATGCTAACTGGATTTAGAGCCATAAATGCCTCTTGTCTACTTAAGATGCTGGCCTCCTCTTTTACCCTGAAGGGATGATGGTATTGATCAGAGGGAAAAGGTCTCTTAAAATATTTCAGGTCATCTGTGACCACCTGTTGGGGAGAGCCCTTAAGGGGACTGGTCAAAGGATTGAGTGGTGTTAGGAAATTGCTCAAAAGCTGTGACCATGATTCTGGATTGATGAGGCAAAATAATTATGTTGACCTTACCCTAAGTTGTATAACTATGTTTTATCATATTGTGAAATTTTCCTTCTTCAGTATTCCTATAAATATTACTTCCAAAATGGCTCATTTTAGAGAGAGATATCCAAGAACATAAAGGGACTATGGCCACTTAGACATTTTTCTCTCAAAGCAAAAGTGATTGGATTAGAATAATGCTAAATTAGGGGTGGCTAGGTGGCGCAGTGAATAGAGCGCCGGCCCGGGAATCAGAAGGACCTGAGTTCGGAGCCGGCCTCCGACACTTAATCCACACAAACAAAAACCTAGCTGTGTAACCTTGGGCAAGTTACTTAACCCCAATTGCCCTAAAGGGGCGACTAGGTGGAGCAGTGAGTAAGAGCGCTGGCCTCGGAGTTTGGAGGACCCGAGATCAGAATCAGCCTCAGAAAATGAGCACCCACGCATAAATAATGACTAGCCGTGTAACCTTGAGCAAGTTACTTAACCCCAATTGCTTTAAAAAAAAAAAAAGAAGAATGCTAAATTCATTTTTTAATTGCTGATAGACTTGTGTCTAAAATGCAGATTACAGTACTAATATTCTTATCGATATATTAAATAATGATCTCTTAATTGCCAAGTCTTTTAGACTTTTCTCAATTTTCCTCCTTCTTTGACCTCTCTGCAGCCTTGCATACTGCTGATCACCCTCTTCTCTCTAAATTTCTTGACATTTTTCTCTCCTGATTCTCATCCTACCTATCTGACCACTCCTACTCAGTCTCCTTTGTAAGAGCTTCATCTAACTCACACCTGCTAACTTCACGAGACACTTAAGACTATTCTGGACTCTCTTCTCATCTCCTTTATTCTATTTTTCTTGTGATCTCATCCGCTCCAATGGATTCAACTATTCACTGTGCTGATGATTCTTAGATCTGTTTGTTCCCACTAACCTTTCTCCTTACCTCTAGTCTTGCACCTCCAACTCTCCAACTGGATGTTTCATAGATATCTGTTATCCTAGTCCCAAAGCCCATTGATATGGAACTCTCTCCTCAATGGTGGAGATGAATGCCCTGCCCTGTATGAGGTAGAGTGGTGAGAACAGATCTTCCTCCAGCTTTATTCAGTATTCCTTTAGGACTCTTTAAGCTTCCAGTCACTTGGGGTGCTTCTAGCTTCAAGAGGGAAGATGGGAGAAGCCAAACCCACTTCAGGTTGCTGAAGAAAAAGACTCTGGCAAAACTGGAGGGGAGTGTGTAGTCTCTATCACATTCCTAGACCCAGTTTGCTATGATAGCAACTTCTCTTGGGTGAGATCTAGGGTTCTCCCTTTTGGCTAATTTTAGTTTTACCACACTCAATAGCAGAGTCCCTTCACTCTGCATTATCTGACATATATTCTCCTATAATTCTATAATATCTGTTTTGCTAGATAAATGGGTTTTCTTGGCTAATTGCTATAAGTTTGTTCATTGTGGAACTATTATTTGGGGGGAAAGTGGTCAAATTTTGGTTATAGAGCTTGAGGTCCTCTGTCCTCTCCAAAATAGAAATTAGAAGTTAGCTTGAACCTGATCGCATCTCTTAGACTAACAATAGTTAAGGGAGCAGACAATTTTTTTGTTGTTTCTTTTTTTAATAAGCAATTGAGGTTAAGTAACTTGCTCAAGGTTACAAGGCTAGTCATTATTTGTGTGTGGGTGCTCATTTTCTGAGGCCGGATTCCATCTCGGGTCATCCCAACTCTGAGGCCAGTGCTCTTACTCACTACGCCACCTAGCTGCCCCTGGGAGCAGACAGTTTTAATTCTAACCTGGTGTCTCCCCTCTCTGAGGAGAGCAGAGGGTCACTGGTCCCAACTTCCCACTTCCCTTCCTGGGAGGAATTAAAGTCTGTTGGAAAAGGGGAGAGGAGGAGGGAGAAAAGATAAAAGAGATGTATATCCTGCCTCCCTTCAAGCTATACAATACTACCCATGCTACATGTGGGGAGAGAATGCCTAGGTACACTTCTTATTTTAATTATATTTATTTTATTCTGAATTTAAGAAATTAAAAAAATAAAACTATACTTGGCACCTAGCTACACTTTTTTAAATTTTATTTATTTTGTTCTATTTATTTATTTTAAGAAATAAATAAAAGGACACTTCTTAAACTAAAAATATCCAAAACTGGGGCAGCTAGGTGGCTCAGTGAGTAGAGCGCTGGCCCTGGAGTCAGAAGGACCTGAGTTTGGTTCCGGCCTCAGACACTTAACACACACAAACAAACAAACAAACAAAACCTAGCCCTGTGACCTTGGGCAAGTTACTTAACCCCAATTGCCCTTGAAAAAGCAAAAAAAAAAAAAAAAATCCAAAACTGAACCCATTATCTGAACTTCCACATAGCTGCCAAATTGATTGTCCTAAAGCACAGGTCTGACCATATTACTCTACCCCAACCCCTATTCAATCAACTCTAGTGGCTCCCAATTACCCCCAAGATAAAATATAAAATATTCTATCTGGCTATTAAAACTCTTCCATACCTTGCCTTTTCCTTATTTTTACCTTATTTTATTTTACCTTTTATTATTACTATTTATTTTGCCTTTTCCTATCTTTACCTTATTCTCCACATATTCTGTCTATCACACATTCTCCAAATCCAGGGACAATGGCTTTCTTGCTTCTTCTCAAATATAATGACCCTCTATCTCCAGACTCCAGGAATTTCACTGGCTGTCCCCCATGCCTAGAATCTTTCCTTCTCCTGGCTTCCCAGTCTCCTCCACTAGACTGTGGAATCCTTGAGGGCAGGTTTTTGTTTTGTTTTGTTTTTGTTTTTTGCCTTTCTTAGTATTCCTAGTGCTCGGCAATTGAAGGTGCTTAATAAATATTTGCTGACTTGACTAGTTTAATTGAACAGCTGACAGACAGGACTTAACCCCAGGTCTTCTTGCCTTGGGGTCCACTTTAGGTATCCATTATGCCAATTGCCATTTTTGTTTTTATGGTGTAGTGAAAAGAATACTAGACTTAGTGAACCATTGTGTGAATCCTGACTCTGCCACTCACTGCATTTGGGTATATCCTGACTCTGCCACTCACTGCATTTGGGTATATGACTTTACAGCTCTGGGCCTCAGTTTCCTTATCTATAAAATGGGGAGGGAGGAGGCTGTCCTAAAAAAGACCACTAAGGCTGTCTTCAATTTAATGTCTATGATTCATATCACCATATGTTGAAATCTATCAATGCTCTCCTAAGCATAGATTTAGGCTAAATGAGGACAGAAACAAGAGAGAACTCATACATGAATAGAAAAAATGTATAAATGAGTGGCTCAGGTAAACATTACTACTGAGTGAAACTACCTATTTTTCAACTCACAGGCATTGCATGTTGTAACTGCTTCTTTTGCAAATGTTTGTGATTTGATCCAAGGTGACATTCACTGCCTCCTTTGTCCAATAATACATCTTAAGGCAGAATAATAAAATCTTCTCTTTAGCACATGCCTGACTTTAAGAATACCTCAACCTACCTAAAAACCTCTTAAGTCCATGATGGTAAAAGAGATGTTCTTCTTGTAAAATCTCATACAGACTCCTATTTGGATAGAAAAATAAAGAATTTAAGATTCAAGGGCTCAGACACTGAAAATCAGCTGAGTTATAATTTCAGCTCTACTATGAAATCTCCATGTAACTTCTATTAGTCACTTTATACCCCTGCTCCCTTATTCCCTTACCCAAATCCTAAAGTAGAAAATAGAAATAACAGTTAGTGATAAGGCTACAAACATTTAACTACTTCAATAGTATTTTTCAAAAACTTTTTTTAATCAAGGATGTGGAATTATTTTAAACATTGGCTCATCATCAATCAACCAATCTATCAACAGGAATTTATTAAATGCTAGCTGTGTGCCAGGCATTGTGCTAAGGGGATATAAAGGAAGGCAAAAACTGCCACTGCCCTCAAGACAATCTCCTGGGGAAGTTTCCAACAGAAGATTAAAAATCACCAGAAACAAATGAGTACATATATAGATAAATGGACAGATAGACAGAGGGATAGATAGACAGACAGACTGACTAAACATTCAGACATGCATGCCTGTTTTAAAGTACCTGATAACCTTTTATTGTTAAGCACAAAGCTTTGTCCAAAAAAAGAAGGAGAAAGTGAAAGATAAAAGAGGCGGGAATATACTGGGAAAGTTCTCCTTTAGGAATCCCATGTGTCCTGGGCTCTTTCTAATCATCATAACCCCTCTCTAGGTGTGAATCCATAAGCATATGAAAGCCTGTCATGCCAGTGCATTTCCTATACCTGCCACAGTGTGAAACCCCTATGTTTCTGGCCCTGAGGAGAAGTTCGCTTTCCTTGCAGCAAGATAATGTTTTAAAAAGCTGACTTTTAAACCTCTTACTGAATTTTTTAATGGATTAAATTCATCATGTCACCAGCTGCTGTGCAGCTAATAGAGCCATAAAACACTGTATTAAAGGATTACCCATGCAAAATTTCCTCTTGCGCTAATGTGAATTTTAATACTTTTAACATTTAGTTGAGATGGGAATGTCCAAGAACAGCTTGTTCAATAGGTTGTTCTATAAAATTAAGTTCTTCAGCTCATCAGAAATGCCAGGACTCCATTAAGTTAAAATTTTACAGAGAGGCTAAGATGATTCACTGTATAGCATTTGTAAGGAGGGAGACAACATCTGCTTCTCCATTAATGTGTGTATGTATGTGTGTATGTGTGAAAGAGAGAAACACAGAGAGAGAGATTGAGAAAGACAAAAAGAGAGATGGGAGAGAGAGAGAGAGAGCCAGAAAGACAGAGGCAGAGACAGCGACACAGGCAGACAGAGACAGAGACAGAGACAAAGAGAGGCAAAACAAACATAGATCCCACCCATAAGTTTAAGGGAAATGGACTGAACAGATGAGAATGCTAACATCAAAATTGTTGAGATCAATATACCCAGCCTAACAATGGGTATATAGGCCATATAAATTTATGTCCTCTCAAACATCAATGGTCAAAACATTAGCACCCAAAATGCTAATTCTGCAAAATTATGCATATCATATTTTGCATACATATTCCTGTCATGTCCCTTGTCTGATGTTTATTATCAGAGGATCATTGAATAGAATTGTTTCTATTGTTATATCTTCCAAGGAATCTTGAATCATTTTGGTATATGGATAGAAGGTATTTTATTATATCTCTGTAGCAAGAAAGTATGTCACAAAGCTTTAAAGTCAGCAGGGAACTGAGAAATCATCTTCTTTCAAACTCTTAGTTTTCAGCTGAGCAAACTGAAGATCATAGAGCTCTTGCCAATCTTTGACCCTTTCTGTTATACCATGATGCCTCCCTTATATGTGTATAAATATATTTGGATCACTTTGCACATATGAAAGAACACTGTATCTAAAAAAAATAAATAAAAGATCAATACACAAAGATTACAATAGCTCAGTGCATATATCAGTGTCACATTGAACAACTTCAACAAAGATAAGGTATCTTATAGAAAAGTATTATACAGTAAATTTTAGAACTCACTTAAATTCCAATTTTCCAATATCCACGAGTTTGGCCACCATTTGGGATTACAATATTTAAAATAAAACTTTGTTTTCTCAGATTACCCCCTGTTTTGCCTCTCTGAATAACCTCTATCCTCCAGGTCCTAAGCATTGTGGTTACCTGTGATTCATACACATGAAAAAAAATGTCCTTATTTGCTGAAGTAATCGCCTGACTAAACAAGTCTTTGAAAATAAACACACAGGTTCTTTAATGTTGTTCAATCATTGGACTGTATTTAGTCATAAAAGAAGACTCCAAATTCTCATCCCAACTAAAAGGGACCATTAGCATGTACCCTGTCTTATTTAAAATACAACCCAAGGATGATCCATTTTAATGGAAATTCTCCAAAGCCAATGTTCCTCGCCCCAGCTGAATTTTGTCCCTAGCTCCATATTTTGTACTGTGTATGTATTACTGTTCTGAGAGCCTGTCATTTCTTATCAGAATGAGAAAGGCTAAAGAGATAATATTTCAATAACATACTGGCCTGATCATAAAATAACTCAATGGAAATGTGTAAGTGCCTCAGGCGGCTCAGCAGGATAGTCAGCAGTCAGATGATTTCTATTCTGGGTGTTTTTTTTTATGGTTACATTTTCTGTTATATCAGACATACCCTCAAGTCTTAGTTATGCTTTTATTCAAAGAGGAGAAACCATGGTATAAAGACCTACAAAACTTATTATGATATATTACTGTAAAGAAATAAAAGTGGGTGCCACAGTAACATATTGATAAGGACATGCATGCCACATTAATTGACCTTTTTTCATCTCAACCACTGGGGCTGAGGCCTAAGCATCAAGGTTGCTAGGCAACGGGGTCACTGCTTTCAGGTCTTAAATGCACAACCTAGTCAACAAGAAGATGGTGTGATCTTCAGAAAGGGAGCAGATGTTTGGCAGTGGGAAGAATTTCAATATATATGCATGGGTTTCTTTAGTCTTTGCTTTCTTTCTTTTCTTTATTTATTTATTTTCTTTCCTCTTTGCTTTTTAAATTTTTCCTCTTACTGGAGACTAAAATGTAAAATTTACTATAGAAAAGGAAAAATGGGAAGGGGTCTGAAAGTTCTGATGATCAGACTGGGGCAGTGAAAGAATATAGGGAGGAATAGAGCCAGGAGTTTCCTTGATTTACTGATTTACCCCAAGACATGATGCTTCAGTGTTTAAGCTGCTGATGGAGGTGACATAAAACCCTCATTCACGACACATGTACACAGACATGTCAAAAATATTGATTCATCTTGGAAGATTAATTGGGAGGGAGGGGAAAGTCTGATTCCGAAGTGAGCTTTTACACTCTTTCATAAATATTACTGCATTCTGCCATGCTTAATGACAGAGCTTGAGGCAACCCAATAGCTCCTAAAGGTCATCTCAGAGAAAAGTTCATTCCTTACCCCTCTCTCTGCGCAAAGGTTTGCCAAGTCAACACTTAAACTTTAATAAAGGGCACTGAACAAGAGCCTATTCCTCACCTGGAAATAAGCACACCATCCCTATGCAAATAGCATTTGCATGTGCCCCATAAGGAAGTGGACTAGCCTCCGCTAGATCAGACAAATAGCATTTCTATGACAGCTTTTGTTTTACAAGAAACCTGCTATATTTAAATAAATGTCAGGAGTGAGGCAGGAATTGTGAATTTCCCATTTCATAGTCTTTGTTCACCCTAGAAATATGACAGCTGTTTTATGTTACCTTGTTTCATGGCATACTCTGCCTATGTAGTGAAATCTCTTGGAGGAAGCCAATGTTCCTTATTACCTAAATTTCAATCTTCTCTACTGATGGTGGGAAGGGGGGAGTTGTTTGGAAGGTGTGTGTGTGTGTGTGTGTGTGTGTGTGTGTGTGTGTGTGTGTGTGTGTATCTCCATGCATATGTTAGTCTGTGTTGGGAAGAGGAAGGGAAAAAGGAAGGAGCAAATGAGTACCACCTATTGGAAAAAAATTGGATGTCAAAAGCAGATACTAGGGTTTCTCAGCTTTCCTTCCTGTTCCCCCCACCACCACCAGGTATGATGTAAGATCTTCTGGATCCCACCTGATTTCAACCCCCAGCAGTTAGGCAGAGATTCCGGCTCATATAAATAGCAATGAAGTAGTCAGGGAACAGGTCATGTGCCAAGGGACTGAGGGCTGTCAGATAACTATAATGATTTCTTTGGCCCTGCAGGGTGAAAAATTTACTTTATCCTGTTTTTGCCTGATATTTGCCATTTCTGTCTCCCTGAAGATAACTGTCATCTATAGATATGCTTGCTGTCTTTTTAAAGCTATGAGCACTGGAAGACCATAAAAAAGGTAGTCAATAAAGCATCAGAAGCCAATATATATATATATATATATATATATATATATATATATATATATGGGTTGTCAAAATTCATATCTAAGACCCTAAAAATAAACCAAAGCTCAATTCTACTTAAATGGTCTCTTCTGGGTTATTCTGAATCTAATGCTCATTGGTTTGCAGGAATATGAAGCTAAATTCTGATCCTCTTTATGTCCTAAACATTAGTCCCAGAAGTTATGGGCAGGTCTGGAAGACAACAGAGGCCAGAGAGGGGGAAGGTAGGCTTTCCCATTGACACTCCCCAGAATACCAGCCACTGACCCAAAAAGTCCTTGGGTTATGTCATGGGGACGGTTCCAATAAGATTCCCATCTCCAAACTAATCACCAAAGCAGACTTTACCAATAGGTGAAGTAGATACTTGCCTTCCTAGGGTGGCTGAAAGCCTGAGAAGCTTATTACTAGGCTTATTATACATAATAAAATCAGCAAGGTGAACCAGGATGAAGACAAAGACTTCACTCTCTCAACTTTTTATGTCTAGGCTAAGATTCACTTACATTACTTCTCCATGATTTTGTTCCTTCCCTTTAGTAGAATCTCCTGTCTTATTTTTGTACCTGTATCCCCAGTGTCTGATACAGTATCTGGCACACAGTAGGTATTTAAACACTTTTATGACTGACTTATCACTGATTGATTGACCCAAAAGGATTTTGAAGCTAGGGAGAACTACAAAGCCCAGGTCCAGATAGGATTGTGTTGACTTTGTTGGAAGGCAGCCTCTGAAATGACTTGAGGGGGATATAGTCTAGAAATCAGAAAGTAATGGAAGTTAAAGGGAATTTTCTAAGATAAAGGCTTGGGTCAGAAGAACGAATCCTACTAGCAGCAGGAAAAGAGACTAAATTTTTGTGTTCCCTAATCAGCTTTTCTGGCCCTTCTGTCCTTCCAAAAAGCTTGCTCCCAGGAAGCAAAGGCTAAATACTGTCTGATTCCTTTCTTTAATTTATAGACAACCAGGGATTCATACTCTAATGAATGGGTGTGTGGAAACTCTGCCTTTTAAAAGAACTACAGCAATGGCTCTGGGAGCTAAGCTGACATAAAGATGGCAGAGCCCAACTTTCCTTTTATAGGGAAGAAGTAAGAGGGAGAATTGTAGAGGAAGACTCTACCTGAAGCCTGAGACAGAGGTGGGGAGTAGCAGAGATGCAACACTAAGAAGGGTATAATAGAGACAGCAAAATCCAAGTACAGAATAGACATGCCTAGGGATCATGATCATGTGCAAGACATGTGCCCAAGGAACACATGTGAAGGGCCAACTTACATCTCTGATGCTACTGATGTCTTCTACTTTCATTGTCCTGCTTTCCCCACATAGCAGTCCTCCATGAGGAACAGACCCAACTGGAATTATGTGATTCTATTTAGAATAAAGATCTTGAATCATAATCATCAACACATCATGATTCTTTGTGAATGACTATAATGCAAATTAATATCCACTAGAGTTCCCAATTGGAACTATGTATATGTCTGTCCCATCAGCCTTTTGAGCCTAAGTGGCACAAGTTTATTACTTATCCTCAGCAAGGAAAAAGTAATTTAAATTAAGCAAATAACAGGAAGTTAAGAGAGAATGTAGCACTTTGTTCCAAGGTACCAATATATTTTAAATCATATTTTTAATTGAAACATTCTTTTAAATGTCACTCAAATATCAGGCAGCTAGGTAGTGTAGTGGATAAATCATTGGAGTCAGGAAGACCTGAGTTCAAATCTAATATCTGACTCTTACTAGCTTTATGACCCTAGCCAAGTCACTTAACCTCTCTCGACCTCAGTTTCCTCATCTGTAAAATGAGGATAATAATAGCACCTTCTTCCCAAGGTTGTTGAGAGGAGTCAATGAGATAACATTTGTAAAGCACTTTACATCTTAACTATATAAATGCTAACTATTATTGTTTGTGACTAACTGGTATTTAAGCTTGTTTGTGTATCCACATCCAAGGCATATTTCCCCAAATTGCACTCACGGTCATGGGTCAGGTCCCCAGAGAAGAGTTGCTACAGTTATAGAGTGCCCACTTCTGATACTACAGCTCAGGACCACATCCACCTTCATGTACACCCCAGGGAAATTTACCTTCACAATCACTGAGTAGATATAGCTACCTCAAAGCAAAAGTATTTACAAACATGGTATAGTATGAACAGTAGCTACAAAATATTCCTCCCCATGAACCAAGAGAACATTCTCCCACAAATACACACATTGCACATGAGAAGAGTGTATTTCCCCAAATCCTGATCCCAGGTACCAAAGGAGTACCTCCAGGGACATTTTTAAAATGAGAAGAGAGAGAGGGAGAAAGAGGATTACTGCTTTCCCCTTTGCCTCTGAAAGGAAGCCTAGAGCAGTAGAAAGTGTAAAATTTGGAAACAGAGGACCTGAGCTGCAAACTTATTTCTTCCACTCTCTACTTGTGTGACTTTGGACAAGTAAGTGACTAAACCTCTGTGTGCCTCAGTTTCCTATATGTTAAATGAAAGGGATAGATTTGATGGTCTTAGAGATCCCTTAGAGTTCTAAAACTATGAGCCAAAGATACTATGCTGGTGATTATTTACATTATTGTTATTCTGTATTTGAGACTTGTTTTCCTGTTATAAAAATCTTAATTGTTTGAATACCATATGAACTATGAAAACAACTGCATACATCATTTTGTTGAAAAATGAAGGGTGATAATGTTTTTGGTTTTGTTTTGAAAAAAGGGTGGGGCAGACATTGCTACCCAAAGTTTGGAAATGACAGAGAAAATAACTACAGTTTTCTCTAGGGATGTATGTGAAACCAATCCAATTAGTGTGCTTTCCATTTTTTTGTAGACTTCACTTTATTTTTAAAATATTTTCCTCTACACAAAACAGATATATTCCCAATAAATGTCCAAACAAATCACCTTATGTTTTCTCCTTAGGGAGCAAAAAAAGTCCAAATTTTCAGTTACTAGCAGAAAAGATGGCTGTGTCCTTTAATGTTGGCCACATGGCACTAACACTAACTATAGTATTTGGCCAGTTTTGCTGTGTCTCCACATTGATTATATTTACCTTTCTGGACTTTTGGCTCTGCTTTCCTCACTCTACATTACTCTGAATTCTTCATATTCATAATTCCACATTGCACAGTAATATTCAGATGCCATAATTTGTTCAGTTATTTCCCAGTTTGGAGCCATATACTTAGTTTCCATTTTTGGACATCACAGATAATGCTGCTATTAACAGTTTTGTACATCTGGGTTTTGATTTTTTTTTTCCTCCTTGCTGTCAATAATCTCCTTGAGGTACAGTCCCAGTAGTGGGATCTCAAGGTCAAAGGATAATCACAATTTACTAACTTTTCTTACATAATTCCCAATTGTTTTCCAGAGTGATTGGAAAAATAGCCTATCTTCCCATAGCCCCTCCAATAGAGAGCTTTCTCATCTTTCAAGATTGGTTTGGTAGGTATGAGATAGTATCTCAATGTGTCATATTGTTGGTTTTTAATTTTTGTTGTTTAGTTATTACAGTCATGCCCAACTTTGTGACCCCATTTGGGGGTTTTCTTGGCAACGATACTAGAGTGGCTTGCCATTCTTTCTACAGATTATTTTTTACAGATGAGGAACTGAGGCAAACAGGGTTAAGTGGTTTGCCCAGGATCACACTATTAGTAAGTGTCTGTGGCTAAATTTGAACCTAGGAAGATGAGTTTTCCTGACTCTTAAACCCAGTGTTCTATCCACTGTTCCACCTAGCTACTCTGGTACTTAATAAGTACTTGTTATTTGATTAAATGCTTAATTTTATATATTTATGTCAGTTTGCTCTAGATTTTGGTTGAGATATTTTATGCAAATATTTTCTCCATTCTCTGGTGTCTCTTTTTGTTCTAGCTATAATGTTTTTGTTCATTTCATTTATATAATCAAAACTGTCCCTTTTTTGTCCTTGGAAATCTCTATTCCATGTTGGGGTCTACTAAAATAATTGAATAACAACAACTATCCCTTGTCTAGTTAGTAATTCTTCCCCTAAACATAGTAGTAAAGGATATTATCTTCCATTCCTCTCGAATTTTTTTTCTTTTTTAGTTTTGTGGATTTCTATATTTAGGTCAATTTGGAATTTGTTGTGGCACTTTATAGAGTGAATGATGCTAATATTAGTCAATTTTTATTTTTATTTTTTTTTTTGCCAAACTGCAGGCTAGCTTTCCCAGTGGTCCCTATTTAACAGATTTCTTTACCTGGTAGTTTGTGTACTTCATTTTACTGGATATCAGATAGGTGTGTGCATTTGTTTCTAGATCTTATTTATCTAATTCATTCCTCTGATCTCCTTTACTATACTTTGTCAAAACCAGCTAGTTTTGATAATTCTTGCTCTGAAGTATTAGTTTGAAGTTTAGTATTCTAAATCTTCTTCCTAATATAATTATTGTCATATTATTTGATATTCCTGACCTTTTATTCCTCCAGATGAATCATGTAAAGTTAAAATTTACCTTTGGTCATTTGGTTTGTATGGCACTAACTCTGAGGACAAATTTGGTCAATATTGCTGTGCTAGCATGACCCTGTCATGAACACTGAATATCTCTTCATTTATTTAGATCTTTCTAAAATTTCTATAAAATTTGTTTTACATTTGCATTTACATAAGTCCTCTATATGTTTTAGAAGGTTAATTATCAAATCTTCATTTTATTTTGTTCTTAAGTTAAACAGAATCGCTCTTCCTCCTGCACTGTTAGTAACATGCAGAACTGCTAATGAATTTTGTTGATTTACTTCCTGTTTCACTACTTTACTGAAGCTATTGTCTCAAAGTTTTAAATGATTCTCCAAGTTTCTCAGAGGAAATTATCATATCATCTACAAATAGGGATGCTTTTGCCATTTCTTTACTGATTTCTCTGACTTCATTTTCTCTTTTAAGTATCAAATAAGATATTAGCAAAAGGCTAATGAGGCTGCTGCATAGCTAAGTATCTCAATAGATAAAGCATGGGGCCCACAGTCAGAAAGGGCTGAGATCAAACGTAAACTAAGACCTTTACTAGCTGTGTGACTCTGGGCAAGTCACTTAATCTTGTTTGCCTTGGTTTCCTTATCTGTAAAATAATCTGGAGAAGGAAATGGCAAACCACTTCAGTATCTTTCCAAGAAAACCCCAAATGGGTTCAGGAAGAGTCTGAAATGACAAAGTAACAACAATAAGGCTACTAGTAGTGTGGTAGACTGAATGTTGGACCTGATGTCAGGAAGACCTGAGTTCAAATGTGACCTCAGACACTTACTCTATGTGTGATACTGGGAAAATCAATTAACCTCTGTTTACCTTTGTTTCCTCAACTTTAATATGGGGGTGATAGGTGGAGCAGTGAATAGAGCACCAGCCCTGGAGTCAGGAGGACTTGAGTTCAAATCTGACCTCAGATACTTAAAACTTACTAGCTGTATGACTTTGGGCAAGTCACTTAACCCAAACTGCCCTGCCTTCCCCCCTCTAAAAAAAAATAAAATAAAGTGGGGATAACGGTACATATACCTCACAGGATTGCTATGAGGATGAAATGAGGTACGTATATAAAATGCACTCAGCACAATATCTGGCACATAGTAGGTGCTATATTAATATTTATTTCCTTCCCTGCCCCCTATAACTATATATTAAGAAAACAGTTTCTCTGATGAGGTTCTTTTGTATCAGGAATACAAGGATGATTCAACATTATGAAAACTGTTGTGGGCAACCTAAACCTGTGATTTGATCAATGTGAAGAATTCCCTATGTGTAAATTACCACTATCTCTAATGAAAATCACTCACTCATCTGTAATTTATGGCTTAAGAGAATTGCCTTAGGCACTAAGAAGTGAAGAAAATTGACTATTATCACACTATTTTAAGTCAGAGGCAGTCTTGGAATCCAGAGGCTGGCTCTCTAGGATACTTTGCTGTTTCCCTAGGAAAATTATAAGTGTGAATTATATTAATAAAAATATTTGTTACATGATGATATTAATAGGTGCATAAAGAACCAGCAACAAAATACAGTACTCATCTATGTTTAAAAAAAAACAGAAAATATAGGAATAAAAAGGCCTCTTTTTATAATCAAAAATATCTCTTTAAACTCAAAAAGAGAACTATTTGAAGTTTTTCCAGTAAGATCAGTGGTAAAGCAAGGATACCTGCTGTATTAACTAGTATTTTCTATGGTTTCATATAGAATTCATAAACACTAATTATGGCAATAATACAAGAGTGAGAATTGGCAAGGTATGATTCACATTATTATGGACAAGAGATCATATTTCTCTATTTAGTCAACAGCCTAATATTTGGGAATGTCATGGCAATAAAAGCACTTAAGGAATAGTATGTGGCAAAATGTTTGTAAGGAAGGAAGGAAGGAAAAAAGGAAGGAATGGAGGAAGGGAGGGAGGGAGAAAGGAAGGAAGGAAGAAAGAAAGGAAGGAAGGGAGGAAGGAAGGAAAGAAGGAGAGAGGGAGGGAGGGATGGTACAGTGATGCACATTGCAACTCATTCAAGCCTTCCCCTCCTGTGTGCCTCTTACTCATATCCTAGGATCACAGATTTAGAGCTGGACAGACACTTAAAGATCATCTAGTCCAACCCTTTCATTTCACAGATAAGGAAGCAGAAACACAGGGAGGTAAAGTGACTCTCCCAAAGTCATAGAGCTAGTGAGTTTCTGAGTCAAGAGTGTGAAGCCAAGTCTACCTGAACCCAAGGCCAGCACTCTATACAACCCCTGCAATTGATCCAGTCTATAAGAGCCCTTCCTTTGCTGTCTCAAAGGCACTTGAGCTATCTCATCAATTTTTAAACTTGGATCCTAAAGGAAAAAATTAGTTTTGCTGAATTCCTTTTGGCTCTTTACATTTAACTATCCAAAATCTTCTGAGTATAATCAGTTAATTACTTGGAATAGATAGATAAAGTATTACCTCTTATGCCTGCCCACATTCAATCCCACCACTTTGAAGGATTAAATACCCACTTACCCTTCAAAGTTAACTACCTTTGACATGAATTTCACAGAAGGGTTAGGGTTGAGTTTCCACACCCTGGGCAAAGTTAGGAAGTAAGTGAAGTTTGTCTTTACCTAGTTCCAATGGCTTCTCCTCAGCTCCTTTCCCTTTCCAGTGGTGCCCCCCTCACTCCTCCACAGCAGTAACCATTCACACATATGGATTGTCCATAAGTTCATGGGTCCAGAACTACAAGGGACCTTAGAAGTAATCTGGTCAAACTCTTTCATTTTGCAGGTGAATCTCAGAGAGGAAAAATTACTTGTCCAGGAGGCCTATAGGTAATAAGGGGCAAATCTGAGATTTAAATCCAGGTCCTCTCACTCTAAATCCAGCACTCTGGCTATCTGGTAATTCTGGTTATCTGGTAATTATACTGCCTATCAAGCGACAGACACTGTTCATTGTCAAACAGTCTGGGTAACATTCATTAAGCACTTTCCAATTCTTACGTGTACAACAACACAGTATTTCAAACTCTTCTCATTCCCAAGAGTATAAATTCTTGCTATTATACTTAATATTTCCTATGCCTGGGTGATGAAAATCAAAGGAGAAACCCACTGCAGTACAACACTTTGGAAGGGAGACTTAAAAACATTTTTAGAAAAATGATCAGAAAGATCATGAAAGCTGTTTTGGACAACCTCACTGTGCATGTAAAGAGCTTTTTGAACTTTTTACCTTTTGGTGATACTTTTGATCTGCAATTCACATGATCTCATTAAAAACATATTATTTAGCTTAAACTTTGAAAGCTTACAATTTCTTCCAGTAGCCTGGGGCTAGGAGCAGTGTAATACAGTTCGTGCAAGCTTTGTGTCATGGCAACATGTCATAAAGTATCGGCCAGGATATTGCTGAAAAGGTGTGGTGGGAGGGGTATGATCTCTGCTCAGACACTTTGGAGAGCTCACAAAGGAGAGGTCAATGCCCATCAGCCAATGCACTGAATCCTAATTACTCAGGGATGCTCAGCCTATCTGTCTTGAAATGCACAGCAATAAATCTTCCAACAAGCACGAGAGACCCCTTGGTTTCATATCAGAATGCCTTTCCCATGTCCGATTAAATTAATTGTCTTGTTTTCTATCCCTTACGATGATCTTTGGGGAAAAGGCAAGCAAGTGATCTGTGCTTGCCAAGCTACATGTGAAAGGCACAGCTGAATCCAAGAATGCAGCCTTCCCTGCAGGCCATGGGCTTTCCTGATGAATTGGTGATAACTGTGGCCTTACTAGGGAGAAGCTGTTGCTAATAAAGGTTGATGTTGATACCTCAATGCACTCTCTGGGCTCTCTACCACCATAGTATCCCTTGTAGTAGCCTTATGAGGGTTGGTTACTTTGTTATCACAGCAACTGAATGAGAAAATAAGAGAAAACAAAAATAATTACATTCCAGGTAGCAGCTTGATATAGTGGGAAGAATATAGATTCTGGAATAAGAGCCAGATCCTGTGTTCCAATCCTGCCTGTGGGACCTTGAAGTTTAACCTGCCTAAGGTTAACTTAACTTTCTCATCTGTAAAATTAGACTAGAGGATCTCTGAGGTCACTTCCATCTCTATCTGGTACAGTGGGTAAGAGCTCCAGACTTGGAGTCAGGAAGATCTGAGTTCAAATCCCCCATCTCAGACACTTACTAGCTGTGTGCCCCCAGTAAGACATGTAACCTCTCTCAGCCTCACTTTCCTCACCTGCAAAATGGGGATAATAATAGCACTTACCTTCCAGGGTTGTTGTGAGGATCAAGTGAAATCATATATGTAGAGTACTTTGCAAACCTTAAAGCAAGCTATTAAAAAGCAAGCTATTATTACTATTATCTTAAGAACTGATCATAAAAAGGACTCATGAAATTTGCCCAAACTCATATTCTAGATTAATGGCAAACCCAGAACTAGTGTTAAAAGTTTGGAATGCCACAAGTCTGGGCTCATTCATTTGAACCTGAAACCTCTTAATCTGCTATCTGTCTCATCCGGATAAGATCCTCTTCCTTGAATTTTAAGTGAAATCTTAGGGTCATAGGAAGCTCTAAGACCTAGAACTGAAAGGACCATAGAGCCCATTTTTTAGAGGAAATTGGAGCCCAAGTTGATCAGGTCACTTTCCCAAGGTCACAATGGACATATTCTCAGTAAACAGAACCTTCTCTAATATCTTTATGCACCAAAATTGGCCTTGTATTAGAAGTCATATTTTACTGTTTTTGAAGGTAATTTTATAGCAAAGAAATATCTGAAAATAACCATCATCTTACAGTACTAACTATAGAACAAAGCAGCATATTAATTCCTACCATTTTCTCACAAAAGTAGACAATAAAAATATTATTATCTGAAGTTACAGATAAGAAAGCTGGACCTTAGTGAAGTTAAGCAGCTTCTTCTCAGTCACAGAGCTGGTGAGTATAAGAGTTGAGATTCAAACCCCCAATAATTTTAGTTCTTGGTATAAAAGCTTTTCACTCCAATGGTTTCTAAGTCATCATCAGTTTCCTCAAATGGTATTTGCTCACTAAGACATGATGTTGGGGTCCTTATACATCAAGGTTCAAATTTGAGAATGGGGAGGAGAGAAAAATAGGAATGTTAGGTAACTGTACAGGGAAGATAACAGTGTTCATGTAACTGTCACTATTAATTATCCCCTTCTAGTTTCTGTGCCAGTAAACAGTTAAGGAGAAAATGATTGGCTTTTTGACAGGGCCAGAGCTGAGAGAGTATGAGTGAGGGTGTTTATGAAGAGGAATGGGTTTGTATGTGAATGTCTACACAATCTGAGGGCACATTTTGGGGCTTTGGGTACTGACCTGAGGAGTTCTAGGGGCATAATCTCTATTTGGGCAAATCTCTTTCTAATGTTTTGATGAGTTGTCCCTAAATTGAGAATTAAAGCATTCTAGCTTCTGGCCTCAGTAGGGAAGACTAAGGTAGCAAGGTTCTAATGTTGATCCCCCTAGAGAAATTATAACATTCAGGGAACACCCCCAGGGATGCAGGGTGGGATATGGTGGTTTGGCATTGTTCTGAGCTCCCATTGATGTCCCCAGGGAAAAAGAGAGAATCCAGGAATGGCGAGGAGGGCACCCAAGTGAACCTAAGTTTGGTGAAATAGTGAGCTTAAAATAAGCATGTGTGTGGAGGTCCATGCCACTATAATAACTGAGGGCTTCTGACAACTGCTTTTCTCTGGGTTTATCTTTTCTGTTTTCCAACACTGAAGAGAAATCCATTTGAATCTTGGCAGGGAAAACCTAGGTTTCTTTTCTACGAACAGTGCCCCAGTCTAGTATCTAAGAAATCTGGGGGAAAACCCCAGTTTTCAAAGTTTTTACCTTCTGGTAGAAATTTTGTGTACAAATTCAAGTGGTGTGCAGGAGAAAAAAAGAGAAAATTCAGAGCTGATGCTGATAAAAATCGCTCTAGTATGTTACCTAAAAATGATTATTGGATGATTTCCGTAATGATTCTCATGTGTTATTTAGCTGATGAATTCTCCCACTGGAATATCTTTGCCCAGTAGCACTGCACACTCAGAGCAACAGGATTTGTTGAAAAAAAAAAAAACTTCACAGTAAATTAAGTACAATTAGCAGAGCAAACATCAATACTCCCAGCCCCGTGATGCTGCAATCATTCTGTCTCCACTCTCAGCACTCATTAGGACTTAGACCATTTCTCAAATCAGTGATCATTGTAAGTGATTGTCACCATAAATGCCCTCTGAAATAAGGAAATCCTTTTCACCCAGGGGTACCATGTGGATTTTAACATTCAAAACCAAAGAAGAAGCCAAGAGGTAACACAAGACCTCAAAGTGACTGTCATGTGACTAATTCCAAAATCATACAATATTGTTCCAATGAATAAAACACAACTGAATAGTTTCTGATGTTTTCATGAATTGTCCCTTACTAATAATATTTTTAAAAGGACATTCTGTGAGAAAGAAGTCAGAGAAATGTAAACTAAATGGTGAATTATTTCTTTAAACATAATACAGCGAAACCCTAATAACATTCTTACACAAAATACTTGTTCTTTCTAAAGACTGCAAGTGATAGTACAAATGTGGGTTCTAAAAACATGGTGTTCAACTGTTCTAGTCTTTAAAAAATGTTTTCTAGAAACATTCAGTCCATTACAATTCTGAAACTCTATGATCCTAGGATTTAGAACTAAAGGAGACCTTGGGGAGTATCTAGTCCAACAGAATTATTTTGCAGATTTTTTTTTGGTAATTATTTTATAGAAAGTTGGGTCCATAGGACTTTTCCAAGGTAGTAAGTAGTAAAGCAAGGATTTGATCCTAGGCAAGGGTATGCCAGTTAATGTTTAAATAACTAGCTTTCTTTAAAAAAAAAACTACAAATGAAAGGGACAGCTAGGCAGCACAGTGAATAGAGCACCAGCCCTGGAATCAGGAGGACCTGAGTTCAAATATGCCCTCAGACACTTAACACTTACTTAACTGTGTGACCTTGGGCAAGTCACTTAACCCTAATTGCCCTGCCTTCCCCCTCCAAAAATGAAAAAAAAAATACAAATGACAAACTAGTTTAATATGCATCATTAACATTTTCTCTATTACTTTCTCAAGTCTAGACACGCAACAAAATAATAAATCAAGTGATGATGTGTAGCATTTTTAAATTAATAACATTGAAGATTTAATAACCAGCTCTTGAAAACTGGCATGAGCTGCCTTCAGCACACCTCTGACTAGGTTCTTTAGCTCCAAATTCAATATTCTTTTCAACGCCCAAAGCTGCCTCACTAAGGGGCTATGGATGGTACCTTAAATACATCAAACAATAAATAAGAATATATTAAGCACTGTTATATGCCAAGTATTGTGTATTTGGAGACACAAATACAAAAGTGAGGCAGTCCTGCCTTAAAGGAGTTTGCATTATGCTAACTACAGGGATGCTACATATTCATAGAAAACTAAATACAGGAGACATATATATATATATATATATATATATATATATATATATATGTGTGTGTGTGTGTGTGTGTGTGTGTGTGTGTGTATGTATAGGCACATAAATATGTATATGTATATGTGTGTGTATGTATATATTACAAAATTATTCGGAATCAGGTAAGGTCTCTTGAAAGATGGTCACTTGAGTTTGGAACCTGTTTTATAAAGCGAATAAAGTGACTTGAAGATCAAAAAGTACCTAAGTTTCACATGTATCATTTGATCCCACATTCTGTTTCACCTCTCTAACCACATAGGTATCATAGTTATCACTTAATATATTTAGTGAGCATAAAGTCAATTAGTCAGGTAGCATAATAGTTACTCAACTATATCTATTTCCTTCTTTCTGCCTGCAACACTTGTGCTCACAAACTGTCTTTAAAAACTTCCTGCCATTCCATGAAGCAGACAGTTTGGTCTGGACAGATCAAATTTAATTGCTATTGACCAAAGTCCATCTGACAACACTTCTAAATCAAAGATCTGGTGAATGTGATCCTCAGAAAAAGTTATAAAGTCTGAGGTAGAATAAAGTTATGAAGTTTCTGAGTATGAAAATGGTTAAAAATTTAGATTTAATATTATAAGGAAAACCATCAAACCCAGTGAATTTTCCTCCCTTAAATATGTTTTCTAAAGTGCTCCAATGTGAAAAAAAAAATTTAATTGGCAGGGGAAAAGCAGCAAGTGGCAGCAAAGTGCAAAGACTGGAAAATATTCAAGATAGGAACATATATGCGTGTCTGTGTGTACACATATGTTTGCATATATACATAATTTATAGATGTATATGACAAAAATATAACTAGGTAGGAGGAAGGCAATGGGATACATTTCTCTTAGCTTAGCTTTGGGGATACTCAGATTCACTTGTACAGCAGACGGGATATCCTAAAAAAAAAAAAAAACTATGGGGAATCAGATCCATATGGTTCTGTGGGGTTTTTTGTAAGTTTTTTTCTGCCTGAAATGGGTTTGAGATATAAGCTCTACATGAGCACATTAAGCTGGGAGCCACAAGGAATTTTAAACCCTAAGTAAGAGTAAGGCCTTTGACAAAGCTGATGCCCTTGGTGACCAGAAATTGTCAGTTTAAAAAAATAGTAAGTAAATAGATAAATTAGTAAGTGAATGAATGGATAGTAAATAGAAATGCTGAGGAGTTAACTGAGGAGTCTCTATGCTCCAAAAAACTTGTTTCCTTGGGTGAGAAATCTCCTTCTAGAGAGGAGCTACTCATTCCATCCAAGGCTCAGAAAAATTATTTTCATTGTAGGAGAGAAGTCTTTGCTTTTCTAAAAGAGTCAGAAAAATGTCTCTAGTTTTCAACCTAAAATGGGGTTGGCAGAGCCTACTCTTCCTCTTAAATGGGAAAGCAGTGGCACCTCCTCTGAGGACTACAGCTCAAGCCAGAATCTAGAAGCAGGGAGACATGTAGCAACCTTGTGACCAGTAAAGTCACCATGGTCAGTGATTACCAGGGCAGCAGGGAGAAACAGTAAGCAGAGCCTACATGTCTGGCAGAGATTGTACTTTGAACTGAGACTATAAAACACATGAGACCAGAAGGGAATCAGCCCTGAAGAAAGAAAGCAATGACATCTCTGGAAGGTATCAATGGCTCTGGAGTACCAAAAGGGTGAGATGCCCCTTCATGTATCTCCCATGGGCTCTCTGTGTATATGTTCTTTTATATACACACCTTGGCCACACACATTTCCAAGTCTGCCCTCCATACATACCCAAGTTAAATCTATTCTTTGTGTCCTTCCAAACATCTTCCTGACATACAGGCACTCTTTCCACTAAGGGTATGTGTCCATGTGTTTCCCCCCTAGACCTATGGGGGAAATGTTTTATGACTAATTTTCTTGCTATACTAGTCTATTAAACGTCTTTGCTTTGAATTATAGGTGTACTCTGATTAAGTAGTAAATACAAACACTTCAGTGGAGAGTTCGTGAACCATGATTTTTTTGTAGCTGTGTAACCACAGAGTACATTGAACCTGAAATAATTTTTTTATGAAGTCCCACTGTAGGGCGGGTAGGTAGTGCAGTGAATAGAGCATTGGCCCTGAAGTCAGGAGGACCTGACTTCAAATCTGGCCTCAGACACTTAACACTAGTCATGTGACGTTGGCCAAGTCACTTAACTCCAATTGCCCTCAAAAAAAGAAAAAAAAGTCCCACTGTATGAATTGATTACAGGGTGGGGGTGGGGAATCACCTCTAGTGCTATAAAAAGCTTTGAATTTTTTTGTTTGTTTGTTTGTTTTTTGCTTTTTGGAGGGCAATTGGGGTAACATTTTAAATTTCCTTAGGAGCTGAGAAAGATGACCAAAAAAAGGTGTTATATTAATCCTCACAATGGTTAACTACACAATATTGAATAAAAAGAAAAACAAAATAAATTTCAAATGCTCAATGAACAATGCATTGTCAATTTACTGAAAGAGAATTGACTCCTAATTTTGCACCTGCTCACTGCTGAAAGGAATTGGAACAGAGGGTAGATGCAAGATGAATATTTTGCAGCCAGGTAAAGGTAAAAGCAATGTGTGGCAAAACTGGTTGAGATACCCATTGTCCTTCACCTTTCACTAGTTTCTGTGTCTAGGCAGAAACTTACTATGCACTAGTGGATGTGAGATTGACAACTTTTCTAGGTACAGATAGATTTTTTTGCTGGTTCCACCAAGCACCATTTTTTTCAAAGCATTGATTTAAAAGTATTGACCAAGACATCACAATGTTGATTTTACTGTCAGATCTTAAATTACTTGAGTAATGACATTCAGGGCAGTGAGTGCAAGGAGAGAGAAGTTACACATACATCTGTGTCAGATGCTAAGTAACAATTTTTCTGAAGTTGCTTTTGAATGAATAACAAGGAAGTGATACTACAAAATAACTTCTGGTTTGATTTGGTTCTAGATACTTCAATATTTCAAGCATCTTTGATTCTGTTGCTGTGCATACTCCTCCCAACTTGTAGAATCAACCCTTCTATAATATAGAAAAAGTTCTCCAAGAGATCCAGAGTAAGAAAAAAAAAATTCCTTACCTTGTGACCAACAAGGTGGTGAGCCTTTCCACATTTAGCTAAGCTGGTTATCATATAATAGGAATACTGGTCCTTCCCTATGACTTTCATTACAACCATTCCAGTTCAGATCCCCATCACCTCTCACCTATTACAATAGGTATAATAATAATAACTATTGCAATAACTTTCTAAATGGTCTTCTTGCTTCTCTCTCTTCTCTCTCTCTCTCTCTCTCTCTCTCTCTCTCTCTCTCTCTCTCTCTCCCTCTCTCTCTCTCTCTCTCTCTCTCTCTCTCTCTCTCTCTCTATTCCTCTCTCTCTCTCTCTCTCTCTCTCTCTCTCTCTCTCTCTCTCTCTCTCTCTCTCTCTCTCTTTCTCTCCCATCTTCCACACAGCTTCCAGAAATTCTGCTGCTCAGAAAGCTCTAGTGACTTCCTATTCCCTTAAATATAGCATACAAGTGTCTCTATTTGACATTTAAAGCCCCATACAATCTTGTTCCACCTCTTTTCCTGGCTAAAAAAAATACTATGCATGTTATATTCCAGCCAACCTGGATTAATTGTTCTTGGAATACAACATTCTGTCTCCATTACTGGGCCTGTATTGGTGGCCTGTCTAGCTTTGAAGGACCTGCCAAAGCTTGTCTAGTATTGACATAAGCCTTCAAGAACCCAAAGTCACCTCAATATCATAAAGACCATCAGATGAATCCTTGACTGAAGTCCATACACATAGGGCAAAAGTAGTGACGATGTATAAACTCCTCAATCTCATTTTATCCTCAAACACCTATGGTTTGGGATTAGACCATCTCTAAGGTCCCTTCCAGCTCTAACATTCTATAAGTTTTTGATTCCATGAATAGTTTCCTTTGACTAAAGAAATATGATGGTAGTCTTTCATTTTGCCCTGGGGCATGGTCTGTAACTATAAAGCTTTGTCTGAACTCTGAAAAAAGTAATTCTGACCAAGTTAGGAGATCTATGATCACTTAGGATTATCCCACTCTGTAAAGGACAATTTAGAGAGGCAGATGGCAGAAAGGATAAAGAGGTAGCTCAGGAGCCAGAAAAATTTTGGGAGTCATACTAACTGTGCGACCATGAACAGGTGACAACCTCTCAGGGCTCTAGGGAGTTCTTTTTTTTTTTTTTCGCTTTTTGGAGGGAGAAGGCAGAGCAATTGGGGTCAAGTGACTTGCCCAAGGTCACAGGCTACTAAGTGTTAAGTGTCTGAGGCCAGATTTGAACTCAGGTCCTCCTGACTCCAGGGCCAGTGCTCTATTCATTTCACCACCTAGCTGTGGCCTGCAGTGATAGAGGGAGTTTATTCACCAAGCAGTTTCTTGTACCAGTGAAATCACAGGTACAATTCCTATCCCTGTCTAGGATAGATTAGTGTCTCCTATAGGAACAAGTTTTTTGCTCAAATACCCAGGTTAATGATTACTTGAGAAGGTAATCTGTGATTCCACAGGGAAGGAGCCAAGTTAGAAAATTCTCTAAATCCAATCTTTTATGTTTTTGTAGCCAAACAAAGCACCATTTGACAAATGGCCATTGAGAGGATTCAAATATAACTAAATATTTTTGGTCAAAAAAAAAAATATATATATACACGAATATATATGTATGTATATATATGCATATTTATGTAAGGAAACAATTTAAATAGAATTATTTATGATTTGTTTTAGTTAGAATTAATTAGCCAAAATCATTACCTATGAAATTGTCAGTGAAGATAACAGTGAATACTTGATGCAAACTTGGATTTAATTTACCTTCATTTGGGATTTATTTTTGGAAGGGGGAGGATGAAAGGGAAGGATTGCAGTTCAGATCTGTGTAGGAAACTTTCAGTGTATATATTCCTTCTTCCACCAATGTAGATCTATAACAGATCTGTAAATCATGATCTTAGAGTCTTGCCACTGAGAGGTTATGTGACATGCGCAGGGTCACAGAGACCCTGTAAGTCAGAAGCAAAACTTGAACCCAGGTCTTCCTGACTGCAAGGTCAACCTTCTTTCCATGACACCATGCTGCCTATGTTACATAGGATGACTTCATAGAGACATACAATCTCAGAGCTGAAAGAAATATTCAATTTTCACCTCTTTACAGATGACCCCCCAAATCTACATACCAGCTCTCACCTCCCTCCTGAATCTAGTGCTCCATCACCAACTGCCTGCTGGCCATCACATAGATGTGCCATAGCTATCTCAATGTGTCTAAAATAGAATTATCAGCCCCCCAAAATCCACTCCACTTCCCAATTTCCCATTGCTGTTGAAGTAATATTTTTCTTCTGATCGCATAGATTCACAAATTAGGATTCATTCTCAATTCTTCACTCTCTGCCACTCCCATATCCACCCAGTTCTCTGGCTGTCCTCTATGCCTGGAATGCTCTCCCTCCTCTGCTCTGAATACTGACTTCCCTGACTTAATTTAAGTAGCAACTAAAATCCCACCTTCTGTAGGAAGCCCTCTCCAACCCCTCTTAATACCAGTGCCTTCCCTCGGTTAATTATTTCTAATTTATCTTGTATTGATTTGTATATGTTTGCTGAGTATAAGTTTGCATGTTGTCTCCCCCATTACACTGTAAGCTCCTTGAAGGCAGGCATCATATTTTGCCTCTTTTTGCATCCCCAGAGTTTAGCACAATCCTTGTCACATAAGAGATGATTAATAAATGTCTGATTGATTGATCTGTCTTGTCAATTCTACTTCCACAACATCTAACACATCCTTCCTCTTCTCTCTCCTCATATTACGACTAACCTGGTTATAGGTCCTCATCACCTTTCATCTGAACTATCTTAATTAGCTTTCTAATTGGTCTCCTTTCCTCCAGTCTCTCCCCATCCTCAACCCATCCTCTGCAAAGCTATCAAAAAAGTATAGGTCTGATCAGACACTCTTCTGCCAAAAGAGCTCTCGTGAATGAATCCCTTATTGCCTCAACTGTAACATACAAATACCTCTGTTTGACACAAAATCTTGCTCCATCTTCTTTCCAAGATGATTACACATTACAATGTACTCTACACTCCCTACTTTAGCTGCTTTTCTTGATTACAGTTATTAATACCCACCCTCACATTTTTCACGCTTATTTTGCATATAATTTTGATTTATTTATCTTCATATTTATTGTAGCACACAAACCTCTATCTAGACTCTTGGAGAGCATTGATTTTTTGTGTGTTTGTCTTTGGATCTCCAGTGCCTAGCAGTATTTACCATATAGTGGTCGCTTCCAAAATGCTTATTGAATTTTATTTAATTAAATCTAGTCCAATCTATTACCTAAAATGGATCCCCTCTGCCAAGCCCCTGGTAAATGATTATCCAGTCACTGCTTGAATACTTCCACTGGAAGGTAACTTACTGTTTGCTGACGCAGCCCTTTCTACTTTTGGACACTTCTAATTGTTAGCTCTAATTGTTTCCACAGATTTTCTGTAATATTTTCCCCAATGGACCAATCAAAATTACAATTAGGGAGTTAAAAAGGGATAGATGTGGGGAAAATTACTGGAAAATTCTGGAGATAAGGTCATGAATGTTAAAAAGAACATATCTTATCGTTAAAGAAATCCTACAGAATAAATGTGGTGAAATAAAATAATTTAGATTTTTAAGAATTTTTAAATCTCTAAAACAAAGAGTTGTACCTGGAAAAAAATCGCAGACAAAAGAATATAAATCCTAACAAAGAAATTTTCTTTTGTCATAAAGTTAAAGAGAGATTCAAGGGAGGAAAGTCCAGACATAGGTTTTGATAAATCTATGGTAAAATCTGTTTGATAGATATGTGGCTATAGGTGGCACAAATATTACCTACATTTAACAGGTAAACTCCTTAAGAAGAAACATTGTCATCTGACAATGTAGAGTTAGGGTTTAGAGTTTACTCCCTGTTGGGAGGAAGAATTACATGGAGGAGAAAAAGTAGGATAAGGAGGTAAACAGAACAACTCTCCCAAACTTGCATAGCAATATGTTAAATGAATCAATTATGTCTCTTTGCTGTTTTTGTTTGGGAAGTCAGTTGGGGTTAAGTGATTTGCCCAAGGTCACACAGCTAGTAAGGGTCAAGTCTCTGAGGACAGATTTGAACTCAGGTCCTCCTGCCTCCAGGGTTGGTGCTCTATTCACTGCACCACCTAGCTTCCCTCTTTGCTGGTTTTAAGGTTTGTATTTCAAACACTGATAACTCAAGATATCTATATAATATTAAATGTTTTGGATGTAGATAATATGGATTTGAATATGGATATCAATATAGATAGGTGATATAGATAGATGATATTGATATTAATAATGATGCAAATGCAGAAATAGATATATTGGGGATAATCAGAGGAAACTCTGACTTGTTGGACTGGGAACATGTGTTTTGGCTCCTTACCGAGGGGTATTCACCTTCCTAGAATGACACAGAGATCTCCTGGTTGGTGCTCAGCAACTGGCCTGTGAGGATGGTGACTGGAATTGAGTGTCAGAGTAGATAGATTCTTGGTGAAAGAAATAACATCCCTGGTCTGTGATCTCTAAGAGCTTTGGATAGGATTCTCTCTTATTCTCTCTCTCTCTGTTTCTCTCTTTCTCTCTGTGTCTGTCTCTCTGTATCTCTCTCTCTGTCTCTGTTTCTCTCTGTCTCTGTGTCTGTCTGTCTATCTGTCTCCCTATCTCTCTGTCTCTGTCTCTCTCTGTCTCTCTGTCTCTCTGTATCTCTGTCTGTCTCTCTCTCTCTCTGTAGCAGCAAGCACCCCAGCATCCCCAGGGTGGCTGCCAACACAGGTTCTTAGATCTGCTTTTCTAAAGGAAAGCAACTCATAATGGGTTAACAATCTTGCTTTAATCAATCAAACATATCATTTACCTAGTTCAGGGGGAAAAGGTCAGCACCTCGAACTTCAGAGTATACAGACAGAAACATTTCAAGCAGACAGGCCTCCAACTGTCCAACCATTACATCCATACCAATTCAGTTACCAGAGAGGAAAGCTTCAACATCTGGGTTTTTCAAAGCTGGGGGGACTCTCAATGGCTGCCCAGAGTCTCATCTGGTCAAATCACACACTTCTCAAAGTGATCCTCAAAACAAAGTCTCACATCAGGGTATATATAGCCTTCTCCTGGGTCAGAGAATGTAACAACTTCTTGACCCACTGCCCAATCACAAAGCACCAAGGTGTAGACCAAGTGCACTTAACCTAGGGGTAGGGAAGATCTTAAAAATTTACATTCCTATAACATTTGGCCCCAAGATCTTTCATGCCCACAGCATAGGCAATTTACATTTGAATTAGCAAAATACAAGCCATTA